>CM050167.1:177609945-178209945 GCA_027410445.1 Discoglossus pictus
TACTTTAATAATATCACACAATGGAGACATGATATATATATATATATATATATATATATATATATATAAATATATATATATATATATATATACATACAGTGGATATAAAAAGTCTACACACCCCTGTTAAAATGTCAGGTTTCTGTGCTGTACAAAAATGAGACAAAGCTAAATTATTTCAGAACTTTTTCCACCTTTAATGTGACCTATAAACTGTACAACTCAATTGAAAAACAAACTGAAATCTTTTGGGTGGAGGAAAAAAAAACAAGAGAAATAATGTGGTTGCATAAGTCTGCACACCCTCTTATAACTGGGGATGTAGCTGTGTTCAGAATTAAGCAATCACATTCCAAATCATGTTAAATAGGAATCAGCATACACCTACCATCATTTAAAGTGCCTCTGATTAACCCCAAATAAAGTTCAGCTGCTCTAGTTGGTCTTTCCTGAAATGTTCTTAGTCGCATCCCACAGCAAAAGCCATGGTCCACAGAGAGCTTCCAAAGCATCGGAGGCATCTCATTGTTAAAAGGTATCAGTCAGGAGAAAGGTACAAAAGAATTTCCAAGGCATTAGATATACCATGGAACACAGTGACATCATCAAGTGGAGAAAATATGGCACAACAGTGACATTACCAAGAACTGGAGCTCCCTCCAAAATTGATGAAAAGACGAGAAGAAAACTGGTCTGGGAGGCTACCAAGAGGCCTACAGCAACATTAAAGGAGCTGCAGGAATACCTGGCAAGTACTGGCTGTGTGATACATGTGACAACAATCTCCCGTATTCTTCATATGTCTGGGCTATGGGGTAGAGTGGCAAGATGAAAGCCTTTTCTTACGAAGAAAAACATCCAAGCCAGGCTACATTTTGCAAAAACACATCTGAAGTCTCCCAAAAGCATGTGGGAAAAGGTGTTATGGTCTGATGAAACCAAGGTTGAACTTTTTGGCCATAATTCCCAAAGATATGTTTGGCGCAAAAACAACACTACACATCACCAAAAGAACACCATACCCACAGTGAAGCATGGTGGTGGCAGCATCATGTTTTGGGGCTGTTTTTCTTCAGCTGGAACTGGGGCCTTAGTTAAGATAGAGGGAATTATGAACAGTTCCAAATACCAGTCGATATTGGCACAAAACCTTCAGGCTTCTGCTAGAAAGCTGAACATGAAGAGGAACTTCATCTTTCAGCATGACAACGACCCAAAGCATACATCCAAATCAACAAAGGAATGGCTTAACCAGAAGAAGATTAAAGTTTTGGAATGGCCCAGCCAGAGCCCAGACCAGAATCCGATTGAAAATCTGTGGGGTGATCTGCAGAGGGCTGTGCACAGGAGATGCCCTCGCAATCTGACAGATTTGGAGTGTTTTTGCAAAGAAGAGTGGGCAAATCTTGCCAAGTCAAAATGTGCCATGCTGATAGACTCATACCCAAAAAGACTGAGTGCTGTAATAAAATCAAAAGGTGCTTCAACAAAGTATTAGTTTAAGGGTGTGCCTACTTATGCAACCATATTATTTTATTTTTATATTTTTCCTTCCCTCTACCTAAAAGATTTCAGTTTGTTTTTCAATTGAGTTGTACAGTTTATAGGTCACATTAAAGGTTGAAAACGTTGTGAAATGATTTATCTTTGTCTCATTTTTTTACAGCACAGAAACCTGACATTTTAACAGGGGTGTGTATACTTTTTATATCCACTGTATATATATATTATTATTCAAAAAGCTGTTAGATATATTCTGCTATTTCCTCATATTCCATAAAAATAGAACCATTGGCCAAATTGGCATATTTCTCAGGAATGGTTAACTTTAATCCAATTTACAGTTAGATTTTCTTGCTCTTTCAAGATAACCTAAATAAACCACTTGATATTGAGGTGACAAAGCCCATTAATATTACAAAACTAGTAATTTGCCAATCAAAATAATATTTGATGTGTGTCTCCCCCCGCCCTGTGTCTCTTCCTTCCCTCTGCCTCTTCCCTCACCCTCTCCTTCCTATATGTCTCCCATCCCTCTCTCTCCCCTGTGTCTCTTCCCCTCTCCCTCCCCTGTGCCCCCCCACTCTCTCCTCTGTATCTCTTCCCCCCTCCCCTGTGTCTCTTTCCCCATGTCTCTTTCCCATGTGTCTCCCCATGTGTCTCTCCCCCCCATGTCTCTCCCCCGTGTCTCTTCTCCCCTCCCCTGTGTCTTTCCCCCTTCTCCCTCTCGTGTCTTTCCCCTGCCCCTGTGTCTTCCTCCCCTACCCTGTGTCTCTTCCCCCACTCTTGTCCCTCTCCTTTGTCTCTTTCCCCCCTCCTTCCTCCCGTATTCTCTTTCCCCACTTTCCCTCCCCTGTGTCTCCCACGCACTCCCTCCAGTGTATATATCCCCCCTCCCCTGTGTCTCTTTCCCCATTTCTGCTACCCACTCTCCTGTGTCTCTCCCCCTGTGTCTATCCCCCTCTCCTGTGTCTATCCCCCCTCCCATGTGTCTCTTTCTCCCCTCCCCTGTGTGCCTCTCCTCCCTCCCATGTGTCTCTTTCCCCCTCCACTGTGTCTCTTCCCCCTCTCCTGAGTCTCTTTTGCCTTATCCTGTGTCTCTTTCCCCCTCCCCTGTGTCTTCCCCACCCTCCCCTGTGTCTTTCCCCCCTCCCCTGGTCTCTCCCCCTCCCCCTCTTCTCCCTCCCCATTGTCTCTTTCCCCCTCTTCTCTCTCCACTTTGTCTCTTCCCCCCTCTTCTCCCTCCCCTGTGTTTTATTCCCCCTTTCCCTCCCCTTTGTCTCTTTTCCCCTCATTCTCCCCTTTGTTTCTTTCCCCTCCTCTCCCTCCCTCCCATGTCTTGCTCCCTTCTTTCCTACCTCACCCCTGGAGCCATACACACTACAAAACTATTATATGTGATAATCATAAAGCTTGCTTGCCCCAGCAAAGCAGAATATTTGTCTTATACACTTTACAATCCATTTGTCAAATTATTGAAAATTAACATTTGGAATCAATATATTTTATCTTTTTTTCAGTGTTGAAATATTTTGATTCCATTTCAGAACTATTATAGAGATGTACAGTACATAATACATGGAACACGTTGCCAAAGCTCCTGCCATGTGTAAAAGCCAGCAATGTAAAACTATAGAAAGTAACAAGTATATTATCAATTGAATATTATTTAATAACATATTTATTTTTTCAAAGTAAACTTCTAATTAGTTTTGCAATTTTCCTGTTAATAAGCCTTTCTGCAATCGTGAAGCTTTTGGTTTTATCTTGGTGCTATAATTTAAATATTGCTAATTATTCCCTAGGGGTTTGCTTGCATTGTTTTCAGTCAAAAAGTGTTTACTAGCATGACACTGAGTATGTGCAGACCCCAGGGAGTAATTAGCACTTATTACTACACTCGTCATTTCACCCTAGGGAAGCTTGTAAACTTGCATTTATTGGTACATTATGTCTGTGGTTTTTGTTTATTGGCTTCTCAAATATTTTCTAAAATAGTTAATGTATCTTTATTAACAATCAGGGCCGAACATGGATTTTAATGTTAAATGTTCAAATGAATGATGCTGTTAGGTGCGCCATTTTTTTAATCAATATATTGCATGTTAGAAGAAGAGCTCTTTACTGTCAAGGTATAACCACTGTGCATTCAATATTCCATATAATAACACACACTTTAAAGTTTAATTTAGACATGTGGGCATAGCTGTGTACTTTATCTTCACGTGCTAATTTTAGAGATATGACACAATGATGTACACATTGGACAACATGTGTAAAATGTCAAAACTGAATGTAGTTAGGGTCATTTATCCTGCCTGGAAGTATTTTGCTCTTATGTTTCTCATCAACTCTAAAATCTTGTGTTTGTCACTATTCTATACACTACCTTAACTCCTATCACTATTACACCAAAACATGAAACTAACTCTAAAATAAAACCTACCATTATCCTATTACGATGAGCAGCTATACACGCTAAGCCACATTATGTGATATGTGATATATTTATTTCATTTTTTATTTTTTTATTTCTATAGTGTTTTGTATTTTATTCTACACAGCCCCCACTGCTGCACCACCCCCTACCTGAATCTAAGCTTCTTAGGGGGGATGAAGGTGTGATTCCCTCGTCTAAATAGCTACCATGTCATGATGAAGGGGCTTGTGTACCTCAGTGAAGCTTTGAGCTATACCATGTCACCCAAGATGGACACGTCATAGCAGAGAGGTCAGACAAATTGCAGTCCACTGGAGAACGAACTGGCAAACCACTCCAGTATGTTTGCCAAGAAAATCATATGTATAAACACAACCAGAAACACAGACAGTTGTGCCTGGCGTGCTGTTTTCATATGGTCACTGAGAGTCGAACACGACTAAACAACAGCATTGGTGGTTCAGCAGTACTGCTATCCCTCAACAGCATGTCTTCTCTCCAGGGCAGAGAATCCCGAATGAAGTCACGTGTGTGTGAGGTCATTCAGGATTCCCTCCCCTGCCAAGAAGCACCAGCAGGGAAGGTATATCAGTACTGCTGAACCCCCAATGAATCACATTAAGGGGAGGTGGGGCTGGTGCATCTGAAGGGTCCGGTGGGAGGCAAAGAGGCCGTGGGGGGCTGAGCCCACTACACTACAGAATCTTTTTTTATTAAATCCAATAACAAAACTGAGGCTGCTCGTGGGCCCCTCAGAGAAGCCGCCTGGGCCAATATTTTTTTATATATGGTCTTTTGTTTAAACATGATAGTAAGCAAAATGTTATTAGAACATAAAAATGTAAACCCAGGCTTTACATTTTTGCAGCTTTTGTGTGTAATTATTGTTTGCTGCAGGACTTCATTTTGTTTTCTTTCCTGCTGCTGTCTGGTACTTCCTGAGGTAGGTGTGCCTCCCACTAACAATTGATGATTTAAAAAAGCTTCATCTTGGAATAGATTTCCTGATGGTTATCTGTGTATCTACATACTACAAGAACAACGTGCACTTTATGCCACTTATAATTTTACTCACATACATATTTGAATTGCAGCACCAAGAAAACTTCAGTTGAACAAGCCTGCAATTTAAGGACCGAAAGCCGAAACCGTAAACCATGCAATTGTATGTAGCATTTCAGAGTATGATCATGATCAGTTAAGCAAGGCCGTAACTACTGATTTAAAAACAGCCAATAGTAAATGAGACCATCATCATGACATTAGTAAAACATGGAGGTTAAAGGTCAATCAATTAGAAGTCCGATATGCGATCAGACTCGCAATCCGGCAATGTATAAAATAATAAAAATGAACGAAGGAAATGTTATAGCCCGTGTGGGTGGCCTGATATGTATTAACTCCTTGATTACCGAAATTAATATAACACGAAAATAAAACATAAAACAAAATGTTTGATTGCAGATGTGCGAGCTTGACACTGTTGTGCAATTAATTCTAATATCTTTCATCGCCTTCCCCATCTTTTAAAGTGCAGTATTGATTTTTTATTTGCATTTACAGTGCTACGAATACGGGTTAAATCCCCTTGCGAGTCCTATCTGGTACTCATAGGATTTTCTTCTACATTTGCCATTTGCGGGTGTGAAAACATCTGCAGGCTTGGGGAACTGTAGCAATTGAATAGCGATTTGCGATTTTAACATTTACAGGCTTGAAAGTTTAAAGGTTTACCTGGGTTGGAGTTACGATTTTAACAACTGCAGGGATTTTCTGTCTGTAACCCGGAAATTGTTTGCGGGTAGCTAAAAGACATCAATTAAATAGTAAATTAGTTTACAGAGTACATTATGGGCTCCAGTAATCTACATTTGCTCAGTTGAATAGGGGCCTTGGTGTTGAGAAGCAATCTTGTCAATCTAATAATTTTGGAGACACTGCAGAAACTCAGGCTCTTCAGAGGACTTGTCTGAATGATTGTCTTTATAGTCATAAAGAGATTCAGGGATGTCACCATGCCACTGTGCAACTGTAGATTAGAAAAAATGTCACATGTTAGTGAAGTATGCAACAAATTAACTATATTGGCAACTATATAAGTAATGGGAATAAAGGCATTCCTTTTGATTGTCATACTTCCTTTTCAAGGCACAAGTGGGCAGTTAGGTAGAATGGCAAGCAAGGCTTGCAAGCCTACTTGTAAACCGCTTCTTATCTAAATTAACCTACCAGTTATCAAGTCCCTCTCACTCCTCCCCCCCTCCTCCTTCCACTCTTGGATAGATAATAAAACTTAGCAGCTTCTCAGTCTTTAAGCCAAAGGGAGGCTTGGAAGATGCAAACATGGTAATATTAAAGCACAAACAGTGCCTACTAAAATAAATCAATCATGTTTCAATCAAGTTTTTCACAATCTACAGTGATCCTTTAATATTGTTATACAAAGATGATGAAGAGAGACTGTTCCATTGTCTAGTGTAGGTTTTGTTTTTGGGACGCTGGAGATCGAAACTGGAGCAATTTAGTTTGAATTATATGACAAGGCTAATTCTATGATGGACTCACATACAGTGGACATTTGAAGACGTACCGGTTTTAAGGGATATGTAAGTTTGCTGGATTATGAATGCATATCATAGAGGATATTTAGTAGTGTATGCAAACATTTTTTGCATTAAAAAAAATCCCCAAATAAACATTTAAACACTTACATTAAAGTCAGCAAAATCTCTTGTAATTTCTGACAGTTGGAAATCAGGGTTAACACCCTCCAAACCCAGGCTAAATTAGCATCACATCAAATTATTTGTTTTTGCCAATCCGATTAGCTGAAACTTCTGAATTAACTCTGGGGTTCCTGTTTGTGCTGCAAAGCAGCCTAGTATATTGAGTGTATCACTGAAATGTGCTATGTATTGCTGCTGGCATAGAAACAGGAAGTTGCAAGGAGATTGGTTGAGGAAGCAACAGCAGGTAAATAGTAGGTTAATATTGCTCCCCTGATGCTACATGCTGATTGGGGGGGGGGGGGGTCAGATGCCTGTGTAGATAACCCCTGGAGGTGTCAGCACAATCATTAGAGGGACTTTTAGATATTAAAAAAGGCTGCTTTTTGCCTATAGAGTGCAGAAATGTATTAATCCATGAAACTTTTATATCCAATTAAGTGCCAGATAGGATGCAGCATTTATAATCTAGGTTTGATAAAATCAATATATAGATTAGATATAAACTTAGATTCCACTATTTTCAAAAATCCTCAAATACTTTCCGCAAGATGACTGTCACAGTAACAAAGCTAATTTCCTGGCATATATCATAGATAACTTCATTGGATGGGACAAACAGACCATATTGAGCATTTGTTAAGAGGCTGCAAAGTATAATCTTCTACATCTTTACGTGTTTATTATATTACAATAACAAATATTTGGCCACTTTGATTATATACTCTTAGAGGAAATTGCTCATATTTTAAAGTTGGTTTGCACTGTTACCCTAAGGATTTTACTAGATCAAAGAGATTTTAACTAAATTATGTAGAAATGGTTATGTTTAGTATAATCAGAGAGTCTAGTAAAGTAGCTGCTTGGCAGCTTTAGGAAGCACCTACATTTTTTGTCCGGTACTCTCAAAGCTATGTCCCTTGATAGTTGAAAGGCCAAGTCTCACCTAAACTTAAAAGGCCATTTACCTCGTTGTAAGTGCTCTTCATGGTGTGAAAGAGCACAAGATTGTATTTTAAAATGATTTGTTTTTTAATTACACTAATAACCTCTACAAAATCTAAAGTTTTAGGTCTGTTTACAAATATACTGCATCCTGCCTACTGATTATTGCATGTGCTGAACTGTGCGGTGAAGGCACCATGAAGACAAAGATTTATAGCAATTTTTATAGAAATGCAGCAGGCACAGATAACCTAAACTGATCTTTTTAGCTTATTCCAGCATTCCATTCTTTTTACAGATGAATTTGTGAAGGCATAACTCTTTATTTGCTTCTGCTCACAGCACAGACACTGCAGTGACACATGTAAACAGAGATTAATTATTTATTTATTAATTTCTCAGTGGAAAATGCACTTATTTAAAAAATTCCAAAAGTATTTCAATGTGCTTTAGGAGTTATTTACAGTGGTGGGCTCCAAGTTGTGCTGTATTAGGTGTCCCTTTAAGTTTATGTTATGTTAAATAGCACACCTAGAAAAGATAAAACATGTGAAATGTATGAAATGTACCTTGGGGCAGAAATGTATATCAGGGCCTGTGCCAGTTGCAGCTCATTTGAGGAGGGCAAGCATAGAAATTATTTTTCATTTCTGTCACTGACACATAGAATTCTAAGCTGTGTGATCTGACTAGGTCAGATTCAAGAGCCAATCAAACTACAGCTGCATTTCTAAACGGTGACAGTTACATTAATTCTCAATGTTCTGTAGCGATGCAGGACCTTTCCTGTTAACTGCCAGACAGCTCAGGGCGTGCAGCAGCCAGCAGGTGATGAGTCTGTTGCAAGCCGAGACTTTGTTTCATTTGTTCTTAGGGTTTACATTAAGGGATAAAGGTTAGGGTAGTGGCAGATTGTCACAATCTGCTTCTTCAAGGGGGCTTGATACGAACCTAGTTCAAACCTACCCCAGTAAGATCATGTGGTTTTTGTTCTCTGTGGCACAAAAGATGGCTTCTGAAGAGGGCAAGACCCAAAAGTACAGGCAGAGAGTACTGGATACAGGTTACTAGTGGCCTTCTGCAAGACCACTCCCCAAGTCAGGATACAACACACAGAAATAGTCTCACACTGTGGATATGTGAAACCAGAATTTAACCATTATTGAATGATCAAAACAACATATTTATACTCTCCAATACCACACCCTTGTGTACCTTTGTGTATGTGTGTGATGAAACACGTCTGCCTTGTAGCCTTGGTTAATATAAAACCCCTTGCGATCAAATTCACCAGATATCTATAGCTGACTAGTGAAACAGCCTTGATGTTAATCTCAAGTGTTTGCTTAGGACTACTTGAAGTACATGTATCTGTCTTGACTGAAGGCACAGATGTAATGTTTTTAATAGCGTAGCATAAGTAGTGGCATGTTTATCATCTGCAACTACCCTAATACTAAACCCTAAACCCTAATCCTAACCCTTAACAATAACTATAAACTTCACCCTAAGAAGAAATTCAACAAAGTGCATGGGGTGGACTGCTGGCTGAAGCATGCCCCTGCACTGGCGGGCACATAAAGGAAAGATTCTCAATGCACATGACATACTGAGGTCTTGTGCTAAACATTCACACAAATATTTGAACATCTATAAGTGCACTATTTCATATAAGAGTCATATGCGTTTAGGTGACACGTCGCCTTTAAGAACAATATTGTTGTTGTTTAGTCATGCCATGGATCGCTGCACGCCATGCACATCTATAGTCTCTGGTTTTGCTTATCCCTAAAGTTTTCTCTGCAAAAATACTGGCGTAGGTTGCCAATTCCTTCTCCAGTCAACTGTGATTTGTCTGACCTCTCTGCTATGACCTGCCCATCTTGGGTGACCCTACATGTATAGCTCACAGCTTCATTGAGGTACCCAAGTCCATTCACCATGGCAAGGTAGCGATCCAGAAGGTGAAGAACAATATTGCCCAGTGAAAAACGATTGTCATAAACATATGTAAAGCATATGAATTGACCACGACAAGGCCTGTGAAAAAAACAAGCTTGGCATCATCAAAAAAAAAAAAAGCCAAACGTTTTTACACAATTTATAATACTGTTGATATTTAGCAAAACGGTTCCTGTGAAATGATTCACCCATCTCTAATTCTGCAGCTCCAATAGATACTTCACATTATGCAGATTATTTAGTGAATCAACATTTTGATTAGCAAATATTGTTGATTCGGTAAATAAACACTTTTATGATATGGCTGATGTTGTTGACTTGCCAAATATTCCTTTGTTTGGAATTCGTACATTAGGGAGGGAAAGTGTATGTATGAATCCTGCATATACATACTGCTGCAGAAATAAAAGCTTCAATATAAATATAAATTAATATTTTTATTTCAATTTAAATATAGTAATATTATCACAGCCATCTGTGCTATCCTGTAATGTAGAGAAAAATAAACAAGTAAGAGAAATGATAAATTCCAAGGGGAAATGCAGCTGGATGAACAGAAGTGAAGATAAGTAACATAAGAATCAATTTGCATGTTTGCCTTAATCCTAACATGATCCCAGAGCGCTTTACAGTCAGAGATTCATTGCTAGACTTTTATTCCCATATCCACCCGCTTCTGAGTGGAGTTTGGACTCCGATGCCAAAACATTAACCTCAGTATAAAAATAGGGGAAATGAGGCTTTGCATATAAATATAATAACTGGACATATTCAAAAGAGAGTAATATGTTATATATAAAGGTAATAAAAACAAGTATTAAAGTGAAACTAAACACCATATTTATCAATTCTAGCTCTTACAAAAAAGTCTATACTGGGCAAAATCTTTAAAAAAAACTTAAAACAATTAAAAACATGTAATGTGTATTGTTTAAATACAGGTTTGGGAAGTATTAAAAGGCATATTTAGTTTCGTGGATTATGATTGCATCTGATAGAGCAGAATAAGTAGTGTATGAAAAATACCAAATTAAACATTATTTTACTTACACCCCTGGAAATTCCTGCTAAAATTAGCATAAAATTCATAATTTGTTTTGGTTAATCACAGGCAGCAATAACATTGTATCAATCAGTGTTGGCAGTTTGTGCTGGAAGGCATCATGTGATGCATAGTCCCCTGCACAATGAAGCAAGGAAGAGTCAGACATTGCTCTGTAGATCTCTGCTTTGTGCTGCTGTTGGCTTGAAGGTTAGTAAATGGCTAAAATCCATAACCAAATGCAGTGTTTCTATTGGTAGGTACACTGTGCCTATGTAAACAGCTCTGGGGGTGTGGAAGTTTTATTTTTAAATAAAATAAATCTGTATGTGTATAGAATAACTCTGTGTAATGTGTGTTTCTGATATAAGCAGCATGTGTTATATTAGAAAAAGGTAACAGGGAAACTTAGATATACCTTTAAATGTTGGATACAGTTACGGTTTTGGTTACGTTTGGTTACGTTTAAGTACCTTTCCACAAGCTTAGAAGGAGAGTCATTTAATACAATGTTACTTCCCTCTTGATCAGGCAGGTAAACAAATATTTTATGGCAAGCTTAAATTTCTTTACGACGTTGTATATAATAATAGAAATTTAAGTTTTTTGTCTAATTTTCAAAAAAAGGAAAATAATTTCCCTTATAAATATAAGTTCTTCAAAATTGTAGACAACAAATATGGAATTTCAACAGTCTTTTAATAATGTCTTTGGCCACTTACCAATCGATAAGACCAGGAATAGGCCAGAGTTTTTGAATTTCAATAAAGGTGGTTTAAACAGTTGATCAGCCATTTGAAATAAGTCATCAAGTCGTGATATCTTGTCTTGGCACTTTTTGGACAGGCACATGTCATTTGTATTGGTCTTAACAACTGATAAAGTTGAGAAACACAGGGCCAATACAAGTGGTGGGTTGGCCAAGGGCAGCAATGAGCGGCAAAGCCCGTAAAGTAGACTCTGGGAGAAGCTTGCAATTTGCGCCAAAGGTGCTCATCGCGATGCCTGCAAGTTACAGGGAGGAGAGCCAAGTATTGTGTGGCAAACAGCATTGCCAGCTTTCAAATTTTGTTCCCGTCATTGTTGACAGGCAATTTACTAGTTTCTAATAAAAACTTGTGTATAATCCAACCTTATACAGCAGGCATAAGCTTAAAGAAGCCATGTTTAGAATGGTAATTGATTGCAAGCCTTTGTGGGCACATTTGCCAAGGTTCTAAAATAAAATTCCAAAAATATATACTAATAATAATTATAATTATATAATTATAAAAACTGAAACATAATATGATAACTAATTTGTATTATTATTATTAATATTATTATTATTGTTATTAATGGTACTATAAGAGTTGTTATTATTTGTATTATTATTATTATTATTATTCTATAATGAAAACAATAATTAATATTAGTAGTATTAATAATAGCACCAGTAGATCATGCAAAGTTTTCCAGTGACTCTACATATGCAAAACTGGGATTGTAACCTAGAAAATTTAGCAAGCACATATTTATTATTTCTTTGTATGTCAATCATACTAAAAGAAACCTGCTTCTGAAACCATCTTGTGATTTAATGTGAGCAATGTGCATCAAGAAAATCCAATTAAAAAGGTGTGAATTTATTTTCGGAATAAGGAATGCAGTCAACTGCTTTGTTTCCATCACTAGGGGGCAGCAGGACGGTTTCCTGTTTAAAAAAAATATAAAATAAAAAAAAAGCAATCAATCCGTCACATCTAGTAAGAACACTAAAAGCACTTCAAAAAGATTCAGATGTTTAACTATTGTGCCATGATCATACATTCAGATTGGGCTGCAGGCCAAAGGAGAGAATGGTAAGCAAGGTACTTGGAACTGCCGAATTACAAATCTAGAGATTTTCTTCCTCGCAGCTAAAAGAGCCTTGAATGACAAATTTCAAAGGCCATATGTAGGAGATTTTCTTAAAAAAAAAAAAAAAAAGGATTGTAAATGTCTTTGTTTAACTGCGAGCAATCTTCTCTTTTCAGTGTTGTCTCTTTTCTGGTAGTTGTACTTTTTCTGACATTGTGGCAGCGTCTCCTTTTCTCTGCGCATCTCCATTTCATTACGGAATATGTTCAGATGAGAGACATGTTTTCTGTGCGCTAACATCTGAAGGCTCACGAAAAAGCATTCCCTAGGGCGCGGAATCTCTGCCTGCTGGATTTTGTATAGCAGAAATCCAACAGCAACACATAAAAGCTCTGTTTTTTTTTTTTTTTTTTAACTAAATTAACCCATTCACCCCTTGTTGGTTTAAAACAAAGCGACTCGGAAAAAAAAATAATTGCGGTTGGATTTTCTGCCATATGGCGCTGATAGGGTTAAACCTTTCTCTGTCAGAGGTGCCTTTCTATGAATTGTAGGGGTGAAGGTGGGAAGAACTTACACAAGGGCTTTTTGTTAGCGTGAATGCACCTTGCATATTATCCCAGGCCCTATAATCTGGTTATTGGGCGCCATACTGTGCGATAGCACAAGGCCGGGGCTCTGCATTATACCTCAGAGATGCACAATAATAATGTACCAATAACCCTGGTATAAATCGTAAAACTCAGAGTCTTTTCAATCCCTTCTTACAAAACCTAGCTGCTTTCAGGGTGACTGCATCTGCTTACTTTCCTATACACACTGGCCACTCCAGCTACCTGTAGATCGCTAAATACTATTTGCTTAAGTCAGCTCCTTTGAGGGATCTTTGGCCTCCTGTCAGTTGATTAAGAGAAAGACTCTTTAACATTGTCAAAGTGTGCAGCCATCCGTTTGGCTGGCTCTGGGGGTCCCTTATTGAATCCTCTTTAGATAAATTCTTACTTGCACAGAGCGATTAGCCTCGCAGCTCCTCTCCCTCTCTTATATTAAAAAGCAAGACATCCCTGATCAATGTGGGCCTGAGGTTGCCTTTGGCCGGAGTTTTCAAGGCCTTGTGAAGATGTAACAAAACGCAGCTCTTTTTTTTATTTGAAGATGACAGGCTGAGCTTGACAATGTAATCCTTCAGGCTTGTCTTAGTTACTGAAAAGCTGAAGCAGTGTCAAAAGAACCAGATGATAACAGTCTTCATGCCAGCCTAACAGCTTCAATGCAACAAGAAAAACTTTCACATTAAATTTCCATATGGTCCCTTTCCCCTCAAAGAGATAAGGAATCCCTGCTGCAGAAAAAAATTAAGTGGTAACTGTGGATTTCAGCCAGAAGAGACAGGGTCAAAATATCGTATTGATACAGATTTTTTTTCCACAAATATAAGTGAGGATTAGAGTTTTCTATTCTTATCATGCCCTTCAGCACAGTGAGAAACTGTTGAATTTAGCTTCTAGTGGAAGCAATAATTTTTCTTTTTTTTGTTTCTAAGGAGTACTAATATTTGGCCAGTTTTACTGTTTGACTTGTACGTGCATTATGGATGTCTGTCTTGCCCTTGCTTAGACACAAGTTATATTAAAGGACGGTGGTCACTTTTTCTGTACGGTCTTTTGAATAACAAAACTTTATAACTAGCAAAAAAAAAACAACAACCATTTTCACTTATCTATGCAATTATTCTTTACTGCAGGCTTCCATTTTTTAATTAAGCAGCTTCTACCAGGTATGACCTTGCAAACTAATGTACTTTCCATTAGAACCAATTAGATGACTGACAGGTGTATCTGAAGCATTCAAATTGTGCAGATTCAAATATTATTAACACATTTTTATCCTTAGTTACAGTGAACCTTTAAAGCCTATACAACAATAGCTAGAGGTGCAGGATATCTAGGGTGGCAGAGAAATGGGTCTACGGCACCTCTCAATGGTATTGTGTTCTACTACCCCTTATTACTATACACCCTTAGATTGTAAGTTTGCGAGTTTTCAATCTTGTGTCAGTGCCTTGGAAACAAGCTCTATGTACATTTGATTTTATGCTCAAAAACAGGGCCCTCCATTCTTTACAAGGTGTTTAATTTGTTTTCTGCTATGTACTCAACCCCTGTACAGCGCTACGGAATATGTTGGCGCGATATAAATAAAGATAATAATAATAATAATAATAATTACTATGTCTCTCTATCTTGTTTTCTCTCTATCCAATTTCCAGTCTCTTATCTCTTAACCAAATTTTCCTTTATCTGTGTCTCTCGCTTTATTTCTGTCTCATCCCTTTCTCAAAGTTTCATTTCTCCCTATCTTCTCTGTTCTCTTTTTTTATCCACCTAGTCCCTCCTTTCTACCACCCTTTCCACATCCTAAAAACTGGGCTGGGGCTGGTCTTGTATTCCCACTAAAGGAGAGTAGAATGTTGATGGCAATGAACAAAAATAAGGATACATATTACTATTATATATACTACTACTCTAGTCCCATATTTACAACATGTAGTGGTAGCCTTGATAATTGGAGTCATATAAATTAAAACAAAATAAATGTTGTTGTTGAAGTTGTTAATTTATTAACTATTATATGTAATTATGCTGTAGTGGAAGTTATCATTTTCATTTCCATTTACCTGCTTCTACAAATGGGAGTTCACCTTGACCCCAGAGAATTCTGCTTCAGTTGAAATGTTGTAGTATTTTCAGCAGGATTAACTGAAATGTAATTCAATAATCAGTAATTCAATTCAATCCAGCAGTTTAAATAAGGAATGGCAGATCAAAGTCAAGAATTATTATATGTATCAATTAATAAATTAAAGCCTGTATTTATTTATTTTTATATACTGAAACATTTTCTTGAGTATGAAGTATAATTCTTCCACAGATAATGTGAAATTACAGTGGTCCTTTAACTAGAATGTTAATAATATTGCTTAATACTATTGGAAATGTTACTTTCTTGATTGTAAAATATACAATCATTAATAACGTAATAGTTTAAAATATATACAGACTAGAGACTTGACTGTCAAAAATGATGGGGCAATAACATTTTAAGCCATGGGAATGCTGTTTGCCACACAATGTAAGGGTTTTGCTCCTGTGTGGAGCTTCGGCGCTCATTGTGAGCCTATCCCCTCGTGTACTTCAATTGTCCTGCTTTGCAACGATCATCTTTGGCGGTCACCGCGAAGACCAATATATAAGTACAGTGTAAAATGGTAAAAAAATGTGACTACAGTGAAGTAATAAAGTAATATGAATGAATAAATGAATATACTTTACCTATTTATATTGAATATTCAGCAATCAATAGATCCTGAAGAGCTAACAATCTATTTGGATTTTGCTGCATCTGAAAGTGTACAGTTGGAGTGTAGATCATCTGAGGAGAAAGTGTCAGCAATGTGGCAAGTGTGCAATGTAAATAGGCTGCGTGCACGAGGCCAAACCATTTGTTTAGGCGGGTAAAGCAGCATTTTAGAATCCTAATGTTATGAGTTGTTAGTTAGTGTTGTAAAATGGCGTCTTTCTATGTGTTACGTGGCTCCCAAACATTTTCCATCCATTGTAATGGTATATTTTGTATCTGCTACGTTCCTGGCTAACTCGTATGTGCCTGGCAGTGATTTTTGCGGCTCTGTGTCCCTTAGCCTAGTTTTCGTCATTTTTCTTCTCGCTTAGACAATTTTCTTGTTCCATAACTTCTTAAATGCAACTTAAATTGGGGTGCAACCTCACTCCCAGACGTCCTGGCTGTCCCCCCGTGCTGTGTGTGATGTTTGTTTTATTTTGTTTTCTTTTGTTGTTATGGTTTTCATGTTTGTGGATGTGCGCGGTTCAGCCGTTAACTTCGTATTTTTGCAACCTTGTATTATTTTTGTGTAAGTTCTACGGGTCGTAATTGTTGTTTGTAAAATTTGTACGTCCTTGTCTGCGCTTTGGGGATTGTGTAGCCTTGTTTTAATTTTTTTCGGCCACCATTTTTTTTGTCGCTTAGCCGATTTTCATTTTCCTTAAATTCGACTTTATTTCGTGTGCAACCGCACTCCTAGATGTCCTGGCTGTCCCCCTGTGCTGTGTGTGATTTTTTTTTATGTTTTGTTTGTATTTTCCAGTGTTTTTGTTGTTTTTTGATGTACGCGTTTCAGCCGTTAACTTCGGATTTTTGCGACCTCGCGTCCAGCGGCTTTTAATTATTTTTTTTGTCTAAGTCCGTATTTCCTCACTGCGCGTTATTGTATTTTTTCTAAGTCCCGCAACGTGGTTGTTTTTTTTCACAGTCCCGCTTTTCTGGGTTGTTTTTAACCGCGAGTGAGGCGCTGTAGAGCCCCCACCTCCGCAAATGCAGACACTCGCTTCGCGAGGTTTATGTCCACCTCCGCAAATTCGGCCCCCGCTTTGCGAGGTCAGCATTTGCGGCCAGAACCGCGTTCCTCGCTTTGCGAGGGACGCAGTTTTTGCAAACTCGCTTTACGAGCTTGCAAAGCGTGACGACGACTCAAAGTTTGACAACTATTATAGGTGATAATTGATTGTTCTTCTGCATATATGAACCGAAGGTACCATTTAGTCTGACCACTACATATAACTGAAAATACTGGATTAATAAATGCTTAGCGTAGTTTCTTGTACATCCCAGTAATGGTTCACTAATGTTATGTTTTTAAAGGACCACTGTAGTTCAAGAAATAAGGCACTTCTTTGTGATGTATGAAATATAATAACAACATTAACAGCTGTGTAAGCCATGTGGACAGACATTTTTTAACATTCTGTTTATGAGTGCAGGAATACATTATTTGTTTGCTATATCACTTCCTTAGAGCTTGGGGTGTTTTTCTTAGTCTAACATTGGAGTGGGGGAGGGAACAGGGGGAGGTCAGCAGATAACTGGATAAGATTGACACAACACCTCTTCACCCTCACAGGCCCAGAAGCAAGTGAAATAGGAAGTTAATTAAATGAATAGATGCAAGAACTGCTCTCAAGAAAAGTAAACATCCCTCTCACACACTGCAGGGTCCAGAAGAGTAAACACACTGGCCCTCATTCAATTGCGATTTGGCCAATTGAATAAGGCTCTAAAAAAGCACATAGCATATATTTTTTAAAGAAGTTTTTAGTTAGTGAAAACCTTGCTTTTGGATAGATGTTTACTAGCTAAAAACTTCTTTAAAAAAAATATGTTATGTGCTTATTTAGACCCCTATTCAATTGGCCAAATCGCAATTGAATGAGGGCCACTATATTTTGTTTCTAGTTAAGAACTAGCTTTCTGACTTGTTAATTATTTTTTTTAGACAAAGCTAACAGAAAAGAGCTGGCGTGGTTCATCTGGCCTGTGGGCTGCTAAGTGTGAAGCTTTAAGTTATTAAGCCACATTGAAAATATATTTTTTGTTGTTGTATCAGTAAGAGGGTATTTGACACTGTGTTTTGTTTTGTATTTCAAAAGACGCTCTCAAAGCTGAAGAAAATATTCAAATGTTTAACTGTTTTGGAGGCTTGCCCCTGACAGCCAATGAGCAGTAATACAGCGGTATGATTTATAATTGTCTGATTAAGGCTGCTCTTTTAAATGCAAGAAAAAAGAATTGTGTTCCATGTCCCTTCCAGGTCATGAAATCTTTCTGTATAAATTTTGCCTTTTAGACGATGCACCATTTTATTTGCCCTCCTTTGAACCACTTAATAAATGGATATTATGTTAGAGATACGGTCTCCACAACTTGACCTTGCATTCCAGGTGAGGTCTGACAACCATCCAGAAAAGACATGATCCCTTTTCCATACCCCCAAGGATCAAGAGAATTGGTTGCTGGATTGAATGATCCTTGAGTACTCATGGGATATTATAAAGGGCTGTGGCGTAAAAGGATATTGTGAGGGTGTGTTGTGCAAGGAGCAGATTGTGACAGGTTGTTTAGGAGGCAATCTTGTCTATGACCTAAATCTATTTTCAAAGGTGACAATAATTTGGCAACATTTTCTAGTTGGGGCGCTTCTTGTGTCTTATGGGAGCTCAGTACATCTCACCTGAATCTATAATGAAGTGATAACTGCTCATTTACATAGAAATTCACATTGCTAGAGATAACTATCACTCTCTTGAATGCGTAATTAAGTAATTCAGACTCATCTGCATACATGCTGGTGTCAATGTCTTTATCGCCTCGCCAAGCTCGAAAATACCATCATATTAATGTAAGGGTCACCTTTTATTACATGCGACAATAAATTTATCACCTTATTCTGGCTATTTTTTAATGGTCTTCAAAAAATTCTCTTTAAATTTAAAGACATGCCTTATGTCACCTATATTTGTGTTTTATAAATGTAAAGCCCAGCCATTGTAATATCACTTACCGTACTTTCTTTTATATTTAATATAGTATGTCACTTCCGTGCATTTTTCTTTTCCTTTATTATACTCTTTGCCACCTCCTCCTGAAAGCTATTTTATGAATTCAATAATTTATATTTGGTGTTGTAAGATTCTGTGAGAAGGCAACAAACTTTATATATTCATGAAGGAAAATGACACATAACCTGTGCTACAAAGAATTCATCATCATCATTGTTATTCAGTTGTGTCTGACTCTCTATGACACTATGGATCCCATCACGCCAGGCACATCTTGTGTCTGGTTGTGTTCATCCATAAAGTTTTCATGGCAAATATACTGTAGTGGGTTGCCAGTTCCTTCTCCAACCCACTTCAGCTACAGTGAGGTACACAAGCTTCACCGAGGTACACCACGACAAGGTAGCAATCCAGAAGGGGTACAAATAATTACCTAGTTTAATTTAGATATTTTAAAATAGCAACATTTAAAGAAATTAATTTAAGACAAATTGTAGTTACAGAAGTGCAATTAGCTAAATAAAGCTTCTGCATCATTTCCCTTTAGACCATAAATATTGCATGGTTGAACTGTCAGATTTTAGTTTTTTGCAATATGTGCTTAAAATACAATGGAAAGTCCATATTGTATGAGGCGATATTTAATAATGTGTCATTGTGTTTTCTCCTGCCAAGTTTTACAAAATGTTTACAAAAAAAAAAAGTATATTTATTAATGAAACATTGGCTAACAAAAGCTTTCAGCCTCATTAAATTGGGGCTATGTTTTAGAACGTAGCTGTAACTCCAAATTAGCCCCGTTACGTAGCTCGCAGTGGACTTGCGTGTTAAGACACAGGACGGCCAAGAATAGGCTACATGTGGAGCAACGTTGAATTTTGCAGCCGTAAATCCTTTGATCGTCAAACCTGTAACTGCCACATTTTCAATTTAGCTATTAAATTGCAAAGAAGTCACACGCAAGCAAGCACGTAACACGCAAATGGAGCCCAAAGGCCAGTGTATGCTCGAGAGGACCCGCAAGGGGGGTAAAGTCCAATATGTAGCACTTGTAAATCAAATAAAAACTCACTACTGTACTAATATTGAAAGGCAAAGTGATGTTAGGTCTTAGAATTAATAGCTCAACATTCTCAAGCCCGCAAATAGTTGATTTCATGTATATATGTATGTTATATCGATCCTAGCAATCAATGTGTTAATACATATACTATAACTGGCATGTGATAGAATATCATATTAATCAATATTGCATTATGACTTGAATGTGGGTTTGCTCGTAGCTCGTAATTGAACCCAGTAAGACTTTGAAATCCATCCTCCATTTTCTTGTGACACAATGATGACGATCTCTGTTGCCATTGGCTCCATCTGAACCCGTAACTACGTGCTTGCTTAATTGTTTGCAACTCCGACGGCCAAGAACTGGTTACGATTTAGCGTCTCTCGCTCGTAACTCGCAGCATTTCTAATTTAATAGCGACGTAAAATGGCCAAATTTCAAGCACGCTGCCCTTACGAGCTACACGTAGGACTTAAGAGGCTCCAATTTAATGAGGCTGTATGTCTGTAACATTTGGATAATATGTGATTTTTTATTCCCTTTAATTCGCATTCCCCTCCCTTCCTCCCCTCTATCTATTAGTGATATCTATTTTATAAACAGTAGACAATTCACCACTTTTATATTAAGGAACACAACTGTTTATTATATTGTACTTCTTGTTACAAAATTAAAAATAAGCAGTTTAAAAGCAAATGCCCCCCTGCTCAAAAAACTTTCTTTTCAGTTTTGCTCCATAGTGTGATAGTTACCATTGGTCTTGTCAGTGAGCTGTATTATGTATGCCTACAGATCAGTGAGAAATTACATAAAAGTATTAATAATTATTGACTGATGAGAAAAACACTACATAAGTTATAAAGTCACATGGAAAAGATTAGGTCTAAATGTACCCTAGATGGACACTGCCACGGGAGTATTTTGATTTCATGCTGCCCCCCAAAAAACAGTTACTACTCATCTTTTCCTCTTGCTATTTCCCAATTATAAGTATACCAAACACCTATATAGAAAATTATAAGAGTAAATGTGTCTATGTAAGTATACAGTACCTCAGAAAATGCCGAAACATAGACAGAATTGTTTCTGCACATATGTATTTCTGTGCATATACCATGGCATTGCATCAGAAACTTCAGACAGCCTGCTGCCCTGTCAAAATGTGCTGCCCTAGGCCTGGGCCCAGGGGACCTAGGCTGAAACACATCCAAGACAATCAAAAAAGCACATGTAAACATATCTGAAAGGGATATTCAGATCCTCCAATGTAGTCACTTCTTTACTCTAGGAATCATGGCAAAACATCTTGGGAGATGACATGTGATTGGCTGAGAAACCAGTATGATATTCCAATTATTAGAATGGGCAGGGAAAGGATGCATTTGGATTTGGCTTTGTTCACAGTGCTACAGTGGTTTACTGTATCTTACAAATATATCACACTGGTACTAGTATTATAGTAGATTATTTTTCTGTATGTATTTAATTGATACTCATGCAAAAAATGTTTAACTTGTTTACTTGCTTGACTTTAAGCTGCAAGATTTTATTACGTGGACTTCTATGTTCCTTTAAAATTAGTACTCTATATTTCATGAATGCCTAATTCAGAATAACTAATTACCGTACGTATTTGCAATTTGTTTGCATATCATTGAGATACATAAGCATCATTCATGTGTATATCTTGATTTTAAATTATTAGGAGAAAGTATCCTAAAATCCACTGCTGTATGGAACACATACACGCTCAGTCAGAACAAATACAGCATCAAAATAACCTATTGTTAAAAATATATCTAGCTGTCTAAAACTAGTCAGAAAACTTTCTTCGGTCACAAAAAAACACCACAGTCAGGAAATCCATACAAGGAAATGGAAATATAGTAGCATGGTCACTTTTCATTTTAATACTTTGTAAATGCAACGTTTATGGGAGCACGTACTGTTATAGCATATTATTTAGAGCACAGGATTGGAGTGAGAGTAATGACAAATAAACCTAAACACACCCATAGTGCTGAAGTATATATATATATATATATATATATATATATATATATATATATATATTTATATATATATATATATATATATATATATATATATTTACTTATATTCTTTAATTCATTATTTAACCCTCAAAGAATCTATTAATATTATTTTTTTTAAAGTTGAGATAGACTTTCAGTGACACAAGTTTAAATTAAATCAGTGAGATAACTTGTGTGCCATAATTCTGTCTGTTCGTGGAAATGAAGCTGACAGGACCTCACACATACATAGAAGACAAAGCTAATGCAACTTTTTACATGGGTGAAAATACATCAAAAACCGATGTTGACTTAATAGTGATTAAGATTATATAAGTAACAAATAAGTAAAAAATCGACCTTGTATTACAATCCAAATATATATTGTACATTTCCTTATTTTTGAAACCTATACAATTCAGTTGCCTCTTATGCTCTGTCTTATATGCCGAGTATATCAATTCTGCCCAATAATACTTATTTGTAGACAACTGAAATATGCCTTTAAGGTATATGCTGATCACATACACATAAGTGCAAGATAAAATGTTCCACAATAATTACTATTTTTTAATACATACATATTAAAATTACAATTAGTATTTTTTTAAATTACACAGTTATTAGTTTTTCATGTGCTTAGCGCACACATATATTTTTAATGATAGCAAAACAGTTCCAGTTGTTATACTCTTTTCTTACTCTGATGTCATCGCTTATACATAATAAATTAATATAAAGCACACTTTTAATCTCCATTTGATGTTTTGTGCATTGCAGCATCAGTGAAAAACTATAGTGCTTCTAAATGTAACCGAAAAGTCAAAAAGGCTTTTCAAGATTAAAATCGTGAAACAGATAAGTAGTTGCACAGCAAGAGCTCAGGGAAAGTGCACATTTGCATTTGTTAAATGCCTGACTACATCTTAAAAGATAAAGGGTGGTCCCATACACAGGGTTTAAATACACAACGCTCAGACAGAGACAGAAAGCAAGCAAACCCTGACACGTGGTGCTGTAAGGGTTCTATGAACCAGCACAGGGAGATTTTGAACATGCTACTAGATTGGTCCATTTGTATTGACATTATACAGTAGGTTGCTGGCCAGGATCATTTTTCTACTCACATATGGATTTCACTTACAAGACCCCACACATACTAATAATCTAGAAACGGATAAAAATGGATTTGAACAGCAAACACTAAACAGCAATATCCATTAGAGTCTGCTTATCACTTCATGCGTGGTATACTGTTTCTTACTGTATACTCTATTTATCAAAAAAGCAAACAAAAAAAAAGTGATATATGACTGAGCACACTTTCCTGATCCTCATTTATCTCCATGTGGCTATAGCATTAACCTTTGCATTCTTACACATAGCCACAATACTGGTCCACATGGCACTGCATGGGTTCATTTAACAAACAGCTTGTATGTTACAAGAAAAAAATATATAAAAAAATGGTGGCGTTGCTCTCTAATGCAATGTCAGTATTTGCTGCCCCTTCTTATCCTATCCTCTCCACCTTTTGTTTTATTTACGAATATGTCCCTAGAATTCAAATGAGTTATCTATTCTGTGGCCGCTTCATTTTCCCACACAGGACTTGTCTCGGGCTGATGCAGGGTCCTGCAAATATACAGAGAAGAAAAGAAGAGAGCAAAAGAATTCTTTTCAGCCTTGTTTTTTATGTTTCATTTCTCTACACCCCCCTCCCCTTCTCACACCTCCCCATCCCACTTTAGCCTTCTTTATGTTACACGATCACTCAAATTGAAGCTCAGGAGGGTCCTATAGGCAGTGCATAGCATCCCTGGGAGAAAAAAGCCCCCAACAATCTATACACCAGATGTATAATGTTATATGGTCAAACTGGCAAACACAAAAGCTAAAAAACAAAAGGCGTGAATTAGGGAGAGGTATTCAAAGGCATGTTTTCAAAACAGCCCAGCCAAGTGCCTGACTAGTCCTCCAGAGTCTAAATGCTTGAAAAAAAAGGTGCTAAAGAATGAAAGAGAAAAAAGAAGTGGAAAGCCCTTTTTTTCTAATTAGCTGAGGCCTAACAGGCACTGAATATCACAACTCGTAGGGGGTTATGTGGTTGATGAAATGAAAGAAGTCTGGATTGGAACAAGCACATAGAGCAGAGCACAGTGCTGACAGCCCCAATCCTCGCCTGAGCCAGCTCCCCATTCTATAGATGTTGGGAGGTTAGGCTCATACACATTTTGCTATTTCAAAAGGAAATACATGACTTTCCTTGATGTTAATGTAGTTAATAAATGTCATTAATACAGCCTAGTTATAATATTAGGACTGTCAACCACTTTCCACAGCACTAAACAAATGGTACAGTACATACATTATGCTTATGACAATTAAACCATTGATCCAAAGTAATAAAGATATATATAAAAAAAATATATATATTTATCTTAAAGCTTAGTATTAGAACACTACATGTGTGATTGGTAGAGTTGAAAAAGAGAGAGGAATGAAGTGGAGCTTGCTTTCTTAGTAGGGCTATCATACCACCACCATTTTGACTGACTATTGTAACTGGCTTGTATTTTACATTGCATGATACATATTAGTAAATTTAAAAGAACTACTAACTGAAATGCTTTCTGCACGCTCAACCATCTTTCACTGTCACTATATGTTTCTATTAAACATATTTTATTGTTTGCACACCCTTCTTTAGATAATTTCCAATTATATTTGATTTTGGACAGTCTAACATTCTTATAGGGTAGCTATTACTTCTTTTAGAACAGTGGTGCGTGTGAAATGGTTTCACAGGTAGGGTTATGCAAATTAGACTTTTTTTTTTTTCATTAGACAGGTCATCTATAAAGAGAAAGGGGAGGAAGTTAATATAAAGATGACCCAAAGATCTTGAGTGGATCAACCTGAGTGATAAATGAGTCTCATTAGATAATAATGCCATCTTTGTAATGGTTATTGTGAAGTGTTTTTCCACTGAATCTGAGGAGTGTGTTACACGAGCTATGTCTATCTGGATATGTAGGTGAGCTGTTCAAGTAATTTCAATACATGCTTTGATATTAGTTTAGACATTAGGATGATATTGAGACTTTTCTTGCTATTGGTATGTGGGTTCAAGAATCTTTAAATATCTAGGAGATGACCCATTAATACCATCATCCTTGTGTGTGAGGCTTGTGTTCTGGAACCATGTGTGACACTATTAAATAAGCTGATTGTTTATAAAAGTTTGTGTTTGTGTGGATGATTCTGCATGCTACCCAAGTACATAAAGTGAATCTTACAGAGGCAGTTGAGCAGTGGTGCTAAACGGATGATCCAAATCTGTGCAGTAACTAGGCTTTAACTTTAAAAAATAATCGCTCAACATATCATCTGGGGCAGGAGAGCATTCACATCTCTTATGGCAAATAAACCATTTTACTACAACAACACATATACCTCTCTTTTGCCCCAGAAAAAAAGCCTCTCAAACTGTCTAGTAGAATATAGCACATTTGCTTTGGGTCTTCAGGTGAAATACATTTATAAATTGTCAATTACTGCATACTGATCGTAAAATTTGGTATATTTGGGTATCAACATTTAAATTGTGTTAACTCAGATGATCTAGCTATTAATAAAACATATAATGCTTCCATAATAATATATGTGATTATATCCTTACCTATATATCTAAATCATATATGGATCTTCTAAGGTTTTATGGGACTTTTGTTATGATCTATCTATCTATCTATCTATCTATCTATCTATCTATCTATCTATCTATCTATCTATCTATCTATCCAACATACATATTAAATGATAGATAGATGGATAGATAGATAGATAGATCATATAATATATTTATAGATATATGTATGAATACCTCTGTCTGTCTATCTATCTGTCTGTCTATCTATCTATCTATCTATCTATCTATCTATCTATCTATCCAACATACATATTAAATGATAGATAGATGGATAGATAGATAGATAGATCATATAATATATTTATAGATATATGTATGAATACCTCTGTCTGTCTATCTATCTGTCTGTCTATCTATCTATCTATCTATCTATCTATCTATCTATCTATCTATCTAGCTATCTATCTATCTATCTACCTATCTATCTATCTATCTATCTATCTATCTATCTATCTATCTACCTATCTATCCATCTATCTATCTATCTATCTATCTATCTATCTATCTATCTATCTATCTATCTATCTATCTATCTATCTATCTATCTACTGTATCTATCTATCTATCTATCTATCTATCTATCTATCTATCTATCTATCTATCTATCTATCTATCTATCTATCTATCTATCTATCTATCTAGCTTTCTAGCTATCTACGGTATCTATCTATCTATCTATCTATCTATCTATCTATCTATCTATCTATCTACCTATCTATCTATCTATCTATCTACATATATTATTACATTACCGCAGTTTTTTTTTTTCTGTATGATATTTTCAATAAGTAAAGTTGACATTGGGCAAAATTATTTAGAACACTTTACATTGTTAACTTTGAATGTAATTATTCTTTACTGTGGAGTATCATTTTCTTTTTTCTGCCACTTTTTAAGGGTTGGCGTGTCATTGTAAACTAATGAACTGCCATTTGGTTAAGATAGAAGTTTTCCATACATTCAAAGTTTTCTCCCGCATCCTGAAAGTTATCAGCAGAAACCAAAACAGTGGACTCTACTGCAGACTTATAGAATAAATTCGAGGATGTATATATTTTTTACATTTAGCTAATTTCAACTGCAGTTCTTCAACAGAGTTTAAACTAAACATGGGTCCTTTAAGTGCAAAATCACCCATTATGAATTTACATATTTTCTGAACACTCAGTAATACTGTTCTCCATAGGTGGGCAAAGGGAACAGTGTGTAAGTTAGCAGTGCGCTTGGGAACATTACTGCTTGATAACTGATGTGATTAAAGGCGATGGAGTAAAGCCAGGGCCTCCAAACCTCCCGCCTACCCTGGTTTGTTATGAGAAATGTTAGAAATCACAGATGTTACATTTACATTTAAATACCTGCTCTAGGTGGCAGACTGCATTTTGTGTGGAGGTTACTTTAATTGCTTGTGTCTGGTATACAAAGCATCTGCAGGCCTATTTACCACTGCTATTGCTTTTGGTGCTAAGATTCCTTAATTGATCAGCCTTGCTAAAGATGTGGTGTTTTGTATGCCTATTGCTGGAGTTCGCGCCTCTGTTAATGCACAGCAGAAATTCTCTGTATAACCATAAAATACTGGGAGCTTTACTCAACCGAGATGAAACAAAATAAAACAAACTGAAATTTCCTGAAATTTTGTCATTTTTTGAAACGCACTGAAATCTACCTACAGCTGCTTTATGTGGTTTTTAAAATTCACATTTTTGTTGGAATCTGGTTCTTTCCATATATCTTGTCTCCTTCATAGCACACATAATGGCATTCTGTGACGGATATCCATACACATTTTCACATAATTTTGAGAAAACATATTTATGTTGCTTATAATATTCTATATGAATTAAGATTGCCTAAATTAATCTAATTACACAATTAATGCAGATTGATTCTTATAACATTCCACTTTACATTAAGCTATTAAAATGTCCACAAACAGTTATCACCAATGGAAGTGTATACTCTTTTATCACATTTATTCATATGTGCATAATGCTATATATGTAGTCTAACAAAGGGTTATTTTATTAGTAATACTGTACTACACCATTAGCTTAGAAAGGAAATGCACATATGGATCTAAAATTTGGTTTTATTTGCAGGAAAATGAGAACTGCAAAGGTGAAAAAACAGTTGAAATATGGTTGAAATGCAGTATTACCGCACTGTCATGACCTTCCTCTGATCATTTTTTATTTGAGATTGTCACTTGCAGCTATATATAAGAAATACATGATTTCTCATTTGAGATCCATAACTCAGCTGGTGCAATGCCATGACTTACTGTAATTCTATTTTCTCAAAAGGTGGACCCGACATTGTTTAAAAAAGAAAAGAGAGAACATTTCAATTTATCATTTAGATGTAGATACCAATGTAGTTTCCAAGCAAGTAAATACGTCCACATCATGTCTCATAAATGACCATATATACATTTTGGGGGGTATATAGAGGAATCATAAATGTCTTCATATTTTAGCCCAAACAGCTGTTCTATTAAATACACTTTTCAAGACCCATAACTGATTTCAACTGCTGATTATATGAGTGTTTGTAGGTTCTCTATTCTGTTACTTTGAGAGGTCTATTTTTTAAACAAAAATGTGTTAAAATACTATGCCCCTCCAGCAGTCCATTAAGTATTGATCTCTGAGAAAGTAGTTTGAATGGAGGAGTACAGTGCTAAGCTCCCCTATCATTTTAATCAATGCTAGCTACATTATTGTTTTTTGTATGAAGCATTTTCTTCTAAAATATACAAATCTTTATTACTAATATGTTTGGTAACAAATACTAATCATCAACATTTTATTGTTGGAACTTTTATATTAGAGATCATATTGCAACCAAGCACTTTATTTCCCGGACTTCATATCTGCATATTATATTATTCATAAAATATTTATTTATTTCTTGTAAAGATAAGAATACAATATAATAATACATTCTATACAAGGATCATTGCATTATTTTTCTCTTGTAAGTATATTTTTTCAGAGGTCACTAAAGTAGGTTTTGAAGATTTCATGACAACGCCTCCTGCTTTCCTGTTTAAATTTCTATATCCATTCATTAATTCAAGGTGAGCAAAAAGGTATATCCATTTTCTATATTTGTATTATTTTGTCTGAAGACAAATGTTAAAAAGGAGTTTAAAAAAAACTGTGTGTTTTTATTTATTGCTTTATTAAATAAAAAGTTTTTTACAAATATACTTTTGTGACAGTTCCTTTAGTACAGATCTATTAATATTCTCCCAGGTTATCTGTGGCAGTTATACTTGTTTCTTATTCACTTTTCTTATAGAAAGTAGGCACTGCCACCTCAGATAACTTTTGTTGTACTCTTAAAAATGTAATTTGTTCTACATCTCCGTTTTAAATAAAAAGCATGTGTATACAATATTATATGTACACAAAAAAATAGGAATGACCCTATATCTGATCTATGCCATATATTGTACTAAGAAATGAAAAATTGTTTTTTAAGGCAACCTGTTTTTTATTTTTATTATTTATTGGAGTACCAGGAACATAATTTAATTTATTTGTCTTTTGTTCAAAATTATGAAATATTTGCTTGTTAGATCTTAACAAGACTGTATGTACACTGGTGTTTAACATTATCTTTCTCTGATATTCAACCCTGCTTGAAATATGTAACCAATATAATTAAGTCCTTTAATACAGGATATATAAAATGAACCTCCGCACAAAAGATCAAATAAACATTATGTATTAAAAAAACACACATCTTTCATGAATGAAAATATACATAATATTATTAGTACTTTTATTTTCTACTTCCAGACTTTAATAAGAATCTGAATTTCGTACACAGTCACCAAACACAAGATTTTTGTGATTAATTATTGACAAACTTAAATTTTTCTCATATTTTATTAGATCTTTGCAAAATATATTTGGAAAATATATGTCAACATAGTTCTATTTTTTAATTTCTAATATAGGGTGCAATTGTTTAAACAATTAAATTTTTCAGTATGTTTTTACTTAATTTTTAATTAGTTAATTGTTAGATTATAAAATACATTAGACCATAATTAGTTTCTGATTACAAACATATTAACAATCTATTTAATAATATTTTAAATTAATGCTTTTCTAATATATTATATTTTTTGGTAATCATATTAAATATGCCTTGTTATGACAGTGTCAGAAAACAATAAAATAATAATACTAATACACAAATCATGAAACTTGATACCAAGTTTAATTTTAATTTTTTCCAAGAAGTTTGTGGAGACATGTTATTGAAAGTAAATAAGCAAATGGACACACTAATTTAATTTTATGGATGTAATTTGTATGGGTCAAACAGTGTATGCTACTAGATCTGCGCTGGACCACATTAAGATCTAGAGCCATCAGGTATACCCCATGTGCTTATTTAATAAGACAATGTACTAAATAGCCTACACAACACAACGCTATTTTATCAGTTTAATGAAAATGTATTAGTGCAAGAAAATCATAAAAATCAGACGAGAACACCTTATTCTTGGCAAGTTTATCGGACCAGCCGTCTGTACTAAACATAGAGATATTGGTGAAAGAAGTCATCATAAGCATTATTCAGCTTAAAATATCAATTGTGTGTTGGTCCAATAAAAGATATCATTCTTGATATTCCATCTCCCTGCTTTTAAGCACCACGAAGAAAGGACCATCACCATCTTCCTTTTCTAATAATACTTCTGTGGATTTTACCACCTGCCATTTTGGGGCTAGGTCACCTTTCATTACTGAGGATAAGATGGCCGTGCTCCTGCTTTAATGAGGACAGTAGCACAGAGGTTGCTCGCCTATTTGTAGGAGTCTCTTCACTGATAAATCTTTATTTAGCAGCTTTCCAACTTTCTGAGAAGACATGTATGTCTTAAAATTGATAGCTGCCTGTTTTGCTGTTTTTTTTTTATTTCTTTGCAAAATTTACAGTCTGTCATTTATCATGATTGATAGATTTATTTCAACAAGATCCCGGTGAATGATTGAACCCCACTGAGTTGCCTGCAGTAATATGCATGAAAGGGCCTTTCGGCTTTCATAGTCTCGGTATTGGGGAAGACCTTGGTCTGCCTGGGGAGCCAAGACCTAGTCTTCAACTGATTGGATTAATTTTGGACAGAGTTTGACTGAGCTGGAGATAATAAACAGTGAGATGCTGCAGCTTTCAGGCAAGAATGAGGAATAACAATGCAAGAAAATCAAATCCATTTTGTTCTCAAGAGCAATACAGCTGAAATAATAAACTGAAGTTCACAGGGAACTAAGTTTACAGGGTAGAGAGACACAAACATAAAGGGAGGAAGTTGAACTTTAAAGCGATGTAGTGGCCAATACTGAGCAGCAATATTGTGTATTATGATACAGTGGAAAAGGCTTTATGGCCAATATTTGCTAAGCATTTCCAATCTGTAACGTAGAGTTTGAACTTTTAATTATTGAAATTTGAATTGAGTTCTTGGATGCAACATAGCTCCAATTGGTACATTCCAGGAGTGGAGATATATTGCAAAATAATTAAACATTTTCTCTTCAACAGGTTGGGTCATAGCATCAGTGCAAACTAATTTGCCTTTGGTACTATGACGCTATAGGGCGAGGTATTGCATTCAGTGTGGGCTACATTCACACAGCTTTCTCATTGGTGAGATTATCATTATTATTTATTAATATCCTTTATTTGTGACGCACCAACATATTCCATAGCACTATACAGGGGTTAAGTACAAGGCAAAAACAATATTAACACAATGCAAAAGAATGGAGAGCTCTGTCTTTGAGCTTAAAATCAAACGTACATAGTGCCTGTGTCCAAGGCACAGACACAAGAATGAAAGCTCGCAAGGATGCAATCTCTCCAGATCCTTTGTTATTCTATATAATCTTTTCATCAAATTTGAGAAATTATTTCACTGTGTAGTGAATATGTTTCAAGGAATAACACTGGTAGTGGAGTTGTCTATTACTGTCTCCAGAGTATTCCACTGTGTCTGGGCACAGAAATGCATTACAAGAACCCACTGTGCTGGATCAACCTCTTCCGTTTATATAGATGGAAAATAATTCAATATAATATATAAAATACTATATAAAATATGTTTTTCATTATCGATTTTAGTTCTTCAAAAGGACATGCTGTAAAAAAAGCAGTTCCCAGTGCTCCTTCCAAACAATACAAATGTATATATATATATATATATATATATATATATATATATATATATATATATATGTCTAAAATAAGACATAGATAAAAAGAGGGTACACAAAACATTACTTGGCCACTGTAGTCATATTATTTTGAAGAAATACACTTGAAAATAGCTTTTGCAATTAAAAACGAAATAATACAGCCTCTTTTTATTACACTTTCATATGTCATTATGCTGCTCTGGATTCTGACAATTTTGTTTTTGCTGAAAAACTTCCTGCTCTGAGGGGAGAATTTGAATGTAGCATCCACAACTGCCAGTAGATTTATTATGTCTAATGCAGTAATCATTAGTTTATTAGTTTATTAATCTGATTGTTAGATAGACAGAAATATGACACATAATAAATATATTTGCAATCAGTTGTTATTTAGAATGTCGAGTAGAAGTGTTAGATAACTGAGCTTGAAAAATCACTATGTTATGCATAAATTACTTGAAAAAATACTACTAAAATACCTACGTTTTAGGCTCAGTTACTTAATACTTCCATTCATATTTTTAATTAATTGCAGTTACTTTTATATATGTGTGTACTTTAAATTTCTGGCATCTTATCAGTAACACACACACACGCATAGCCTACTCTTTCTCTTTGTATGCAGCAGGCAAATGCTTAAGGGAAGCCATGTTTGAAATGGTTATGGATTGCAAGAGCGAAGCCTTTCTGGGCATATTTGCATGTCAAGGTTCCCAGAATGCAGTGTAATAATTGTATTTTTTTTAATTCTGGGCATGAAACAAGTTTTTTAACTTGTTTTAGATGTACACATGTGAACACAAATGTACTATTTATTTCCTATATTCATAAATATATTTATTTATTTATTTATGTAGAATAATAACTATATAGCTATAAAATAATGGTAAACTTATATTATCTGAGTATATTTACATTACACCCTATTTTATATCCTTTTTCATAATTATCTTTTGTGAATATTTTAAAAATATCTGTAAATAAATATTATATTTATATTTAGTTTTGAATTATTGAAAATTAATGTGCAGTTTTTTTCCTGAAAATTGAGCCATGCAAAAAATGAATAAAAATAATTTATAACCCCTCGCCCCTAAAATAGCTTTTGCAGCAATGTTTAGACTATCTCTAAGAGTCTCTAATTTGTATGTGCCAGGACACTGCATCGTCTGAGTTATGGAGAAATACTTTACTCGCACTGAGCTCTGATCTGCGGCAGCTGATAATCCCAAATTATAAATTGTGAGACTTTTTTATTAATATGTATTATTTTTAAATCTATACAGAATTCTTTTATAATGCAAAAAATATTTTTAGCAACATTTTAAACCTCCTCTTTTACATGCAATTTACATAAGTATGTGAGCTCCATGTCCCTCTCAGTAATTCTGATATCAGTTAAAACATTGGAAGAAAATGCAAATAATAAGAAAAAAACGATGAAAAAGGATAAATATAAAAACAAACAAACATATCAATAGGGATATTCCCACGTCTAAAGATGATCTCTGATTTTAGGTTATGCACGGATATTGTTACAAAGGTATATAAAGATGTAATACAAAAACTATTTATAAGCAAGGATTGTTGGAATGTCTCCTCTCTGAATCCCCCTAAGCATGACTACCCAGTGTTCATTTAGATTCTCTTGCCCAGTATTCCAGCAACCCTAAGGCCATCACTGAGCTTTACTGAGCCGGCATAAATGATTGATAGTTGAGGCAGTAGATGTTTTCATCAAGTGTTTAATGATATAATAAACAGGATGTAAACACGTTCTGTGTTCTGATTGTTACACTTAAAGGGAGAAGAAACTTTTTTTTTATCATGAATTTAATAACAGAGCATATTTTAAATTGTTTTTGTTGTTTTTTCCATTCTTATAACAAACAATCACTAATGTAATACAAAAAAGATTCAAAGTGTTTGCCTCTCCCTTACCCCAACCTGTTAAAGGTATATTTAAATGTCATGGATTATGAATCTGTGATAGAGTAGAATCAGTAGCGTATGAAACATTTTTGCATGACAAAATATAAAAATAAACATTATACGTTTTTGCTAAGCAAACCCCTGCTAAAATTAGCATAAAATTCATAATTAGTTTTGGCCAGTCACAGGCAGTTAATACGTTGTTTTCAGCGATGATAGCAGTTTTTGCAGGAAGGAATCATGAGATGTGTTGCCCCCTGCACAAGGAAGCAGGAAGAGCCAGACACTGCTTTGTAGATCTTTGCATTGTGCTACTGCTGGTTTGAAGGTTAGTAAATGGTTAAAATCTATACCCAAATGCAGTGTTTCTATTGGTAGGTACACTGTGCCTATGTAAGAAGCACTGTGGGCGTGGAAAAGTTTTATTTTTAAATAAGGTGAGTCTGTATGTGTATACAATGACTCCATGTAATGTGTGTGTCTGATATAATCAGTATTCTGTATGTGTTAGATTAGGGAAACTTAGATATGCTTTTAAATACAAAGTAGGAAGCAAATATCTGCAAGTTTAAAAGAGGGTAATAATTTAGAACAGTTTGCATTTATAATAAAGTTTTTTGTAAAACTATTAATCCGGATTTTATGGCAGACTTTCAATGTTTGTCACTAAAGATCATTATTTTTTACACAAAATATTTTGTAAATGATACAAATTTTGTAAATTAGGTCCCTTTTAATTATATCTCATAACTTATATAGCTATTATATTGATTAAAAACACTTCTTACACATAGCATAGTCACTTTGTCCTAACAGCCATGCTTGATCATTTACTGAAACACTCAGAAACTAACCAGCAATGCTTAAAACAGCAATAATTAGGGGAACATTATGCAGGAAGACATTTTTAACGTGATCCATAAGATATGCATAATAGATGAATCTGTTTTCATCAAAGTTTAAATTCTGCTTAAAAGTACATTAATCAACTCATTCAACAATGAACGTGATATATTTGAACACATTTCTTTTAGGAAGAGTGGATGCTTTTTAAATCAAATCTGAAAATGTTTAATTGATATGCAATAATATTAAAAAAAATACAGTAGAAGAGGAGTACATAGGAAAGTGCTTTAAATTTTTTTTAAAGCTGTCAGGGAAACAATAAAAGGAAGGAAATTCTCAGTTAGGGCTGCAGTCTGCCACATGTGCATTATAACACCATGAAAAACCTTAACTACCTTGGAATCCCCCGCCGTGCTCAGGTATTGGAGCAGATAGGGCAGTTTTGGGTCCAAAGTTCCTTCCTTTTATTGTTTTCTGGTAAAGCAATTTTTGAATGTAACAGTTACTTTTCTTTCCTTTAGTTACAACATGTAGTCCTATTACCCCACATCAGGAAACGTGCATTTTAATGTCTCCATAAAAACAAGTTAGATTTAAGAAAAGTCCAATGTTTTGCATATAGCCTGGATGCCTAAAATTACTTTTTTTCTGAGGTAAAGTGAGCCTTGCTATGTAAGATTGTGGGCTCCATTTTGTTTCATCCTCAAACACTTATTTCTTTGTGAGATGACATCCAGGTGTGCTTTATGGCACAAGTGTCATATTCTCACACTGTAGGGCAAGGTACAAGTGCATACAAGTATTTGCATTATTGTTGTTGTTGTTTAGTCATGCTCGACTCTCCGTGATTCTATGGACCACAGCATGCCAGGCACAACTTGTGCCTGGTTGCTCTTATCAGAAGGTTTTCTTGGCATAGATACTGTAGTGGGTTGCCAGTTCTTTCTTCAGGGAACCAGAATTTGTCCAACCTCTCTGCTATGACCTGCCCAACTTGGGTGACCCTACATGGTATAGCTCATAGCTTCATTGAAGTATACAAGCCCTTTCAAAACGACAAGGTAGTGATCCAGTGGGGGATTTACATTATAGTACTTTGATATTACTTGATTGGAGAGAGGATACAGAATACTCATACCCCAGGCCCCAACCTGTAAAAGAGTTTATGACTAGGGGCAAGTAACAAATTACTGTCTGTACAAGACTGTTAAGAGGTCTATATCCAGTTATAAACTCAAAAGATTTGGATGTATATAAAAGATTGGGATTCTGTATCATTTAGGACATGTTTGCATCTCATGTTTTCTTGCCATACTCCTCAATGGAAACCAATAAGTCTTGATATGGTAATATGTGAATCTACTACAGTATTCTGTTTAGCGGTACTATATAAACTATCAATTATATTCTATGCATTTTATGTATAAAAAATTATTGTTTTACAATAGGTGAAATACAAAATGTTATAGTTGGTGTTTTGATTGAACTGGATCGCCTGTGATGTGATGGTATACACATTTTAGATGTTTTACTACATTGTTTTTCAAAAGTGCAAGTTAAAATTGTTTAAAAAGTAATTTCTATGTATTTCCATTCTTTGAAAAAGGTCTCAATGGAGATTAAAATTACAAGATGAAAACGAGTTTTAACAGAGCAAAAAACAAAATGTGTGCTAATTAAAATTCTTGGATAATAAGGAATGTCTTGTGTCTCTGTCTAAAGAGGAGGCATTAAGGATGCATTTCTATATATACCAACAAGATCTAGGAATAAGGCAGAAAGTCACTTTTCACTGATCATTTAAAGCTACCATTGCAGTGGAACAAAGTAGTATGTATTAACCCCCCCCTTGACCTATTTTGTTACATTACAGCCCTAAGTTCAATGTTTTGTTAATCTGAATTATGTGATGGATCAGAACACAATAGTCTAAGTTGGTGAAGTGAAATGAGAAAAATATATACGTAAAACAATTTTTTAGAAATAGAAAACAGAAAATTGGCATGTGCGTATGTATTCACCCCCTTTGTTATGAAGCCCATAAAAAGCTCCGGTGTAACCAATTACCTTCAGAAGTCACATAATTAGTGAAATAATGTCCACCTGTGTGCAATCTAAGTGTCACATGATCTGTCATTAAATATACACACCTTCTTTGAAAGGCTCCAGAGTCTGCAACACCTAAGCAAGAGGCACCACTAACCAAACACTGCCATGAAGACCAAGGAACTCTCCAAACAAGTAAGGGACAATACTGTTGAGAAGTACAAGTCAGGGTTAGGTTATACAAAATATCCAAATGTTTGATGATCCCCAGGAGCACCATCAAATCTATCATAACCAAATGAAAAGAACATGGCACAACAGCAAACCTGCCAAGAGACGGACGCTCACCAAAATTCTCGGACCGGGCAAGGAGGGCATTAATCAGAGAGACAGCACAGAGACCTGAGGTAACCCTGGAGGAGCTGCAGAGTTCCACAGCAGACACTGGAGTATCTGTACATAGGACAACAATAAGCCATACGGTCCATAGAGTTGGGCTTTATGGCAGAGTGGCCAGAAGAAAGCCATTACTTTCAGCAAAAAATGAAATGGCACATTTTGAGTTTGCGAAAAGGCATGTGGGAGACTCTCAAAAAGTATGGAGGAAGGTGCTTTGGTCTGATGAGACTAAAATTGAACTTTTTGGCCATCAAAGGAAACGCTATGTCTGGCGCAAACCCAACACATCACATCACCCAAAGAACACCACCCCCAACATGGTGGTGGCAGCATCATGCTGTGGGGATGTTTTTCAGCAGTCAGGGCTGGGAAACTGGTCAGAGTTGAGGGAAAGATGGATGGTGCTAAATACAGTGATATTCTTGAGCAAAACCTGTACCACACTTGAAGGAGCTGGAGCAGTTTTGCAAGGAGGAATGGACAAAAATCCCAGTGGTAAAATGTGGCAAGCTTGTAGAGACTTATCCAAAGTGACTTGGAGCTATGATTGCCGCAAGAGTAAGGTAGCCATAAGTGTCCAGCAATCCAGATGAATAATCTGAGTTTTGCAGTACATAGTGAGACTTTTTTTGTATTGGACAAATATATTCATAAATATTATGATGAGCTTTCGAGCTCTTCCTCTCTTTGTCAAGTCAAAAGCAATACTAATTCTAGATCCCCATTGAAATGAAGAAATGACCGGCGTGGACACGCGGGACTTAGCTGGCGCTCATTTTGATACACGGAGGACTTAGCTGCAATGAGGCCTCATCACGAGGCTCCTGGACTTTGCGAGGGACGCAAAATTTCAGCCCCTTATGACTTAGGATCCGAAGCACGTAGGTGGAATGCAGGGCTCGCAAAAACACGACTTTAGCGACCGAACCACCAAACTGGAAAGACCTGCAAAAACAGACACATTTTTTTCAAATGAACTTCCAGACTCAAACACAGCACAGGGGAGAGCCAGGGAGCCTGTGAGTGAGGTTGCAAGTTAATTTGAGGCATATTTTGCCTTTTTTCACAATTGAAAATCACTGAAGCAAGAAAAAAAATGGCTGCTGAAAACCCCCGAAAACAAGATGAAAACGAGGCTGAAGGACGTAAATACGACCCCAAAGCACTAATACTTAATGCAAAACAATAACACTTAATACAAGGCAGTAACATTTAACTCAAGTCAGTAACACTTACACCAAGGCAGTAGGCCCCTAAACTACACAGGCCTATAAAGTACACGGGGGGAGAGGCTCGCAATGAGTGCCGAAGGTGATCATTGCAAAGCAGAAAAGGGGCGCCTGGGCAAAAACGACAAAGAGTGGCAAAGCCGCTCATTGCAGGGCTCGCCATGAGCACCAAAGGCGCTCATCGCAGAGCCTGTAAAGTAGACGGTAAGAGGCTCGCAATGAGCACCGATGAGCGCCGAAGGTGTTCAGAGGGGTCATATCCTCTCATTTGGTGGCAAACAGCATTGTCGTCATTTTTGATGGGCAAGTCGCTAGTATATATATATTTATTTATATATATATATATATATATGTGTGTTTTTTTTTTTTACAAATATTTGATTTATGGTGATTATTTTGAGAAATGTTGCTGTTTTTTAAATTACATTCAAATTCAACTAAATTCAAATTCTATTATATATGTATGTATACATATATGTCTCTCTCTCATTTCTCCTTTACTCTTTTGCATCCACCTCAGGCTTTTCAAACACCTTATTTTTGTTATTTATGATGTCCCACCGCACTTGTATATTCTGTCTGCCATTTGTCTGCTACTTACTGTATTTTTTTACCTGCTCCACCATTCTAAGGCAAAATTAAGTATCATCGAATCAGTATTACTTTTGACTTGAAAAAAAGAGGCAAAACTCTTGAAACTTTGTCACTATAAATAAAAACGATATAACTGTATACTGTATACATGCGGTATGTTGACCTAACCAAGGTAAATGAGGATCAGTAACTAAGGGCCCATATGTGAGTGGGCCTAGGCTTAGAGCAGTGTAACCACTATATGTATCTGATTATGAGTAGAAAAGAGTCCTGAAAAAGTGGGTTCTTAGATAGAAGCATGGCCATGTTTAAGCTTTATACTGATTTAGGTCCATGCAGCATTGATCATCTTTCTTGCCCCAGTCATTCGTGCTCCTTTTAACTTGGTATAAGCCAGTCGTAAGTTTACCACACACCTATATGTATATATACTGTATGTCAGAAAGTGTCAGCTATACTTACAGGCAGAAATGCCACTGTAAAAAAAATATTTCTGTATATACACACACTAGCAATTTCAGGGGGCCTGCTGCCCCCTGAAAATGTGCTGCCACAGACATGAGCCTTCTGGGCCACTGGATGGAAAATCTAAAATGAATTCTATCTAGTATATAGATTAATACATCTGTTGGGCCTGCAGAAATATGAGATGTTCCTGGGTATGAGTAATCACAAGAATATGGACGCAGTTTATATACTTTGTATGCCTTCATGGTAAGTAACTATAATTTAAAATGGATGTTACCATTCATGGTCACCATAGATGTGCAGTTGTGATGGAGTGTATTAACTAATAACGAAGCAGGAGTGAAGAAGCTCTTGAGGCTGTTGCCTGTGATCCATCTAATGGGATTACTCACAGTCTGATTCATCTGCCTGTACATGACATCATCATAACATGAGTTGCCACCCAACACATTTGATGAAACAGAGCAGAATATCACTTTCTAATATTCTTACAAATATATATCATAATGTGTCTCCAATGTATGCAATCTGAGCAGGTACAATCTAGAAGTCAATGAGTAGCATTTTTTACTAGATCTCTATAGCATCCTGTCTTAGCTAAGTAGCTTTCAGATGTAAAGTATAAGAGAGGATTTCCTTCTCTCCACTGGGTATTCCACCACTGAGTGAAGTAAGACAGGCAGAGACAGGCTACAAATTAAATCAGGAAGTCTATAAGTTCCAGGCCTGCTCTTTCACATCCTCATGCAAAGGATTGTGGGATATGAAACCTGCTTTTGACATTAGGACACATCTTGTAGGTCAAAAAGAACAGTATCTTACATTGTAATCTCCCCATTATGACTTTATGATTAATATCTTTTAAGAAGATTATTAACCATATTTTTATATCTTGCTGTTTTCAGGTACTGAGAGCTTTACTCAGGAAGATTCAAAACCTGACATATCCATCACTTCACTCACCTTTGCAATGCAGAAGGATGAAGGCGACAAATGCTATTTTCTATATGGAAAATTGACATTGCAGCCATAATTAGGAAGGATATTTATTTGTGGTTAGATTTAGCAATCCAAAATTGTTGGGGCCTCCGGTACTTAATTGGCGGCTTGGACCACAGGCCCCAGGCAGAATTCTGGGAGCAGTACTGGAAGTAACACACACACACAAAGGTTCTCAGTACAGGGCTTGTTTATTGGCACGTCATAACATAGGTTATATACTTGCTAAAGAAGGCGAATATTAGAGGCAAGTTACACTATAGACGTTAGTCGGAGAAGGACAGATAATCAGGTGTTTTCTGTTTCTTAGAATAACAAAAAGGAAATGTCTGTGTTTAGTACGTGAGTAAGGTCGCAAGATGTCCCAAGGACAAAAATATGTTATTGCGGTTGGCCTATATCTCATGTGAATATGTCAGCAAAATATGTTAACCCCTTCATCAGCAAAATATATTATCCCCTTCAAAAATGTGATAGAACTTTCAGTTAGACACCATCACCTTTAGGGTACATTACTTAATCTCAATCAACAGGGAAGTTTGCTTTGCAGTCTGCATGGATTTTTTTCTATTGAAGAGATCATTATATCAGGGTGAGGTCACCAAGGTCCTATAAAAGTTGTTAGGTAATAGCTATATATCTCAGAATTATATCCTTTAACCCTTTAGCCTCTTAAACCCACCCTCCGAGGACTTGCAGGTTAAGACGCAGGACAGTAGAAACATGCATACGGAACGTGAACGTGGAACTACCAGCCTGCAAATCCTTTGATCTATCAAGCTCGTAACCGCTACAATTCCAATCATGCTATTAAATTGCAATAAAGTAACCTGCAAACTAGCACGTAAGATGCAAATGGAGCCCAAAGCCCAACGTGTGTTTGAAAGGACTCGCAAGGGGGGTAAAGACCTATACGTAGTCCTGTAAGACACAGTGATGTTAGGTCTTAGCATTAATAGCACAACATTTTCTAGCCCGCAAATTGTCCAAAAAAATACTTTATTTCATGTTTGATTACCGTGTTATACCGATCCCGGCAATCAATGTGTTAATACATGTACTGTAACTCGTATGTAATAGAATATCATATTTACGGCTTTATTAATATTGCATTGTTGTGGAATGTGGGACCGATTGCAACTTGTAATTGAAGCCCGTAGAACTTTGAAATCTTACCTCCCCTTTCTCAGTGACATAACGAGAACGATCTCTGTTTCCATTGGCTCTGTCTACACCCGTAACTGCGGTCTACACTAATTGATCGTCCGCAAGGCCGCAAATCCAACATTCTATGAACGAGCTACAATTTGCGTCTGAAGCCCGCAGCTCGCAGCCCCTTCTAATTTAATAGCCCCGTAACATTAAGGATTTTCAAACCCACAGCCATTGTGGGGATCACGTTGCAGATACGGTGCTGCAATTTAATAGGGCTACAAGAGGTCCATTTCTTACCCACTTTCTTTGCTCAGTCTTGATCCTGGTCTGTTTTTTTTTTCTCTCCCTCTCAATGAATATTATAAGAATAACACAAAACGCACTAAAATATTTCTTGTGTACAGTACAGTCTGTGACAGAGTCCTTTTAACAGATTTGGCCTTAAGGGGTATAATTATATTAGGCCCATGGTTATTGCAAGTGTGTGTGGGCTAATGACACCTGCATAGAAGTAATAAGAAGATTCACAGCTTGCTTCCTATCCTTCAAATGGTGTTACACTCTGAAAGATGAGTGAACCAACATGGCAGCCTCCTAGAGACAAGCCAAGGGAAATTTAAAAAGTAGTAGTATTTCATAACTCTATGTAATTGGCTAATAGGGAATTTCATCATGTTCGACATGACTTATTTTAGAATTCCTTTCAGTACATAACTATTCACAACAACAACATTTTTACAAAAAGAAATGCAGCATAAGTATAATGTGACTATACTCCCCCCCCCCCAAAGCAAAATGTATCTGTTATATATGGATGCCGTGATTATGTATGCATCTATTGGCTATTCATAACTGCCTGAGGACTCTACAATTCACTGCATAGTAATATACTGCAATCATCTATACTCTTGGCTCTACTCTTGGTATAAACAGTGAACCATTGCTGGTGGATTACAAACAAGACACTCCCTGAGATTCTCCCTTAATACTTCTACACTCTGCTGGAATGCAGCCTCTATGGGTCCAAAATAAATATTGATTCCCATTTTTTAATGATTTAACCAAGCCAATAATTCCCTCATTTTCCTAAGACCACCCATAAAGAAATAATCTGTTTTATTTTCACTTGGAAACAATCACACAGCAGAATCAATTAAAAGAACTCAGCGCTCCAGGTTTAATTAAGTTAGAACCTGCAGACTAAATTAAGAAGAGTGTTAACTACAGAGCTGTAATAATAAAGATATATCTTCCTGTCTGTCTATCTATAGCTCTCTATTTATCTCATATCTATCTATCTATCTATCTATCTATCTATCTATCTATCTATCTATCTATCTATCTATCTATCTATCTATCCATCCATCTAATTCATCTATCTATCTATCTATCTATCTATCTACCTATATATATATATATATATATATATATATATATATATATATATATATATATATATATATATATATGTGTGTGTGTGTGTGTGTTGCCTCTTGCTATATTTGAACAATAAAAAACAGCTTTTATTTGATGTTCTGTAGACACAATAGACATAGACAGTTCTTGTAACATTGTTAGGATCCCTTTAATAACAGCTGCTACTTCCTAAGAAATAATGTTGCATTGTATAATAATTAAAAGCTCATTACACCAATTCTAAGGAGAAATTAAGAAAGATATGTACAGAGAACTGAATATTATTACAACTGCTTTATTTTCACATTTAAACAATTGCTCATAATTTGCAAAGATTTCCTTATTTTTTTTTGAGTCTGCGCAAAGATTAAAAATATACATTATTGATGATTATTTTGCTAATGTTTTCTAAAAACTCAAAGGGTAAGATACACTAAGCCATCAAGATTGGTTGTGATGGGCTGCAATGCATAACAAACATGCAGAGCAGCACCTCACAGTATTCACTGAGGCTCATTTCCTAGTGATCTCTCATCACATTGTGAGCCGACACAGTGAGGACATTTTACTGGGTGTATTAAAGGTGCCTTGTACACATGGGTGTGGGAACTGGGGGCGATGGGGGTGGAACCCCCCACCCCCCAGCTTTTTCTATGGTTGTATATATGTATATATAAGCTATTTTAAGGCCTGTGTATACAATGAGCTGTATCCCCCCCATAATTATTCTGGCTCCTACACCCCTTCTTGTACATACCACCATCATCATCATCACAGTATGCCCTAAAGCTTCTCTCTGCTGTTTGAGAATCTCCATGCAGCTATCCAATACCGTGACCTGAAGCCTTGCAAAGTGCCTATTCCCATAATTATGCCTGCTTTGAACTGGAATTAGTCCATTTAGCTTGTACCCCAAATGTTTCTCATGCAGTCGCCTATCACCTTTCCCCCTCATTTCACCTCTCCCCTTCTCACTCAGGTTCCAGTTATCTATTAACATATTCCCACAAGAAAGTGCCATCTTTGTAGCACACTCCAACTACACAATGTAACAAACTACATTTTACATAGGATACAGTGTCCCACAACTAGGAGAGACAGTGAGGTCCTCCCTGTAGCTACTATCATTTCCTAATTTTCTTTCTGAATAAATGGTACATAACATAATACCACAGACACTAATAACCTCCTCTTCCTCCCTCCACCTCTCCTAAGCAGCAAGGACAAATAGCCTTTTATTTCAAAAAACTGTATATGTTTCAATTACAAATACATATCTGCATATATTTGCTTTTTAATGTAAAAAATGTACTATTTATTTTCTGTACTCTGTATGGTGGAGCGCTTCTCCTACTCTTTTGCTCACCATAAACTAAATGATTGTTGTGGTATACCCCGTCCCACGAAATATCCCAACCTCACACCGATGAGAGGCATAAACCTCGAAACAGTTCTGTCTGTGAGTGGGTTCTTGGCTTGTACATAATCTAATCCTACACTTTGCTTAAAGCTGTGTAATACAGCGAGCATATCCATCATAGGAGCCACGAATAAAGTGGTATTTTGGATATAATAAGAAGATACATTGTACCCTCATTTACATGTCCCCGCCTAGTCTCCTAGAGTGCAGTACAATGACTGTATTTCTGGGAAACCTGAGCAGGAAATATGTTTTAAAATGATTTTTAGACTTTAAAATGGGATTTATTTTCTATATAAAAAAATATATATATTTTTTCTATTTAATCAGGAAGCATCCTATTTCTTTTCCTGTCTTCTTTGAGACCTGGTTATTTGGCAGTTGGTTTTAGAAACATATACAGCATCTATCTAGGGTTGAACTGTCAGAGACTGAGCCAACACATGTTATATCCTACAATGAGCAAAAAGACAATCACATCATGCAGGCTCAAAGGATCCCCACCTGATAGGAACATGGCTGACATTATATATGCCCCTCTGGCCTACATTTTCAATTGGCCAGAGGGACATATATTCTTGAAAAACGATGTGCCATTAGGTAAAGTTGCCACCATTTTGTGCTATGTGTAAATAAAGTTTCAGAGATGTGCACTCTTACCACATACAATGCAGTGCTCCAAGCAGATATATATTCTGTAGAACTGACTCTATAGGCTTTTGTCTTTCTCTTAGCGTTTTAGAGGATCCAGATAAATGACTTGGGCCCTCATTCAATTGCGATTTGGCCAATTGAATAGGGCTCTAAATAAGCACATAGCATATATTTTTTAAAGAAGTTTTTAGTTACTGAAGACCTTGCTTTTGGATAGATGTTTACTAACTAAAAACTTCTGTAAAAAATATATGTTATGTGCTTATTTAGAGCCCTATTCAATTGGCAATTGCAATTGAATGAGGGCCTTGGTCAGTGCTGGTAAACAACGTTTCTTTAAAAGGGGGATATATAGGAATATAAGATACAGGGGGATATTTCCCCTGAAAACAGGTACTGCCTATTAGGTAGAAGGGGCCTTCCAAGAGGACCTCTCAAGAGCAGACACTTATTTTGTTCTTAAGTATGAAATCTGGCTATGTTATATTATGTTTATATTCTTTTAAGGTTTCCCATTTTTCCACTGGAATATGGCTGTGTTTTATAAACACGTTTAATGAAAGTTGAGAGCCATTGCATCATTGCCAGGCATTCCAGAAAAGCCTACAATACAGACAAAACAATCATGCATCCCAGATTGCACCTTTAAGGTGGCAGATGTGTTACTTTTTGCCTGAAATTATTTTTTTTCTTGAGCCCTCAACACCAGCATGCTAATGGGCACATAGAACAAGTCAACGCCTGATTGGCTCTATAAATGTATCATTTTTGCATTCAGATAATTATTCTAACAGCTGTTCTAAAGCTGGGAAACTGGATAGTTTAACAAAATAAAGACTGGAAAAATAGCCATAAATAGCTTATTCAAACTTTGAATGTTTTCCCTTCTGTAAATAGATACGGTACATAGATATGATTATCTCGCACAAGCAGTAATGTCTATGTCAGTCTCACATCTAACTGCTAGAACTGATCTAATCAGAGTTCTTTCTGTCAGCTGCTTGGTTTAACCTGGTTCCTTATGAGATTTTCTGCTACTGAGTGCTTAGGAGACAGTTATGCTGGTGAACTGCTCCCCCTGGTGGTCTGTAGGTGTTAAAACTAGTGGATCAAAGCACTATTGTTATGTATATATGGATATTATTATTTTTATAGCGACGCTGTCTATAATTTATAGGAATTACAATCAAGCGAATAAGTACAATACAATAAAACTGACTTGCTGCAATTTTATACAGCTTACAATTTTAAAATATTCGCCACCAAGACTGATCATCCTCACCTTCTGCAACAATTAAATAGCTTCAACTCTGATTGTTTGGTATTTATTTTACAAGCTTGTAAAAATTATATTTCTATTAAAATCTTCATTATGAACATAGGTAATTATAACATACCAGTCTTCCATAACAACAACCTGTCAGGAATCATAGTAAGATAATAGTTCTTTATAGCGCTAAGAATGTTGAGTCTTCCTAATGAAATCACCTTTGCCATTTTTACATTTTATTGACAAATCATCCTAAATGTAATTACATTTAACATATACATTTTAATACATTGAGTAAATGTTTATTACATGGTTTATTATTACATCAGTGATACCCATTGTGGTTATTGACAAAGCTGCAATGGGACTTGAAGGCCTGCAATGGCAATTTGTCCCATAGGATATTTCATAGCCTTCAGTGAAGCTCATCCCTGCGAAGCTTAGTACATTTAGGGTAATGTAATTTGCAGTGACGTCACTACTAATGATTGGCTCAAAATGAAAAAAAAGTGTTAGTACTTGGTAGCTCCAGTGTGTTGCTTGGAAGTCATAAAGAATAAGTGGATATGTTGTAAATGTTTGCTTAGGACTTAAAGGGTTAATAATATTCTTCCTGTTCAGATATAAGACTGATGGAAAGTATATATAGCATGGTGGTTGTATGCAAGTCCTGCAGCATGTATTTTCATAATTATCCATCTGACAGGTTGAGTATGGTTACAGCTTGACCATATACGCAAAGTAGACAGTCAACTTTTCTTTCATGTAAAAAAAATTATAAAATATAAAAATGATAAAAAGACAGTCTTTTAAATTAATGTACTAATTGCTCGCAAAATTTTATTCCATTTTAAATGTATTGACCCTCATTTTTTATTTTTATTTTTTTTTATTTTTAGAAAATGAACACCACTGGGAATAGAAGGAAGATATATTAACTATTATTTTGCCTTGTTTATTTTGAAGGTCAAAACCAATGTTAAGTCTAAAATATTATTTTAAGGTGCCTAGGGCACAAATAACCCTTTAGCCGGTACTGCCTCTAAGGGGCCATAATAAACACATATTATAAAGCTTCACCCAATCCATTGTAAGGTCCCTGTGCTCTAATGGGTCGCTCTTCTGCATACTCAACTTTAATATATACATTGTTTTGCTAATGTAACCATTTACTAAGTCTTTCATCTGCTTGACAAATGAATCCCTCCTTTTCTGTTCCTACTGGAGCTCTCCTGAGATATTTCCTGATAAATGTATATCTGATAAATATGCAGTGTTCCAACCACTTTGCAAGATAACCACAGCTTCCTTCCATAGAATTAATGGGGAGGAGATCTGTGATTAATTCCCTGTTTTATGAATTCTTAAGAGGACTGAAGAGGGAAAACACGCAGTAGATAATATATTTTAAAACACCGTAGTTAGCTGTTTTTATTCCCCTAAAAGTGTTTGGAGTGACAGCATTTTAGCTCATTTAGAGACATAAACAGTTCAGATCCGACGCTAGAATACATGATATGTATTGCCTAGCAATGCACTGGGTGACTCTGCTCCAGTACTGAATGTGTTAAAGCATCCGCACACTGTGAGTAAGATATGTTTGCTGGTAGGGAATTCTCTGAAGGTAAGCCAACTCCTGCAGTGTCTAACTGCCAATAAAACCACATGTCCTATTACAAAACCATATAAAAGCCCAGGGATGTATTGTAATTAAACAAATTGTCTGGGCTAATCCTGCCGAATCTTTTCACTTCCCACAAAAACACAAAATCCCCACAACCGTCTATTGTAAAATAAAATACGGAAACAGGACAGGAACTGAAAAATTTGGGGATTGTTTTGAATATACAGGAGATTGTGCCTACTGGATTTATCCCTCAATTACACACATATCCATCTGTGGTGTTTAAATGGAGGGTGCTTTATTAATTTTGCATTGTATTGTGAGTATTAATCCTTGAAAAATACGTCACTACTTCTCAGGTTTGGTGGGTTTTGTATTGTTTTACATTCCAGGATGCATATATTACTCCTGTATGTCTATACCCTATCAGTTTCATTGCAATTGAATCTTACCGCTTCAATAAATGATTACAAATCCCACCACTGCTAAATCAGAAGTATGTAGTGAAGCTGCAAGATCTCTCTGAAACATATGCAAGTGATTGTATAAAGTGTATGTAATAAAATTATTATTAATTATTAATTAGGAATTTCTCTGTCTTTTTTTGCCCCTATTCATATTTGTTGCTTCTAAGACCTGGGTGACTGAGTTAAGTGACATGTAGGGGGAGATTCACTAATCATTGCATAGGCTGGGGCTTCATCTTGCTTCAACATTCTTTATATGGAGCACTTTCCATCCCACCCATAGGTATAGAGCATTGGAAACTCTTGCTGCTGTCTGGAGAGGTTATGCTCTTGGGCAAAATGACTAAAATGTGAATTTGCCAAGCCCTCTTCAAGACCTCGCCATAGTGAATTTATTCCATATGGGTTACTGCTCTGCTGTTACAAGTACCATTTTACTGAAAGGGTAGAGTAAATTGATGAATAGTAGACAGACATCAAGTGCAAAAGAGAGGGAGATGGTAATAAGCTAGGGATTTGAAAAGGACAGATAGTTCCTGCATTGTAGTTGTGTTCAATCCTTCAGTTGTGTCCGACTCTCAGTGACCATAAGGACAAAGCACGCCTGGCACAACTGTCTGTGTTTCTGGTTGTGCTTATCCATAAGGTTTTCTTGGCAAAAATACTGGAGTGGATTGCCAATTCCTTCTCTAGTGGACTGCAATATGTCTGACCTCTCTGCTATGACCTGCCCATCTTGGGTCACCGTACATGATATAGCTCACAGCTTCATTGAAGTACAAAAGCCCCTTCACCACGACAAGGTAGCGATCCATAAGGGGAGCCTCTGCCTTAGAGTAGTTAATATACAAGGTTTTCCTCTTCACCAATGAGATATACTGTACTTTCCTAAATCTGTGGATCACATATAATAAGGGTTACATGTTGAATAACTGTTGGAGATGTCCAATCTTAGAATATATGATCCAAAGGAAAGTATAGGAAGTGAGAGGTATCCAGTCTTATTATATATGCTCCAGAGGAAAGTATAGGAAGTGAGGTCTCCAGTCTTAATATATATGCTGCAGAGGAAAGTATAGGAAGTGAGGTCTCCAGTCTTAGTATATATGCTGCAGAGGAAAGTATAGGAAGTGAGGTCTCCAGTCTTAGTATATATGATCCAGAGGAAAGTATAGGAAGTGAGGTCTCCAGTCTTAGTATATATGCTGCAGAGGAAAGTATAGGAAGTGAGGTCTCCAGTCTTAGTATATATGATCCAAAGGAAAGTATATGAAGTGAGAGGTCTCCAGTCTTAGTATATATGCTGCAGAGGAAAGTATAGGAAGTGAGGTCTCCAGTCTTAGTATATATGCTGCAGAGGAAAGTATAGGAAGTGAGGTCTCCAGTCTTAGTATATATGCTCCAGAGGAAAGTATAGGAAGTGAGAGGTATCCAGTCTTAGTATATATGCTGCAGAGGAAAGTATAGGAAGTGAGAGGTATCCAGTCTTAGTATATATGCTGCAGAGGAAAGTATAGGAAGTGAGAGGTATCCAGTCTTAATATATATGCTTCAGAGGAAAGTATAGGAAGTGAGGTCTCCAGTCTTAGTATATATGATCCAAAGGAAAGTATAGCAAGTGAGAGGTCTCCAGTCATAGTATATATGCTCCGGAGGAAAGTATAGGAAGTGAGGTCTCCAGTCTTAGTATATATGCTCCAGAGGAAAGTATAGGAAGTGAGAGGTCTCCAGTCTTAGTATATATGCTGCACAGGAAAGTATAGGAAGTGAGGTCTCCAGTCTTAGTATATATGCTCCAGAGGAAAGTATAGCAAGTGAGAGGTCTCCAGTCTTAGTATATATGCTCCAGAGGAAAGTATAGGAAGTGAGAGGTCTTCAGTCTTAGTATATATGCTCCAGAGGAAAGTATAGGAAGTGAGAGGTCTCCAGTCTTAGTATATATGCTCCAGAGGAAAGTATAGGAAGTGAGAGGTCTTCAGTCTTAGTATATATGCTCCAGAGGAAAGTATAGGAAGTGAGGTCTCCAGTCATAGTATATATGCTCCAGAGGAAAGTATAGGAAGTGAGGTCTCCAGTCTTAGTATATATGCTCCAGAGGAAAGTTTAGGAAGTGAGAGGTCTCCAGTCATAGTATATATGCTCCAGAGGAAAGTATAGGAAGTGAGGTCTCCAGTCTTAGTATATATGCTCCAGAGGAAAGTTTAGGAAGTGAGAGGTCTCCAGTCTTAGTATATATACTCCAGAGGAAAGTATAGGAAGTGAGAGGTCTCCAGTCATAGTATATATGCTCCAGAGGAAAGTTTAGGAAGTGAGAGGTTCTCCAATACCTCCCAGCACATTACCATCTAGTACATTTTATTTACTAGGTTATCCTAGGGGGTGGTCACTTCAACTTAAAAAAGAGTCCCCAGCAGATAACTGGAGAAAAGGTTCTAACACAGAGATCTAGATCAGTGGTAACCAATGTCATGTCTTGGGTGTGTAACACCAGCCAGGATTTCACAATCTCTCTATATATGCAACTCAGTCATAATAACTAAAGCTGTGATTGCCTCACTAACGAACTTGGAAGGAAATTCTGACCTTTTTTGCCACCCAATGAGAGATGCTGCCCATCCCTGTTGTAGGTTATGGAAAGTGGGAAAAGGAAAAGGAGAAGTAAGACAGATAGGAACGGGCCAACATATTGACAGACCTCTAAAACAAAAGCTGTGCAGATTTCAAAACTCAATGTTAATTTAAATATAATACAAACAAAATATTTTTATTTTATATTCATTCATTCATTCAAATATATCAACACATTTATGGACACCATGAAAAATCTATATAAATCTATTTAAATAGCCAGATTAGAAAGTAAGATTAAAATGGGTGAGCCTGGACTCCAGCTTCAGATTACTATGCAGTAGCTCGTTTATGCACTACTAGTGTGCTATTAACTAATTCAAGCTTCACTTCATGATACATGCATAAATATATATATATTAGTGTGCCTGTAACAAATATGGCCACCGCACCCATGCTACAAACACTGCATAAAACCAATATGGCTGCTGCAGCCATGCTGAGCATAGGTAATAACATGATCTATCTGTTTCATCATATGAGACTGCAGTGATCAAGATTAAGATTACTTTTATATTTTTGTAAACTATATATATTAAAATATATTAAAAAGGAAACCCGTACATATTTAAAATTAAATATGAGAAACATTAATTAAAAAGGAAATTTGTCTAATAAGTTTCTCTTTATGCCATTCAGTGATAATCAGGATGGCGGAGCTAGTGAATGGAGGGCTCTGATGCAAATTAAATTGGGTGCCCGTCTTGCAACTTTACCTGTACAAGTAGTTGTCTTTAGGGCTCAGTATAAAAGCCAAAAATATATGTAGGTGGTCAGATCACCCCTTGTATGATCAGGTCACCTTTTTATTATCAGCCCCTCTCCTCTAATCAATTAGGAGATCTCCAGTTATGGTCTCCAGTGCTTTGCACCTACTGCACCAACAGTAGATCCTCCACCACAGCAAGGAAGTATTTTCACGAAAAAGGGAAATAATAGAACAAGAGGTCATGATTTGGTATTAGAGGGAAGTTTAGAAGTCATTTTAGAACGGGTGGTATGAAGGTGGAATAATCTTTCATTGGAAATTGCAAAGACAAATACAGTAAAGCAATTAAAGAATGCTTCAAAGATTCCTATACTATCCTCAGGATTAATTAAGACTATGCTATTTAAGTAGATTGGAGAATTAGTCTTTTGGTTTCTTGATGATGATAATAAATAAGCCTCAATGAATGAACTATAGTTGTTACATGTAAGGGACTTCTTGAGAATTTCTTGCAGCATGTGTAGAGGTTACAGAAGGAATACTCGCATTAATCAGGAAAGGAAAAATGACCAAAAAACTGCAAAATCTGGTATGGAAAGAGATTTATAAATGATAAGGAAAATTTGTAGACAGTAATATAAAAATTGGACCTGAAAGTGTCAACCTGGACTTCCTTGAACTATAAATACAATTCTTTAAATAAACTAATGTACTGGTACACCTATTAGACTTGACAAATTTTTTATGTGGAATTACATTTTTAATATTTGCATTTCTTTTTGTATTGAATTGACATAATATAAAAAAAAAAAAAAAACACATTTATATTACTGAAAAAAGAAAGGATTTTATTCTCGGCAGTGTATGTTTGCTCTTAGCTCAGCTACAAACAGCCCTACTAACAGTGATCATATTACGTTCTCCGCCAGCCATATCCTCATACACATGGTCAAAACAAATTGCTGTGTAGTTGATATAATCCTGATTCTTTTGATACTCTGAAAGGAGCGGTTCTGTAATTGTGAGGCACTGTTATTCTTGGCAGCTACATATGTTTTGTGATCAGATAAACATGCAGTTTAGGGCAATGAATATTAAAAAATAGCACACTCCTTTTTTTTGTACATTCCTTCTATGTGTGTGGTTAGATTCATCCCTTCATCTATATATTTTTTTAGCCTGGTGCACTGCAGGAGTTTGGCTACCCCGAGATAACCTGCTATCTATTGAGCCTTGTTTTAAGAGCTGCTAAGATTTATTCACCTTTTTTTATATACTGGAAGGATGTGGAGTTAAAGGACCACTTTTAGAGAAAATCATAATTGTTGTAGGTCTTAAATAAAATGTTCCCTTTTGCCTAGCTGAAAAAAAAGCACTTTCTGATAGCTTGGAGCCTGAATCTACTAATCAGTAGAGAGTTAGAAGAGGGGAAAGAGAGCGGTGTTGATTTTTTAAAATACTTCAGCTTATAGTATTTGACACCTATGTCCTGTCCCCACACAAGCAGGCAATGTTAACTGCAAGGCCTGCTCCTGCAGAAATATAAACTTCTCTCTTATACATGCAACTCTCACTTAAGTATCATGGATGCCTCCATGGATCAGCAGAGACATTATTTTTCTTTCTAAATAAAACTAGCTTAATGACATCATCCTGCCTAAGTTTGCTCTTAGTAAGGCTAGCATTTTATTAATATATATATATATATATATATATATATATATATATATACATTTAATAATGTGGTTGGTAATAGGACACTGAGATCTATCCCTCTGTGCCTGCGCATGGGTTCGGCAGCACCGACAGCTGCAGTTCCACCAACAATCCACTGGATGGCGCCGTCAAGATTCAGGGAAGGCCAAGAACTATTCCTCCCTCCTACGTTTCGCAACTCGACGGCGCTGAATGAACTGCGAGGCCATCGCTATGTTTTGCGCGGGCACTCAGCCCTCTCATAGCTCAAGGCCTCTTCTGTTGGCGCGCCTTATATACTATGTGCCACTATGTACTATCCGCAGCACCATCTATCGGTGGGCAGCGGAACTACAGCTGACAAATGTTGCGTAGGTGAAGAGGAAAAGGACCGGAAACTGTAGTCCCACATTTTGCATTTTAAAGATAATGTTAAACAATATAAAATATTTTTTTGTATGACAAATGAGTGGTCTATAGGTTAAAAATCATTCACCATAGTGTAATAAGAGTTGTGTTCTCTTTCATTTGTCCTAAACTAATGGTTCCCAAGCCCCTCCTCAAGACCCACCAGACAGGCCATGATTTAGGTAAAATACTGCAGAGGCAACTAGTGTTAAACAGGCTGTGGAGCCGCAATTTGCTTCACCTGTGAATTCACACAGTGTGTGATCTAAATCATGGTCTTGTGGGTCTTTAGGAGGGGTTGGGAACCACTGTACACAAACTCTTATATAATAGAGTTTTGGGAATCTATTGTATGCTCAAAAAGTTGTGATGTACCACCATACTTGTGAATGTATATCAAGCTTTGATAAACCAAGACATCAGGCTTATGATAACACAGTAGAGGCAGGAGCTCTGGTTCTCAATACAGATAAGACAATACAGCTTTCACTATAAGACTTCTGGCATTGACATTTTCCTAATAACAAGACATTATAAACCTATTTATTTAAACTTGTAGTTCCAAATAATGTAACCACTTGGACCTGTGTCTCTCTAGTAATTATACATATTTACATAAAGGCTGTAGTGCTCTTGTAAGGGACATAAAATTCATTTCTTCATAAGAAAAGCTTAAGACTAAAAACTGTGGGAATGCATTAAAACTGAAAAATACTGATTATATTTAGGTTTTCAAGTTTTTTTTTGTTATTCTTAATGTGTATGACAATTTAGCTATACATTATGTTGTTGTTGTGTGTCGTTCAGTCGTGTCAGACTCTCTGTGACCTCCTGGACCATAACACACCAGGCACATCTTTATGTCCATGGTCATGCTGATCCACTTGGTATTCATAGCAGAGATACTGGAGTGGTTGACAGTTATTCTTCTAGTGGGCCACAGCATACAGCTCATGGTATTCCTAGGTGATCTCCCATCCAAGTACTGACCAGGCCCAACCCTGTTTGGCTTCAGGACAGTATGACCTCTTGGTTCTCTGACTGCTTTCGAACCCAGGTCGCAGCATCCTAGCCACTGAACCACCATGGAACCAAACATTATACTAGCTATTTATTTTAAAAGTGAATAATTCCTGAGACAATCAACATTATGAATTATGTTGTTGTATTTGTATGCATATGAGTGGCTCATGTATACTAATTAGCTGCTAATTAAAATTACAATCTGTTTGTCTTTCTGTGGTGTCAAAAAAATTACTGCAGGTAAACCTCCTCCCACACCCTTATCAAGCACTTTGAGCTGCAAATTAGCATACTGAGTGCACATTCACATAAAGGAGCTGCACATCCATGCTGAATCTCACAGGAATTATTTATTGTAGAAAAAATAGCTAATACAATGCATTGCCAGTTTTTAATTATCTTTAGAATGAAACCTACTTGTTTTTGGGTTGATAGTGTTCCTTTACATTTAATTTTACTTCTGACATGATAACAGCTTAATTTTGATGAAGGGAAAGAGTAGAGCACATGTAGGGCATTACTTGTTTATAGATATGTAAACCAAGGTTCATACAATTGAAATATGACCTCTCCAGTCCCATGTTATTCTATGAAACCTATTAACTAATGTGACATTACTTGCATTCCAGGTTTGTCTGTTACATTTTAGAGGTATTAACTTGCATGTGATAATGTAGCAGTGATAACATATTTCACTTGACCCCTTCTGGATTGCTACCTTTTCGTGGTGAAGGGGCTTGTGAACCTCAATGAAGCTGTGAGCTATACCATGTAGGGTCAGACTCAGTATCTTGGTCAAGAAAACCATATAGATAAGCACAACCAGACACAAGATGTGCCTGGCATACTACGTCCATATGGTCACTGAGAGTCAGACATGACTGAAGGACTGAACAACAACAACTATAATTTTACTTGAAGATAAGATGACCATATCTCCCTTTTTCAGAAGAAAAACGTATAATAAAAGCAGCTTTGGAACTGAAGATTTTTCAGACTGAGTAAATGTCAATAGCAGCAGCCCTTAAAGGGCTGATGTCTGTTTTAAATCTGTATAACATCAGTTAATAAGTAAGGTCTCATACTTTACCTGGCATTGATGGGCAGTGTATGCCAGGTGAGCTAGGTATTGAGGGGAAAGAAATTGGGCCATGGTTAGTAAGTTTTTCAATGATATTAATTACCACTAGAGAGAAAACGATGGCAGCAATTTGGAGCAAACTCTTGCCCGTACAAATAAACTACCCTAGGCCTGGGCTTTGTTAGTCTAGAAAGCAATAATTTCCTCATATGGCCTAATTTGTCTCTTTCTTCTGGTATAAAAATGTAGGTAATTGTGTCTGTTTATGTTCACAATATAGGGTTTATTACTAAATCCAGTAGGAATCTATGTAACCCATTCACTGACCTTTCCAATCACTCTGACTGTTTATACATCACATAGTTTGAGGACATGTACAAAATAATAACTGAGTGGAGAATATGTGCCTTCACATGTTTTTATTTTCTTCTAAAATATGTATTTGGAAGAATCACACTATTAAGGTAAAAAAAATCTTGGCCATTTCAGCACCTTTTGTATCATGCTATATGCTTTTGCTTAAAGGAGAAAAAAATTGTGATGACATAAAATAGCAGATCTGTATGGCTGGTGGGGAATTGAATGAATCTCTTTTACCAGTGGCTGGTTTTACAAGATGGAAAATATTACAGATGTTGCTTGCAAAGCTTTCTATTTGCAGCTGAAACATCTGGCGCATTCGCATCCCCGGCAAGAGCATTCTCCTTACACTGATTGAATTTTACTTTTACTTTCTGGTGCAGATGTTGTGCTTCGGAAATGGGAAATGAAGCTGTATTTATGCTTTTAGTTGGAATTAAATGGGTAATGTATACAAACTGTGGATGCACCGAAATCTGTCCTTTGTCTAGGCAAGCAAGTCTCCAATTGCAGAACTGCTTATAGGTGAAAATAGTTATTATGTATAATCTATATAGAGCATAACATTTCAGTTTGAATGGTTCCTGCTATCTACAGCAAGCCAATGAACAGTAAGTATTCAGCTTATAACATTTTCTGATATTAGTCACCATTGTTTTGTGTATCAGTACTTATTTACAGTAATATATTTTTTTATATTTTAATATGCTATATTTTTTATAGTTGATAACATGAGTGCAATGAGGAATTAAAGTAGCGTAGTTCTCTAGGAATTGATTCCTGTTTCTTTTTCCTCATTGGGATAGTGACTTCTCTGACATCCTTTCTCTATAAATACCTAGCACCCATACTATCACTGTCACTCTTTATACCGCTGTTCCCCATGGGTTGCTTTCTCTTCTTAACCACTGCTCCAGTGACTACCTGGGCAATGTGAACTAAAGGGTGAAGATCTGGTGAACTGGAAAACAGGAAAAGCACATTTTTTTTTTTTAACAATGAAGGGGATATCGAAGAGGTCTTCACCAAATTGTCCTTCAGTAGATTCATTCTGTGTTTTTCCCACACTGCTCTCTCTCCCAGTAATGTAATTCTCTCTCCTCCTCTAAGTTGTTACTAGTATTAAATAGGCAAATAGCTTCACATTCTCCTTTTCATGACCCTCCAGATGGTAAATACCCTCCCAGGGTGTTCTCTTCTTAAGAAAGATACTGTTAAAGCAAAAGAATAATGAACATTTTAGCATAATATTTATGACTAGCGAATTGCCCGTCAAAAAATGACGGCAATGAAATTGTAAGTGAGCTAATGGTGTTTGGTGTATATAATGTGGCTGATTTAGCGTCCTTCGTTTTCTATGTCGTGCGACTTTTTCGGAATATCTGTAGCTGTTTGGTGGTGTTTTGCGTATTTATGGTATTGTTTTGGGTGTTTAGGGACCTTTAGCCTCGTTTTCGTTTTGTTCGTCGGCCATTTTTTCTCTCGCTTAGATGATTTTCGGGTCTCTAAACTTCGAAATTTGTTCTTAAATTGAGGTGTAACTTCACTTGCAGAGGTCCTGGGTGCCCCCCCCCCCCCCCTGCTGTGAGTAACTTTTTTATGTGTTTGTTGTTTGTATTTATTGTGTTTGTAATGTTTTTGGGGTCTCGCGAGTTGCGTCCTTGTTTTTTAATCTCGTAGGTGTCTTTCGGCAAATACGTAGGTGCTTAGTGGTGTTTTGCGTCTTTAGACTGCTGTAGCTTAGTTTTCGTTTTTTTCGGCGGCCATTTTTTCTCTCGCTTAGAGAATTTTTTAGTGTCTAAACTCTTTTAATTTGAGTTAAATTGATGTGTAACTTTAGTTTTCGAGGTCCTGGATGCTCCCTCTTCCTGTAAGTAAGCTTTTTATCTATTTGTTTTGAGTATTTGTTGTATTTTTCATGTTTTCATGTGCGCGTGTTGCGGCCGATTTTTGCGAGGTCGTAATGGGTCGTAACGTGTCTCGTATTTTCCTTGCGTAACGGCGTAAATTTAGCAAGGGTCGCAGTTGCTGGCAAGGAGTGCCTTTGGTGCTCCTTGCCAGCAACTGCGACCCTCGCTTTGCGAGGGCCTCAGTTGAGTAACGGCGTAAATTTTGCGAGGGTCGCAGTTGCTGGCAAGGAGCGCCTTTGTCGCTCCTTGCCAGCAACTGCGGCCCTCGCTTCGCAAGGGCTGAAGGCTCGCTGCGCGAGCCCGCAAGCGTGAGCAACGACTCGTACGCTCACAACTATATATGTGATGGGAAATATGCAGAGCAAACAATGATATGTATAAACTACAGTAAATTCATTCACATCTCCATTTTATATATAAATATAAATATGTATATATGAAAAGATCAATATTTCAGGTCGAGAGGATTGTCAGGGCTTTAAATTGCACAGACCAGCTCAAGAAGACACTGGTGTGTATTACAAAATGGGAGCGTGGTTGATATTACTCGGTGCATGAAACAATTAGATGTATATAGTATATCTGTGATGTGTATGCCTGTTCACCCAAAAATACATTACTGTAACCTTAAGAAATACTGGCAGACGTGTAACATTAGGTTGCTAAACAGAGAGCCAAAGGCCTATCATCATCTAGGTCCTGACCTATAGTGCACGAACCTGCCTGTAACATGACCCACTACCAGGTGTGTGCCTGCAGGTTACAGGACTGACAAAACACTCGCTGCTCACAGACCTTTCCAAACCGCATTATTATTTTAACTGTTTCAGCTTTTTTTACATTAGCAATAGACTGACAAATAGCAAATTAACTAAGCAGAGAATTACATGGCAGTTGAGCTTTAAAGAATGCATCCCACATGGACAGATAACAGGACTACGGGATCATTTTACATAACTGTGGCCTCAAAGTGATCCCTCTAGGCACTGGAGAGGTTAGAGGCCCATATCATTTCTTTCCTTTTTTACATTGGCTTAACATTCTTATATTATTGTAATTTTAATATACTCAGAATAGCATTGTTTGCCTACAACTCAAGACTTTCTCATAAACTGCAGTATACTGGAATTCCATAAGAATAGAAAATGGTAACTTTCTGTCAGTAAAACATAGCAACAAGTAACCATGCATCAGAACTTCACCAACTTCCTTAACAAAGCAACCCAGCTTAAACCACCTCTGTGTAATGTCTAAAAAAATTCAAATAGCATAATTTGAAGTGTTTTTTCATTCATTCAGGAGTAGAGTTTGCAATTACACTTGCAAATTACAGGTTTCTGAGCATGTTTAGGGGATGGGGTAGGTGTCAAATACCAATATATACAATGGTGTAAAAAATCCCCCACATCTTCCTCCTCTCCCAACTCTTCCTGATCAGTAGGTAAGAACAAGCCCTCAGACTATAAGCAGAAGTGCTCTAGCCAGGCAAGATGGAAGCTTTAAACACAATAACAGTCTCCATAGATTAATAATTTACTATATGGTTTACATGGATGCTAATGCTGTTTGTTTTTCAGTTTTCTAAGACTATACTTTTTTCCTAAATTGTAAATGCCAAAATTGGGAGTCGTCTTATACACAGGGGTAATGAGTGGAGAGCCCCAGCACTTGCGGTAGCGTAACTTCAGGTTCCTTGTCCTTGCCCCAATCATAGCCCGTTAACTTTTAGACAGGGGTAGGGTTGTGGCATTATTGCGCTGGATGAACAGAACATTCTGTGTGTCAATCCTAACATTAATACGCCTAACAATCAATATGTCTGAAAATAAAAAACAATGGTCATATTCTTCCAAGTACAAGTTAAAAGTCATTAAATATGCAAAAGAATATGGAAATAAAGTTCCAGAAAGACAGTTTGGACCTCCTCCCACTGAGTGTACTACAGGTACAGGTTCTTTGAACATTTAAAAATGCATCCTATTTCATGTAACTGTACTAAATACACAAGTACTTTAAAAAAAGATCATTTAAAAAATATTGATTTCTTAATTTTGAGTTTGAAAAAGTAGGGGTCGTCTTATACATGGAAAAATACAGTATTTCATAACGTGAGACCTTTTCCTTCATTACAATGGTCCTACTTCCAATATGCTCTTTTGAAGATCAACACTTTATGAAGGTTACAAGGTTTTTAGAAAGTCACACACTAAAAAAATCCATTAATTACATGCTATTATGCTGCAGTGGAAGCTTACATTTTGTTTCTTCTGCTTGACTTCTACAGGTGAGAGGAAACCTAGACTGCACAGAAGCCTGCAACTGTTACAATGGAAATAAAGAAACTAAAACTATTAAAATGCAGTGTACAATAATATAATTTCTGGGGATAAATTATACTATGTTTAAACAAACAAATTTGTGTGAGATATTGAAAACACCTACTGCAAATGGTTTATTAGCTGTCAGGAGATTGCATCATTATATGGTAGTTTGTGCCTCATTTTGGTAAACAAACAGGATTGGAATTAGAGCAGAGAGTTAATTGCTCCGTGCATATAATTCTGGCAATCAAACAAATAACTTTATCACCAAGAGGCCTGTTAGTCCATCTTCCCTATCTCTCCGAGAGTAACAGTTTGCAAACACATAATCATAAAGTGCATGTACCACAAGCTAATAAAAAGCTGGGTAAATAGCACCTCGGTGCTCCGACACACAGATCCTCATTTTGGAATAAGATGTCTTTTTTTATTCCCCTATAGACATACTGTAGCTTTTAGAGAAAGAGCCTTCAGTGTGTGATAGCTTGCAGAGAATATGCTAAAAATAGGAACTGTAGGAATTAGCGAACAGCTGTCCGGTTAACCTCTGTAAATTCATCTTTTCCTCTGTTAGAACAGTTGTGGAATGCAGCTGCGCGTTGATTTTTCATCTATTTCCCTACATCTGGCTCTGTTCATACTCGCTATTGAAATATTAAGGGTTTTAACATATCCTTTTCCGTATACTGGTGTATGGGATTTAGAGCTCTGGGCATAGAACCAAGTACCAACGACAGGAAAAAAAAATCTGTGTGCCACTCGCTGCATATCCGTGTTATACCACATCAGTTTGGGAAGTACATGTCTTTCATGTGGAGGATTCAGAACAAGCTGCTGTGGTTTAAGTTCAGCTGTTTCTGTTCTCAGTGCAGCGGTGGGGTAAGCTGATGCTATCAAGTTGTAGGGAACAACACTACTATGTGTTCAGAGCCAGAGCAGACAAGCAGCCATTGATGGCATACACCAGGGCATTGGGTTTGTAGCTTTAACATTCTGTAACTAATAACTTAAGATTCACAGGATTTCAAGGTCAGGCTGTGTTGCAGTGCATGGGCCCTTTGTAAGAAATCTTCCATGCAAGATGGGCAGGCAGCATATAATGCAGTGCATGTCTCTCCAGAAGGTATGGAATTAAAAGGGAAGTGTGTCACACGTACACATTTTATTACTTACCTCTTAACATGTTTAATGTCTTGAAGAGACACAACCATAACATAAAAAGCCAAGGTGCAAATTGTGAGCTCAATAATTCCACATCCTATAGAGAATATTAATTAAATGGAGTAACATTTTGGTCTGTTATGGCTCGTAAAGGCACACTCTAGTCTGGTAAAAATGTCAAGTCCAGGTGTGGGGGTCTGTTTTAGCCTACTAGGCTGTTTGTAATTCGGGAGTTGGGGTGGGTTATTTTATGGGGCCTTATCCTGTCACTGAGTACTGTTGTCAAGTATGCTATTTGGACATTTAAAAAAAAAAATTACATTAAAGGGCCATTTACCTCACTGTAAATGCTTTTTGAGCAGTCAATTGTACGTTAAAGTGATCTATTTTTTAATTACACTAATAACAGTTAAAAAATCTAAAGTTTTAAATCTGTTTACATAACAGTTCATCCTGCCTACTGACTGTTGCAAGAGTAAAAACAGGCGTCGAGCCTTGCAGCGAGGACAGTGATTGATAGCAGTTTTCTCTGTTTAGGTGAATCCAGCATTCCATACTCTGCACAGATAGATATGGTAAGGTTTTTTTTTTTTTTTTGCTCACTACATGGATCTGTAGTGTATGTCTGGGTGGGGGCATGTAAGTGACTCATGCAAACACAGATTTTTTTTTGTGTGAAATATGCAAGTATATAAATATTCAAAAAGTTTTTCAATATTCTTTTAGGAGATCTTTACTGTGATGTGGTTGAAATTATACTGAATTAAGTGGACATTTAAATTAAGATGGTGACATGTGTAACGGATCTACTGGCACCCCGACCGGGTACCTCCGTTGATGGACGCGTCCTAGTTTGCATTGAGGCCTACAAGCACCGCACTGGACACCACAACCACCACAGACTCCACAACCGCCGTAGCTTAACTGGAGCCGCGCCGTCTTCCTTCCACCCTGTATGAATCTCCAGCATCCAGGATCGTGTGGGGAAGACCTCTCCTCCAAGGGAGAGTACATCAGGAACAAGGGTTCAGTAGTTTAAAGCTCAAGGGAGTATGCCAAAGCATAGAAATCCCCAGTGTGATATAGCAATCCCCTCCAAGAACAAGACGAGGCTACGTTTTGAAGGGTCAAGTAGGACTTTCTTGCTGGTACACCCAGCCTGGTTTTTATTACAGTCAGGTACAAACAGAACACACCCAGGGGGAGGTATAAACAACCAATAACACAATAGTAACACCCACAGTTTCCCTCCCCTCCTGCTTGGGAGATAATTGAGTTTATTACTGTATCTACTCAATTATCTCCCAGCTAAAACTTACATATTTTTATCCCTTTGTATAACTTTATGATTTTACATAGTACATAAATAAATCTTACATCTTTATGAACATAAATTGTGGAACAACATATTAAAAAATGGCATGAATCAGACCAGGGGTTCAAAAGTTAGTAAAAGTATCTTTTACCCATAACACACAGACATTTCACAGTCAAAACATCCCTCATAGTTGGCCACACAATACACATAGAGGGACAATAGGTGGGTCACACCTCCCTGAGGCTACCTGGCAACTTTGATACAATCAGACATGGATTAGATCATCCTTCTTTGTTCTTATGGCTGAGAATGAAAACACTTTAAACAATAGACTTCCTTATCTTAGGAGGAGTCTCTGTAATAGGATTATCTCTTATGCCAGGTCTGCAATAGTCTGGGCTAATATTCTGCAGAGCATAAACCAACATACATACAGTATAATAGTAGGATCATATTTTAACCATAATAATAATAATGAAACAGGATAAAACAGTGATGGGTTCCGTTACAACATGATTATATAATCCTCCTCTGTCCTGACCTTTTGATCTGTTTTACAGAGATAAGTTTGAATTTACTGTATGTTAACCCAATTCTTCTGAATATAAAGGTAGCTATGCAAACATAGATAACTGACTAACTCGGACATTAGATAATACACCCTTCACTAGTCAAGCTAAGACAGATCAAGCACATTGCTTTTATTTCATACAAACAACTATCTTTTTAGTGGATGCAACATGCTCTTTTAAATGTCTAATAGAAAATTGGGAATCATCTTGTCAATATATTTAAGGTTCTTCAGTGGTTACAATATTGAAAAATCTGACAGACACTTTTTAACCTAAGTCAGTGTGTATTTTAAATGTCTGTACGATTGAGAAACCTCCTGGGGCCCTGTCATATATTCAGCATTTACCATAAACTCATGGAGATTAACTAGATTACAGTATTTTATTTCAATGTCCTGTAAATCAGTTCTTGCTCTTTTAATATATAAATGAAAATGACAAAAACAGCTATCTTTCTGGACACTTAAAATAAGTGAATAGCGAATTTCCATATAGAACCAAGTTTAAAAATAAAAATAACACACAATAATACCAAGTACCACAGCAGTTCAACCCGTTTATAAAAACCTAGTGCATTTAATGCTACTGTGGGATTTAGGCATTAAGAGCTTGCTTATACGGATAGTCCTTTCATATCACATTTCTACCATATTTGACTGGATAAATTAGCTAAGCACTTTAATGAGGGGTTTAAATGAGAGAGTTGTTGTTTTGGTAATATAATTCTCTTTGTCTCAGCTCCTGTCTGGTTTTCATTAGTCGCATAGTGAACATGCCAAGGGTGATTTTGTGTCCAGCTGGGTTGGTAAAACACCATTGGCAGGGATGCTTTCTGTGGGAACCTGACATTTGTTCTTTTGTATTTTGTCACTGTCTAGTGTTTCAGTAAATTGTAGTTAAAATTAATAACTCCAGTATCATTGAGATAACTATAGCCCATTGCATTGTGGGTACGGAATGTGGCATTTTATAGTTTGCATATTTAAAGTAAAATTGAATTGATTTAGATAAGTGATAATCTGTCTACACTGAAAAAAAAAGTTGGCCAAGGCTGATGGTGGATGAAGATGGAGGCCACGGACAGTACATCATTTACATGAGTGGAGGAGATTCTCTGTCTCTCTCTGTCCAATCGTTTAAATACTTCAATTGGACTCAAATAACACTTTAATGATCACTACAATCTATATTAAAATATACTGCACATGATAATGGATGATCTGGTTATAGAAAGTGAAAAAAATGATGCAGCCTGCAATTGTTACCTTTTATTTGCAATTTTGCTGCAGTGGATTCTACCACTTTGGTTTCTGCCAATCAGCTACATGAAGTGGAGAGTTTAAATGCAGAAAAAAACTTTTATCTACACCATGGCAAACTTTTAATACTACTAATGGAAAGCCTGTTAGTTTACAACAACACACTCTCCTGATACAGCAGCATAAAGAATTAACTTATTTTGAAGCAAATTGAACCCTGCAGTAAATAATAATTGACGATACAAATTAAATATTGAAGGCTGTGTTTATATATTTATTTATAGCTGTACATAGTTACATAGTAGTTACATAATAATTGAGGTTGAAAAAATACTTTAGTCCATCAAGATCAACCTTTTTGGATCTCTCTGATCTATGATATGCAGATTAATTGTTAATTGATCCAGAGGAAGGCAAACAGAAAAAAAAAAAAACAAGTGAAACTTTACCAGTTGTCTCAAAAGGGGAAAAAATGAATTCCTTCCTCACCCCAAATACTGGTGATTGGATTCCTCCTTGGATCAATACTCCCTCTCTAATTAACCAGGATAACCCTGAAGGCTATTTTTATCCAAAAATATATCCAATACCTTTTTAAAGTTTTCTATCAAATCTGCTGTCACCGCCTCCTTTGGTAGGGAATTCCAGAGGTGTAAAACTATTTTGCCCATTACGAAGTTAAGTTAATGTCAGATTTGAAATACTGAATGGCACCACTCATGCACAGAACTTGAAAACTAAGAATTACCAGCCGTTAGCTTTTCTAAGTATGTTTTTAAAGATACCACCTAAATTAAAGTTAGTTTAAAATGCTGATTTTTTAATTTTGAACTACTTAAGAAACATTTTAAAATTGCAAATGTATTGCTACATATACTAAGATATTGTAATTTCCAACTGTAATAAAACGTATATTTTCATGTACTCTTGTACCTAGCATTGCTGAGTATGTGAATGCTTTATAAACATATAATGATTAAACTTTAGACCCTTAAACCATATCCTGCCCCTTTATTTTTCATTCTAGGTCTTAACCAGGAATTTCATATTAATAAAGGTCATCCCACTAAGTCAGCAGTTTCTCCTTGAATACAAACATGCTTTCATGTTCATATGTCGCCTGGGTATGTAACCAACTCATCATTAGTCATATGATACTCTCTGAGCATTTACATTTGTCAAAATAATGACACCGTTACATGGTTAGGACTTCATGTATCTTTATACTACATGCAAAAGAAGGATGTAAACACAAGTGGAACTTATAAGAATACATAATAGGTCACCGAGGGATATACAACTCACAGATGCAAGCGAAAGGTTAGATGTTTATCTCCCTCATGTCGCTTCAGCATTTATAAATTGAAGATCTATTACTTACACTTGGGAATATGTATTGTTTATTTGAAACTCATTATGCCTTCCCTCTATAGACCTGGAGAGAACTGTTTCTATTTATACTTGCATATTTATACAAGGTGATGAATTGAATCCAGAGTTGTTTCAGTCCTGCCCAGGGACGTAGGGCCAGAGATGATTTGCAAAGCAATGCAGAGGAGTTGTGGTGAAATGAACTGAGGAGTATTGGAGTACGTATCCATCTGGAAGGAAGAACGATAAAGAACCAATGTAGTTTAAGGAAAATTTCATATGTTTGTGATGTATGTAACAAACTAACAGCAATAGCAGCTATGCAAGCGTTGAACATTATTATTATAATCATTTACTTGTAACGCGCCAACATATTCTGTAGCGCTGTACATGGGTTCAGTTCATGGCAAAACACATTGCAAAGGATGGAGGGTCTTGTCTTTGAGCTTAAAATCTAGCATGTGTAGTGCTGTCCCCCAAAGCACCTTGAAAGATTGAAAACTCACAGACTTACAATCTACTTTTAAAATCTTATAATCTTACAATCTTTTTAAAATCTCTGGTTGTTTTATATCTTGGATACCTGTTTTACTTGTAATCTGGGGTGTTTTTTCCTGGGACATACCCCATATTCATTCCTCTTGTCAGGTTCATATTCATAGTGGTGGTGTTTCAATAGAACTGCAAACAGATGCTATCTGATTTCAATATTCATCGTATTAATACTGGTTGTCTAATCCAGTTAGGAACAAAGCAAGTGTCTGCCACCATTAAAGCAGCATTCAACATAAAAAAGATGCTGCATTTATTGATTTTAAACTTTCCATTATCATAGTTACATAGGCCCTCATACAATTGTGATTTGGCCAATTGAATAGGGCTCTAAATAAGCACATAGCATATTTTTTTAAATACGTTTTTCGTTTGTAAGCATCTATCCAAAAGCAAGGTCTTCACTAACTAAAAACTTCTTTAAAAATATATGCTATGTGCTTATTTAGAGCCCTATTTAATTGGCCAAATCGCAATTGAATGAGGCCCATAGTAATTGAGGTTGAATAAAGACTTTTAGTCCATCAAGATCAACCTTTTTAGATCTCTTCTGATTATTATAATATGTGGGTTATTTATTACCTGTTAATGATTGCTAATTGTTAATAGATCCAGAGGAAGGCAAGTAGAAAAAAAATAACACATTGAAACTTACCAAAAACAAAGTAAAATGTCTTCCTGACCCCAAAACAATTATGAAAGTTTTCATTAGAACATACTATAAAAAGATATTTAATTTATCCTTTATGTACTTATATTTACAAATTAAAGATTGTTTGAAGTTGATACCATCAGCCTTATTAAATTGCAATTCGGCAAATTCTAAAGGGCTCTATATAAGCACATAGCATATGTTATTTGCAGAAGATTTTAGTTATTGAACTTCTATGCAAAAGCAAGGTCTTCACTAACTAAAAAAAAAGAATTTGCTGAATTGCAATTTAATAAGGCTGCATAACTGTAGACTGCAGACAGACATACTACATCTTTTAGTGCTTATGTTATTTGATTTTAAATATAGATTGGATAATTGTAAAGTGAAAGTTAGTGAACATTGTAAAGAGTTTGTACAGATTACAATTTTATTGCCACCATTTCTTGGAGCTGGAGCAGGCCCTGGACATCACATGAGCTATGTTCTCGCTCCAAACACTCCTCCAGCTCTTAAATAGTAGGCATCATAAAAAATACCATGAATTATTGCCATGAAACCCCGGCTCACACATTTTCATCTGCAAACTTTTATTGCAGTGTTCAGTGGTGATGGGGTGATCCATAGAGAGCACAAAACTCACACACTCTACTGCCCTTTCCAGGCTGGAGATGATGTCTGCTTGTAAATATATGCAGTAAAGCACAAGCAGTATAAGGATCCCACAAAAGGGACAGTCGGTGCAGTCTGGAAACACACATGGAAATGCAGAGGCTGCTTTCTCCTTGGGACATAAGAAGGCATTACTTGTTCTAATATGGTAGACAAATCAGTGTGTGGACAGGAACAGCATATACCCAGTTTAAAATGTGAGGAATCAGGAAGATATGGAAGAAGCACACATGTCTTAAAGGATTCAGAAAAAGGAACGTGTATTTCAGTAGAAGAGAAGTGCAAGGACAAAAGATTATGTATTAAAGGTGTAAGGTAGCAAAAGTATTAGATTACAGAGTAGTGGAGTGACAGAATAGCCTGCAATGGCGGTGGAAGAGGTTTATACATTAAGAAAACTGCATACAGCTTTAGATAAAAGACATATAACTATAACGAATAATAAACACTTAAAAATGTTTCTTGAAGAATACAGTCTCAACAGCATGTGTGATGACTGCTGCCAGACCCCAAAGAGGAAAGATTCATGAATGGAATGAGAAACATTGGTAACAAGAACATAAATATGTTATTGATACTGTAGTAAATACTTTATTAAAGAACCAGTCAATTAATAAATGGATTGGGTCTCAAAGGAGATCCAGAGGAGGTTTGAATGGTAGACTGCTAGACGCTGACTATGAAAAGGTTAAGAACCATGGGACTAGAATGCATACATTGTTTAATAATACTAATGTTTCTAAATGGAGAACATTTAATTATATAGAGTGTAGATAGTGTTCCTTTTTTTAGTATGTGCCTCACTTAGTGTGTAGTTGGAACATCCCTATTGAATATTTTGTATACACTAGCCTAATATTGATAAAATGTGCAAATATACGTAAAAGACTGGAAACTATGACTGAAGTGCAGCAATCAGCCGAATATACTGGTGTAAAGCCACTGATTGATTGGCTTCTTTGGCAAGTAGATATCAACCAACAAAATATAGATTGGTGATAGATAGATGCCCTACTTACTTGCTATGTTTAATTTGTATTTATCTTTGTCTTGAACTTTCTTATATACAGCGCTACGGAATATGTAGGTGCGTTATAAACAAACGATAATAATAGTAATAGATAGATAGATAGAGATATAGATAGATGCCATTCACCATTCCAAAGACTAATGCTCCAGTGTATCCATGCATCAGTTTGGATGTATATATATGTGTACTGTATGTGTCTGTGTGTCGGGATTTGTTTTGTATATGTTTAGTTGTCACTCTGTGTAAAAGACTGTTTGTTTGCAAAGCTTTATGTGTTTGTTATTTAGTTCGTCTGATTGTGCAAAATGCAAATATGTGTTTTTTTTTTTAGCAAAATGATTCACCCATACATAGCAAGCTGCAAAATATATGAGTAACATTACTGTTAGACAATTTCGTTTTGTTGAAATTACGATTCCAGATGTTCCCAAACCCTTTCTGTACTAAACCACTTGTACATACTATATAATTCTCAATAAACAGGGAATCTAAATTAACATCTTTCCACCAGAAGACAGTGGTATTAACTGCAAGCAACACATTATTTAATATTTTATAATAAAAAAAAATCCAAATTTTTACACCTTAATGTAATTGAGTTGATTATTACATACAGCATTTTGAAGCCTTCATTTAACAATTTTCTGTTCTTGTTTGATTCTCAACGTAACCAACCTTATATCATTACATTGTTTCACTTTTACTAATGGTTTTCATTTTTTGTGATGTAGTAAAACATGTTTGGACCTTTTCTGTTAGCTGACCGAGAGGTGGCAAGGAGATTTCAATTTTTTAAAGATTTTAGTCAGTTTCCTAGCTTTAGGGTAAGGGGTTAGGGTACTGGCAGATAATAAGTTTTACACTAACAAGAAATTTACTAAAATCTCTTCTATTTCTATTTCTACTGATCTAATTTCAAAGTTGGGAGGATAGTCTGGAGCCTTCTCTCACACTATTTGGGAATCCTGATTAGGGCTGACTAGTTGGGAATGACATCAGCTTTAGCAAAAATATGCAACTTTTGATAATGTCCCAGACTAGGGTCGAAATGCGACAAGTATATTACATTAGGAGCTCAAAGTTGAAATTGATGTTCTTCAGAACTCCAAAAAGGTTATATAAGGGGTGAAAACAAATGACATAGAGTGACTGATATAGTATCAGATGGAAAGAAAAAGAAGAGCCTGAAATGGAATGAAGGTGGCAGTGAAAATGTGTAAGAAATAATATGAGAGAATGGAGAATAGGATGAATTTGATGGAGAGAAATAGAACAATTAAAATGGAAAACTAGCAATTCGACTAGGAAAACAGTTAAAACCTCACAACCAGCACAGCCTTAAAGGATAATTAAATGAGGAAAAAAATATGTTGAGTAGGACTAATAGCATAATTAGGCAGGAAAACAATGTTAAACATAGCTTTTAATCAGGAAAATAAGATACATATGCTGAACCCTGGAAATATCCACAATGCTTTGGTGAAGGTTGTGTATGTGAAAGGGCCTTTACACAGGAACAGAGTTTGCAGATATCCTTGCAACGGCCTGCTTCTAAGCATGTGCGGTGGAAGGTCATGGGTGTCAATGATTTGACCAATTCCACCCTGTCCCTCATCCATCCTCCACAGACAGATAAGATAACCACCTTGTCAGGCTCCAAGCTATCAGGAAGTGCTGAAGTCACACAAGATGGAACTGTGAATACACCAAAACTCTTCAAGAATGTAAATCGTTTCTAAAAATGCTTTTGAACTCATGACTTGGTTAGCTGCCATTTTTCTATTTTGCTACATAGTTGAGAAGTATGTTACATTTTCCCCAAAATTACATTCATCCTTTATCTCTGAGAAGGGTCTGCAGCATAAACTCCATAAAATGCTTTCCCACCGATATAGCACATTTTAAACATTATTTAAAGTTTATTGGCAGTGCCTCTACATGACTTGGCAAGCAGATAAACTAGACCATAATCCGGATCGATATGGAAACAGACATGTTTATTATACATTCATGCATACAAATAGCAGATATCCCTCTTGAATTAGATGCTGATTGGAGGTGATCAGGACATACATTGTACAGAGACCTTCTATATAGCTTTCAACAGAGCCAAATATTGGTAGGACAACATCAGCAACTTCTCATGGAAACTGAAACAGAATAAACCTTTCCATCTGATAGAGGAGCTTTGAACATTGTTTAATAGCACAGTACCATTGCCATCTAACATATTGTCACCTATTGACTATTCTGCCCCATTAGAAAATACATTAAGTGTATTGTGAATGATTCCAGGGCAAGGAAATCTGACAGTTTTATTGACAAATAAACATGGAGGTATTGCATAATAAAAACAGATATTGATATATTACATTAATGCCACCACTCCTTACTGATATTATACACATAAAGACATATGTGATATCAAAATCACTTGGGTCACCTAATCTATACTTTGCCAGCCTACTGGCATCAAACCTATGTGATATTTTTACATTGTTTGTCTGGTGTGCATATAAAAGTACACGTTTTACAAAGTTTTACTCTTTCAAGAAGTATTTGCCTTGTTAAAGGACCACTGTAGTCATACATTTAAAATAATCTCATTTGAAGAACTACACTGTTTTTAGGATGTAAAAATATTATAGCCTCTATTACATTCTATATATCACATATATAGTTGTGAGCATGCGGCTGTTGCTAATGCTTGCGGGATCGCGTAGCGTCATTGAAAAGTGTACCACATGCCTATATAGAAAATCATAAATGTATATGTATTTATGTAAGTATACAGTAAGACAGAAAGTGCCTCGTACACATGCAGTCAGAAAAGTCTCTGCATATGTCCATTTCTGTCCATATTCCATGGCATTGTATCAGCAACTTCACACAGATTGCTGCCACCTGAAAAATATGCTGCCCTAGGCCTGGACCAAGTGAGCCTAGGCTGAAACATACCCATGGTTGTGGTTAATCTATGTATTGCTATTTTATGTTTACTGCTTATCTAAATATTGTATAATGAAAGTGCTAAATAACCAATAACCAATAACTGGGACATAGAAAGCTATACTTTGGCAGTAGGTAACAGTTTATTCCACCAAGCCCTCATTTCTGCAGGGCATGGAGGCAGCCCCAGGCTCCCTGGGGCTCATGCAGAGTGCCCCTTGACCCGGGCGTGCCCTATTGGGCATCCTGGTCATGTGGCTGGCCTCCGGGGTGGTCAAAAGGTGAAGTGGCGCTCAGGGCGCAGTTTTACATCATTCCGTGGCCGGCCATCTTAGGGAGCAGACGCAGCAAGTCGCAGCTGCCTCACATCATAGTCGGAAGGGAAAACGGCTCACAAATCCTGAGTATCTGTGTATGTGTGTGGGGACTGGGTTACAGGCCCAAATGGGTTCTTTTCTGGCTCATTGGGGGAGTGCTTGTCAGACAGCAGGATTATGATTATGAGCTCAGGGGAGGCAGCCCATTGAGAGAACCTGATGCAGATGGTCAGGGCAAAGATACTCTGCCATGGGGCTAAATGGTTAGAGAACAACTTGGGTCACCCAGAGCTAGCAGGGGGCATTGGTGTTCCCCAAAGGGCAACCTGGGGACAGTCTGAAGTGGCTGCTAGCCAGGGACTATGACTTTGACAGGGCTACTGAACAGCACTACCCAGGTGCTAGTAGCCTTGATGTGGACATGTGCCATGAACAAGGAACAAGTGCTGACTTTACAGTTCCACAGCCAGCAATTCAGCTGAACCCTAGGCCTGTGCCAGTAGGTGCAACAGGTGTGGGTATGGATGGCCAGCCCACACCTTGTACCAAACCTCTGAGCTAGCTGATCATTGCAGATACCCCACCCTGCTCCGCCTGCGGGGGAGAGCACACATTGGCCAAGTGGGGTAAGCATAAAAAGGGTGGTAGAACCAGCGAGTTGGTTGCAAAAGGGCAGGACTCCAGTGCAGCTTCTTGCAATGCTGTCATGGAAACACTGCTGACGGAGGGTTTCCGGGACCACTGGAGTTGGCTTGGAAGCCCGGAACCTAAGATCAGTGGCTGACTTCCCAGAAGTGGTGCGGACTAAATTGGAAAATAAGTACAGCTGGGCAGGATGGCGGACCCATTCACTTCACGTCCTCTGTGGAACCTGAGAATCTCACCTCTAGGGGTAGTCCCCAAGAAGGAGGTAGGTAAGTTCAGATTGATACATCATTTGTCGTACCCTGCCGGGAGCTCGGTGAGTGATGGCATCGACAGGAATGTGAATCAGTTAGCTGAAGGCTACAGTGTCTATTTCCTACGGGGTAAATGCCCCCACAGCCTCAGTAAAGTATAGTTCTGTCAGCACCTATTTACCAATACTCCTTTCTTCATACTCTGTCTTTTGGGCACATTTCCAAGTAAAACAATATAGGAAGGGGGCTATCCCTGAATAATAATAAGTGATAAATAATGACATTACATACTTAAACATGTAGATTTAGCCAAAGACAGCAGTAGCAAAACAGGCATTGTGAGTCATTCTGGACCTGCAAACTTTACATAAATGTGGAACCCAATGGAATTATTGAGCTTTTTCTCTGCAGAGGTTAAAGAAAGAAATATCTCTCCCTTTTATAAAAAGACATAAAAGTATCAATCTTTGCCCTTTATTCTACTGTTCTGACTGTCTCTCAACCATATTTTTCTTTACTGCCTAGAAAGTGATGGAGTAAAGCGATGCCGAGTCGACCTGCTGGTGCCACCTATGCCCTTAAGTTCTGAGCTGACAAAAGACTCAACATGTCTGACAGTAAAATATGCGAACAACAATTCTATAAACAAGAACACAGCGCTGACTGCTTCAATCATATTATTATCCCAGGCTTAAAACAATATTATTTCCAACTCTACTCACATTTGTAAGAAAGAGTAGTGTTACCAGAAATAAAGCATCACAAATAGGAGGGTACCCAGGAATAAAGAAATAACAATTTTGAAAACGAGCTTGAAAGCAAAACTAATGGAAAGAATTGAAAACAACATGGTGTTTGTTAAAATTACTCTTTGGGCAATTTTTGTTTTATTTTATATAAATACATTTTTCTTATCTTTCTAAATGTACTTATCATGTAAAATATACACCTACTTTTATGAAGCCCACAGACTCTTTCTTGTCTCACAAAACACTTCCCCTCTACATATTTTCTGTTCACTTCTGTTTCCCACAGGTAATTTAACCGTTTTTGCTATGTACCCGACAAGGTTACACGGACCGCGTGATGCATTAGAGCAATTGGGAATAGTATATGCATTCCTTCCTGTGAAGTAGGTTATCACACTCTCAATTAGCTATACCATCTATATATTTTTAAATAACTCAATTATATCTCAGAATTTACTTAATTATGATCAAGGCAAACATTTAAATAAATTTCACAGTATGTATAAATAAACATGCTGTAGTTATCAATTATATAGATACATATCAATATTACTTTTTATGTTTTATGAGGTTTTAATGTTAAAAATCTATGCTATTTTTATGTGTGTGTGATTCAAAATTAGTTATGCTGGAAAAAATTAAAACATACTGATTCTGATGGAATTAAACAAGTAGAAGTTATGACATGCATTTAATATAAATTACTTTAAAAAAATAGTTTTTATTGTATAAGGAGTCTGCAATGAACATAAAACCTCTATGCATATATAAATATAAAAATATAAGACATTACTACAAAGATATTAACACAGTTCAATGAAATAGAATTATTATTGTGAATAAAATCTGACACTGTCATACTTACATAATATTTCTATAACAGAAATTTCAATATATTAGGTAAATGTCTCTAATATTTTAGAAGCCATAAATAAAACAATATCATAAACATAAATAAATCGGGTTAGATGTTTATTTGGTCGAGTGAGCATTATTCAATCTAAATGTTACTAAATATACTGTACCCATTGGTCCATTGGAGTGGTCTCCATAATTTTTAACACATTAAATAACATATGAATACGATTTCTTACAACTGTAGAAGGTATTACTTTTTTCCCGCACAAACATTCATCAGGAGTAACCTATATGACTTCAACAAGTAATAAGAGTGCTCTGTGTGCAAATGGCACACATGGGACAAAGTCTGCCTTGCAATGTCTACAGACTGTGGCAGTGCAAATCACCAACTATAAAATACTAAGCCAGCTATGTCTTGGATACATTAAAAAATAAATCTGTGTGCTTAAAAACAGCATAATCCGCTTTTAAATTATTTTAAATGGAATTAGTTAGATCCAGTTTTTGCTAGTGATACTAAACCATTTGTATATTTTGGCAATATGTATGTAGTGCACGACTTGACTGTGCTGTCTCAAGTCCTCTTCAAAATCTTCATTGTGTTACCTGTCAGAGATCATTTTATTCAATAAAAAATGCTTCTTTCATTGATGTTGTAATGGGGAACATAATAGAGTTGCTAGGATGATATAACATTTAGTTACTAAATGCAAATTAGTGTTGAACTATTGGCAAGCCAACTGTGACTTTGGGATTGCTATATGCCTAAACTTGTTTCCTAGTGGTCTGGCTATCATCTTGCATGCTCTTGTCCCATTCTTAATTTTTTATGAAATGTGGTCACGTTTGTGACATTTCTTTATGTTAACTATTCAAAGAGTGCCGTCGCTAGATTCACGAAGCAGTGAATTGACGAGTCTTGCTAAAACACACTGCCAATTTAGGCAAGTGAGGTGCTTACTAAAAGAATGGGTGAAACATAATATATGTATATAGTTTGCCTAATAATGAACTGACAAGTCTTGCTAAACCACATTGCCAACTAACTGTAAAAGCAAATATACATACACTACTGTACTTAGGTATTAGAATGAATAGCACAACATTCTCAAGCTCGCAAATCGGCAATATAAAATACTTAATTTCATGTGTAATTTCTGTGTTATATCGATCCCGGCAATCAATGTGTTAATACATATAATGGAACTCGCATGGACTAGAATATAATATTTACGGCTTTATCAATGTTGCATTATTTCTAGAATGTGGGTCCGATCGTAACTCGTAATTGAAACCCATAAGACTTTGAAATCCCACCTCCATTTTTCAGTGACGTAATTCTATAGATCACTGTTGCCATTGGCTCCATCTAAACCCGTAATTACAGGTTTGACTAATTGATTACATTCACGGCCGTGCGTCCAAGGTTCGGCAGATGGTTTAGGGGTTTGAGTCGCAAGCCCGTAGCTCTGGCCCTGCTTTAATTTATTATCTCCGTAACTCTGCAAAATTTGAAGCCCGCAGTCGTTGCAGGTCTCACCTTGGAATTTAATGTGGCTATTAGGCTAGCGGGGTGCTTACTAGAATGGGTGAAACACAATACATGTATATAGTTTGCCTAATAATGTAGTCTTGTTTATTTCTAATATTAATTATGATAGAACTATGACTTGCATTATAATAAGTTTATCAGTTTGCATTCAATATTTATATGTAATTAATTATATTTAAATTGTATATGAACTTACTTTTCAATTCAGTATTTTTTTATAGGACCAATGCACAATGAAATATATATATATATATATATATATATATATATATATATATATATATATATATATATTGAAAACGTTGAGTCTAACTAAGAGCATTAGTTAGACTCAAAGTTTCTGGATTCTGGTCATTTTGTGGAGTTGATGTTGAGTCAGTAACTTTTATTCTATTTAACTATTTCATCTATAAGCATAAAAACATTAAAAACTCCTAGCTATATTAGCCTCCAACAAATCTTCAAGCATGCAACAGTATTTCCTTAGATTTTCTTTGAGATCCTCACCCTCCAGATTCACAGTATGACCATGTCCTGGTACTTCTTTTTCTTTGAGATATATTTCACCCTGTAATTTGTTGAACCATACATGAACTGCTTCTTCACAGTTGTTTTTTTCTCTAGGCTTGCTTTCCTTGTCTTGAAACAAAGTGACTTTTATTTTGATGTCTATTTTAAATTAAATGTAATTTATGTGACTGGCTACATTGAGAAAAAAAGCAAAAGTAAAAAAAAAAATCTTGTGCATCATTGGGGAAAAAAATACCACGCACCATTGATCTTGTGCCTGCTACACCATCCAAAGACAACACAGCATAGCAGTCAAATATACATTTTATGGGCATTTGTCTGTTTTGAAATAACATTGGAAAGCATTTGTTAATTAAAATTTAAAACCGTAACTGATTAATTTTCTGTGTAAACAATCACTGTAAACATGAAATGTCAGCATTTTAAGGAGGAACCAATATAAATTTAATTTCATATCAGATTTCCATGAAAAGAGGAGGGGGTCTAAAAAGGCATAAATAAAAATGAATGTACAGTTCAGTATCACTATGTCCTGTATTGTGCTCTGTGCAGTTTGTTGACTGATCTTTATTGCCAAAAAGACCAGTAATTCACTATGAAAAGTTTTTGGCAAGATAAGTGTTTTGGATGTCCATGCTATTTTCTAGAAATAAATGAACACACAGTGTTCTGCATGTAACTTTTCTCAAGTCATTATTCAAGGACTAAATAAAATTAAACGCACACACACATATATAGATCAAATGAGGATTCATTTATAGTGCATATAAAAAGAAAACAGTGCAAAATAACTGGCACTATCGGAGGGGGGGGGGGGATTTATTAAACATCTTAAGGGGTTGAGATGTGCACTCTTGTATTTACTGTGCTCTCTTTCCTATGGCTAAAGAGAAATGCGTTGGCAGAAAGGCATGACCTGTGCATGGTGACTATGGTCCGCACCATTAAATCCCCAACCACCTTCCCAATAACAGACACATAAACTGGAATGGGTATAATCAGGCCACAGCTTTATTAACATAACAATGTAATACCAACCACGGTTAGCTGCACACCTTCCCAAGGACGGAGCTCCTCACAGCCCCAGAGGTGCCAAGGAACCCCGTGCCCAATCGACCTCTGGCCTCGGCTTAAACCGGATACCTTACCCGCTAATGAGCTCCGCCCTAAGGTGATGCCGCACCCCCGCCAAAGCTGTGACAATTGAACAACAGTGTAAAATACAGTACAAACCAAACAACCTGGGAGGGAGGGAGGGAGCTTGATTTATTCCACTCTCACTGACCCCTAAGGGCGGGAAACTCCCCCTATAAATACCTTCTATAGCCACTCCCCCTATCTTATCCTACCAATCAGCTCCCCTTAGCACTTCAGCCAGGTCAAGAGCCCCTAATTCCTAGGCAGTCACCCGGGGCTCCCATTATTGAATGTAAATAGTGCAAAATACAAAAATCACATTTATAGCTTCTTAGTAAATAGGTGTGTTGGGTACAAGATCCATGGGCACACTCGATACTACAGGTCCATAGTAAATTAGCATCCTGGATATGCAATCCTGGAGTACACTGGCTTCAACCGGTTCTCCCATTAAATATTTGAGACAATGTAGATACAAAGTCATATTAGTCAGTCACATTTGTAGAACCAAATAATATGAGTGAAAAACTCATAACTGTTTAAATTGTGAAAATGCATATATAGCTCAATATAAAGAAAATGTTGTCAGCACACGCGTTTTTCATCTGTCCAGAGACCGAGCAGGGGAACACTGGGTATTGACTTGCTGGAGTCACAGGCACTAATTTAAATATATTTTTAACGCTGAGTTTTAGTCCAAAATAATTTTTGATTGCAAAAAGAATTTGCTGTATAATTGGCAACTTTTTGATGTGTTAAGCTCAAGGTATTTAAGTGCAGTTTGATCAGATGTTATTCAAGGGCTAGTTCTGGTGGTCTATATAATAGTTTAGTTATGCTTGAATATTTATAGCTAAAGATGCCTGGGACAAACACACAGGCATTATTATATGTTATCTTCATGGTTTTCAAATACAGTTTGTGTTTTTGTTGCTCAGTCGTGTCAGACTCTCTGTGACCTCATGGACTGCAACACACCATGCTGATCCACTTGTTATTCATGGCAGAGATACTGGAGTAGATCACCAGCTCCTTCTCCAGTGGGCACCAGCATACAACTCCTGGCATCCCATCCAAGTACTCACCAGGCCCAATTCTGCATGGCTTCAGGATGGTGTGACCTCTTGGTTCCCTGACTGGAATCAAACTCAGGTCACAGCAGTGAAAGCACCGAATCGTAACCACTGGACCACCAAGGAACCCATTCAAATATAGTACCAGTGTGTTAAACAAGCATTATATTTTCTTCATTGTTATCTGTCATATTATTGTTAAACTAAGAAAAATCAGATACTAGCATTTTTGATAAAGATTACTAAAACTACTAAGCCCAGATAAGAACACAACATATTTCACAATGAGCATGGAAAAGTGTCAAACCCTGGGGACTCCCAGCTTTCTCATAGATCAATCCAAGCTGTGTTGATAGCCATGTGCTCTTTAGTATATAGTAGAGAGGGAGTTGGCCCTATATGTACTACAAGATTACATATATGCACTAATGACTGATATGCTCTAGATGTCAAATTTTAATGTGCTTCTTTGAAAAACATTGGAATGAAGAGGTTTTCCAAGATTTATCTAAGAATTTTCAACACTTTGCCTTTGACTAAATCTACCCTTTGGAGTTCCTGTCCTTCATCTTACAAAATGTAATTTGAGTGTGCCAGTATACTACAGCAGTTATTTAGTTCTATAGAGACATAATTACTCTAGTTAGGCTAACCGGCTGCAGCTGAATTTTCTAAATCAGAATTTTTCTGAGAAAGGTGATATTATTACAAAAAAGCAACATTTTCACAGTATTGAAATCACATATAAAAGCATTGCAGTTCTAATTTTTACCATACACAAAAAATTTAAATGTTAAATGTCTGAGTTTTAAATGAATGCTAGACACATGTGTGAGACCCAAGTCTTTATTAAATGTGTATCCCTCCCCTTCCACATTGTAAGGTCAATATTTTTTTGTGATTTCTGAGCCTTTGCGATTTTTATTATTGGGATCTATCGTACCAAAGAAATAAAGACAAGTTAAACGATAATTTATTAACCATACATACTACTTTGATCACAATGTAACGTCCACAATATTGTCAAGTTAATGAGAATTTGAATTACGCTGGAGAGACCCTGCCCACATACTGATGTTGGGCAAAGGATAGTAATAAATCTTCACCCACCTTATAGGTAGTAGACAGTAACCCACATGCTTCTCAACTGGGACAGTGTACTCCGTATGTACTAAAACATGACATCATCATACATCCATTTGCCTTGACATAACTTAGAAATGAACGGAAATAAACAAATACAGTTATCAGTATAGTGCCCGTATAGTGTCTAAGCTATGTTGGACAACAGTTGCCTGGAGGGCCCATATTTGTTTGTACTGTAGGTGTCTTCAAATACTATGTTTCCATGCTTTGATTCAATATAATACAGCATAGCTCACAGCATGATATAAAGAACCGCTTTCCAAACATAGACCAATCCCTTAAAAGGTGCAAAGATGCAATCAGATAATAGTTGGATTACAAGACATCACTGTGTCCTGGTCTCTAATGTATTTAGTGTATCACTGACCTGATGAATCTAGAATAAAACAGAGAGAGCCATGCACGTCGTCTTGGTTAGTCCAATAAAATAGTATTACCTGCCACCTGTGTGCTGGCTTTATATCCACTGCTGAGAAAACAATTCCAGTAAGCACTGGGGAGCCAGAAGATTCACTGCTTATCTGAGCTAGCATGGAAGGAAACAGACCAGTGCTCCAAACTGCTGCTGTTAGATTACTGTCCACAAATCATAGGGGAAAAGGTCAGCCGCCTGCAAGAGAAAAAGAGTACGTTCAGGAGGGCCCAGGAGTAATTATGCCAGGCTGGCTGGAACCAGCCCTATGTGTGCAGTAATAGTGACAAGTATATCTGGAAAGACTTAGGCCTTTATTTAATATGCCGTGAAGTTCTTGTCATAACATAAATCTCTCAAGGAAAATATTAACATAATAATCTGACCTCTTGTTTAATGCTTTCAGTGAGAAAAATGGATGATATATTTTGATCAGACCAATTTTTAATAAATATAAATTGATACAAAAATAAATTATTATGAGAGAAATTATAGTTCAAAGAACATTACCTTATATCTCTTCTGTCCCATGTGAGCCTACTCATTCTCATTATTTCTTTCTATTCTTTTACCTTCTCCACTTGTGTAAACATACAAATGTAACTTCTAATCAGTATAGCCTTTGACTTGAAAAAGATAGTTACTTGTCTTTCGTAATCAGCAGCCTTATTAAATTGTGATTCGGTAAATTTAAAAGTGCTCTATATAAGCACACAGCATATTTTTTTACAGAAGTTTTTAGTTAGTGAAGACTTTGCTTTTGGATGGAAGTTCACTAACTAAAAACTTCTGTAAAATAAATATGCTGTGTGCTTATATAGAGCCCTTTTACATTTACTGAATCGCAATTTAATAAGGCTGTAAATGTTTATCGAATAAAAAAGTATATACTGTAATACTCTTTGTTTCTCAAAAGCTCTTCAGGAACATGCATTAATCCTTCTTTCTTTGACATGATTAACATACAGTTTAGTCCCATCAATTTGACAGATAGCTCTAGAAAAAAAGGAAGCCAAACTTCTTAAAATGCATGGCAACTGTAAATATCTCACTGTGCAAAATATCTAAATCTACATTTGTATATATATTATTAATCAATGTGGGTGTAGACAGTAAATATATGGCATATATTTGAGTTAATCATTACAGCTCTATTTACTATCATTACAGCATTTCACTAATGATTCAACAAGATCTTTTCATTATACTTTCATCTTAATGAATATACCCAAATGTCATAGACGGAGTTAGTGATACCATTGTGTCCAGGCAAAATCACCAGGAAAGCTTTGTAAATATATTGATTCTTAATTATTAGACTGTATGGTCATAGAGAGTATATTTGGATATAGAGAGTTTTCATGGAAGTCATTTTCACTTTCTTGCATAATTCTCATTTTTTTTTAGATTTTCTAATTTAATGCTTGATAACTTTAATTATGTCACAGTAAGTTCATGGGTTTTAAAAAATAATTGTCATAAGATTCGCCTAGAACAGTGATGGGCAATCAAAGGCCTGTGTAAAAGGCGCTGAGTTTATACTATACATTTACTTTGGTACATAGCAAACAATCACTGTGGGAAAGAAATATGTGAATTAAGGTGGAACAGAGGAATATAAAGTGAGAGGAAGTGGTATGTGTATGAAAAGAGAGTAAAATAGTTTGGCAACATAAAATGGACTTTATTTATAGAACAAGACACGATTTCAGAAATTAGAAAATGGCACTGGATCACATGCAGTTTTCTGGCCACACTTAACCCACGTTTGACTTAGACTCAAATGCATCAAGAAACAGACACACAGCACTTTATCAACTGCATAGGCCTCAGTAATATACATAGAACCAACATTAAAATTACAGTTGAAAAGAGGCCAAACTATATAACAAATTTGATTTATTCTGAAATTCTTCTTCTGAAATTCATGTTTAAGGCTTGGGGTTCTTTTAATCTGGAATTGTTCAATATGTCTATGAAATAATACACACTTAATTTAATGCCTGCCCCTGCTGCTCAAAATAGGTAGAAGGCTCTTAAAAGAGGGGAGCAGATTTATAAAAAAACAGACTTTGCATCTGCAGCAAACAATGGAGCCATTATCTGAGTTGATTTGACAGCTAATTATCATGTCAGGCTATACAGAGAACAGATGATTAATGTCGAGTAATCAATATTGTGGCCCAGCCTCTGCTGTGAACTTAGACTGCAGCCTGAGTAATGCTTTAATAAACTCTTGGCAATGCCTCTTTCTAGCCTTGCGAGAACCAAACAGCTGAGGAAGGTGATGGCTTTTTATAGCGAGACCTTTTCAACTTCGGGGCTGTTTAAAACTCGTTTTCCAGTTGAAATGTGCCTGGGTAATAGTAGGAATGGTTTAGCTTGATTAGTATTTGAAAGTTTGTGTATGGTATTTTTAAATTTAAAAACAGCCAATAAATGAGGTCACCTTTGACCGACAGTTTTATGTGTTTTTTTAATGCAGCTTGTGCTGATAAAAGCATGCTTCATTCCAGAGTAAAAAGGTCAAAAGCACGCTGATCAGAGAAGCTTTTAAACCGTTTTTATTGACCTTAAATTACTTGGGTTCTACATTGTGCTCTATGAAATTAGTGCAGGTAATATGAAGCAATATACCAAATATTCAAGTAATTAAAGGAGAAATCAATTGCACTTGGGAGGAGGTGGGGCAACTGCATGGAAATGCTGGCCGAAACCATGGTTTAAATGGATAAATCTGTGTGTCCTGTATACATTATAATATATCATTAAAATATAAACATTTTCATACGGGTTAACCAAACATATGGTCATAATATGTGTCTCTAAAACTATTGTATAAACTATATGTAGTAATACTGGATGCCCACGCTTCCTTATACTGTCATTATGTAGCAAAGAGATTCTTGTTGTAAGGTTAAATAACTTATTATATTGTTGATTTCATCTACTGACTGTTTAAACCTGCTCCTTCACTTTTTGTCACAACAATTCACATCTAGTATGCTCATGAGCTTACAATAAATATAAATGTATCATATGCTACATGGACCACCAGTGCAGTGGTCTATGAGCTTCTTTTAAGTGGTCCATGAAATACCCACCAAAATATACCAACAAAAATATTATATATATATACATGTTCTACAAAAAAGCCTAAATACTAAGGCCCTCATTCAATTGCGATTTGGACAATTGAATAGGGCTCTAAATAAGCACATAATATATTTTTTTAAATAAGTTTTTAGTTAGTGAAAACTTTGCTTTTGGATAAATGCTTACTAACTAAAAACTTCTTTAAAAAATATATGCTATGTGCTTATTTAGAGCCCTATTCAATTGGCCAAATCGCAATTGAATGAGGCCCTAAGATTGTATTGTCTAGAAGGGTACATGTAATATGTCAATATAAAAATGCATTCTAACTGCTATTGAAAATAACATGCAAAAAAGTAATTGTGTTCTACAAAGTCCCTTCAAAGATATTAAAATCCTTGTCAAAAAATGTTTGGGAACTGCTCACTGCTCTAAATGGTACAGGGCCCTAACCTACTTTTTCATCGGTCTGTTGACATCTCTATAGTTATAGTCTCATGTATCTACTTTATCTCTAGGAGATGTTGCATTTTATAACTGAAGCATGGGTATATTTAGGTTTTATACTGCCCTTGCCCAATCAGATTTGTAAGCCTACCACCCCCACTTTCAGTTCCTCCTTCCTATGGTTGAAATAAAAAAATTATGTGTGTCTATGGAATATATATATATATATATTTTGTCAGAAAGTGGCATTCAGAAATATCATTGCATATAGACATTTCTGTGCATACAAACATATTTCAATGTACTGGACTATATCTTCAGACTGCCTGCTGCCTCCTGGCAAGTGTTCTGCCCTAGGCCTGGGTCTGGTGGGCCTAGGGAGAAACACACCCCTGTATTGAACAATAACTTAAATGTTTCCCGATCTCTAGACTTGACCTATTCCACCCATAACCCTGACTTTGCCTCTGTACTGTTGCATCATTTATGCTGTTATATTTTTTCAGTAAAATAATGATGTACTTTTTTATAACTATGGAAAGCACCTTGAATAAACATGCTATATATCAGGGGTGGGCAAGTTCGGTCCTGGAGAGCTGCACACATGCCAGGATTTGATTATATCCCTGTTGCATACAGGTGAGTGAATTGTTTCTTCAGTCATCCTGATTGACTCACCTGTGCACAGAAAGGATATCCGCAAATACAGGCCTGTGTGGGGCTCGCCAGGACCGGACTTGGACAGCTCTGCTATATATACATGTAAATACAGTATATGATATAAAAGAGCAACACATATTTTACCAGGTAACCCCAATGTACCTAGACACACCTTATATGAACAAGAAACAAGATGTCAGGGTGTAATTGGACACATACACTAATCAGGCTTGGGACTGGGAACTAAGCTGAACTAATAGCAAATATGTTACATATAAACACATTTAAAAAATACAGCGTATAGAATAGTAGCATTAGAAGCTGTTTGAAATGTATCCAGAGCAATGCAATACTATTAATCTATATTATATCAGAAAAAGAGACCATGTTTGGAGCTGAAGAATAGCAGGTAAGTGGTAAGTTACATGGTGGTGGATAGATGCAACCGAAACCCAATGATAAAGAATATAACCTAGATCACATTGCTCTGGATATATTTATCTGCAGGTTTAACCAAAGTGAAAACCCATTGAAACCTACAGATATTTATTTTAGGGAAATCTGCTAAGTCGCTTCCAGAGGAATGTAATCATTTCCTAATAATGTATGGAAATTAATCACTGAACATAAAAAGACAAAAGATCAAACAGGCTCTGATGTTATAAAGCAGACAGAAAAAAACACCAAGTAAATGTGCCTATCGTTTCCGATCTCCCATCTAATTGTATCTTTCTACAATGCACCCACAGAGTAACCTTTTTAATGTAGGCATTTCAGCTTTAAATAGATTTAAAGAATAGCTCATTAGAATATATATTTGTATACAAGGTACATCCGATTATTACAATGTTTCTATACACCTCTCATGAACAGATTGCCTCTGTTCTTTTCAGCTTTCTTGATTCCACCCAGCAGATCCACATTTCATAGACACTATTAATGCGCTTCTGGCACATGGGCTGCTTAATTAGGATTACCACAGCTTGTTGGCAGAGGAACTCTAGCATATTCATTTTTGATACAATCCTTACTTTAAACTCAAAATCTTCAAAAAGACAGTGGACATATATATATATATATATATATATATATATATATATATATATATATATATTCCTCAGTATAATAGTATGCACATAAAAACATATAGTAAGTAGTTATAAAAAGAACAGCCAAAAAAATTAATTATAATAATCTAGACTGCATTGTAAAACCAATTTAAAAAAAAAAAGTGCAGAAAATATATAAATGTATTTTATTGACGTATGTATTTATATCAGGTTTACCTGACTGATTCAAGCATGAGTCTAACTCATTCAGATAAGGCTTTGTTGTGCCTGCAAGTCTGTAATTATATCGATAAAGTACCAAATGCTATTATTTGAGACATAATTAAAGCATTTGCTTTATTAATTACCACTTGTTAACACTTGTCATAATGTTTCTGGTTGTGTTAAATACTTTTTTTAATTAGTACTTTTGAAAGTTTTTCAGATTTTACAGACACACTTAATGGAGACAGAGAAAGGAAATAATGCGCAGTGCGAAAATACAAATTTCCAAAATATTTTTTTAAGGACTACCATAGTTCAAGAAAAACTGCACTTTTGTGAAGTATCTAACAAAAACATAAACATTTTAGAGAAAATCTGATTTGTTTTTATTTCTGTGTATGCACATTATGAAGATCATAATTAAATATATATATATATATATATATATATATATATATATATATATATATATATATATATATATATAAGTTTCCTGGGTTTCAAATATTTGGTAAGAAACAGGCAGAGATTATCAGAAAAAAAAGTGTTATATGGATAAGTTCAGTGTACTTGCAAAGTTATAGGCAGGAAACTAAAATCCAGCTTTGCACATCCACACAGAGCTTGCATAAGAAAGTACACAGAGGAGAGGCAGCCAAATACAGAGTTTGATCTTTCTGGTAGAGACCAAAAGAAGTCCTGCTGCAGGATGGAATCACATGGTTGAGCAGAGTCTGAGCTGAGAGTATCGTCCACATTTTCTCTTGTGTTCTAGGAAATGTTAGTCCATTCTCTAATACTAAATCACATTTTGAAGAACCATCCAACCAAATAACCAATTCAATTTAGTCTACTGTAGGGGCGATATATAACATTTTGTCAATGCAGAAATGTATCTTTACTTTGCTTGACCGTTATTTATTATTCATACTAATAGTTTAAAGGACCATTTGCCTCACTATAAGTCCTCTTCATGGTGTGAAAGAGCACAAGATTCTATGTTGAAGTGATTAACTGCTTTTTTAAATTACACTAAGAACAGCTAAAAAATTGCAGTCTTAGGTTTGTTTACATAGACACTGCTGGCTGTTCTATGATTAACAACATATGCCGACAACGGCCTTTGCAAGCTCCATGAACAGAAAGATTTATGGTTTTACTTGGCTTTCAGTAATGTAATCAGCCATCAGTTAACCCACAAGTAACCTATTTAGGAGTTCTCAACTGTCATTTCCCTGCACAGATGAATTTGGGAAGGGTTATCCCTCTTTATGCTTCTGCTCTCTGCACAGAGCTCTTGTTGTGACTCTGTGTGGGGCACTACCAGATTCTCATGTAAACAGAACTTCATTTATAATTGTTTCTGTGAAAAAGGCACGTATTTCAAAAATACAAAAAGTATTTCAACATGTTTTCAGGAGTACATTAAAGTGGTGTGCTTCAAGTTGTGCTGAATTAACTGGCCCTTTAAGTACCTAAGAAGAACACATTTGTGACTGTATGATCTTTTTAGTGACAACATGTACATGATGCCATGCAATTTTAACTCTAAATGATGATCAAAATACACTCACACTGTTTAAACATCTACAGCCTTATTAAATTGCAATTTGGCCAATTGAAGAGTGCTCTATTTTAGCACAGAGCATATTTTTTCCCCATAAGTTTTTAGTTAGTGAATACCTTGCTTTTGGATAGAAGTTCACTAGCTAAAAACTTCTGTAAAAAAAATATGCTCTGTGCTTAAATAGAGCCCTATTCAACTGGCCAAATTGCAATTTAATAAGGCTGCTACTTAGCAAATATCCATCTTTTGTCCTAAAGAGTACATTTTAACAAACAAACTGCACTAATATATGTAAAAATATATATATTTACAACAATAAGTCAATCCAGCCTGTCCAACCTATCTGCCTTAGGAGCTTAAATGTATATATAAGTTCCCTGGGTTTCAAATGTTCGGTAAGAAACAGGCAGTGATTATCAGAAAAATATGACTTACATATAAAAGTTCAGTGTACTTCAGTGTACAACGTTATAGGCAGGAAAGTAAAATCCAGATTTGCACACTCACAGGGAGGTTACATAACCAAGTACACAGAGGAAAGGCAGACAGATACAGAGTTTGACCTTTCTGGTAGAGACCACAGGAAGTACTTGGTACTGGATGGGATCTGAGCTCACAGCTGAATCAGTGCACAAAGAGAGAGACTCTCCTGATTGGCCTAAACTAATTATGAATGTTATGCTAATTTTAGCAGGGATTTTCAGGGGTGTCAACTAACAAAAGCTGCAGCTTGCAAACTGAAAACATTTAGCAAACATCAGGGTGAGTTTGTAAATGTTTATTTTGGTATTCTTTCATGCCAAAAAATGTTTGCATGCATAACTGATTCTCCTCTATCAGATGCATTCAAAATCCAGGACATTTATATATGCCTTTAAGCTTCATTAATTAAAGTTAATGATAGTTGTATGCTTGCATCACACATGTAGAAATTGTGCTGCTCTATTTGTCTCTACTACTTCTCCTGGAAGTTTATACCTCTTATCTACTACCTTTTCTATAAAGTAGTTAAAGGCATATCCAAGTTTTATGTATTAATACATTCTGCACTCCTTAGGCAAAAAACAGTTTATGTGTAAGCAGCACATCTCATAAAGCATATTTTTTTATTAATTTCTAAACATTCCTCTAATGAGGCACAGGCATCTGATTTCCCCCAATAAGCACGCAGCATCAGGGGAGCTATATTAACCCCCTATTTACCTTTTGTTACTTGCTCAGCCAATCTCCTTGCAGCTTCGTGTCTGTATGTCAGCAGCAATACATAGCACATATCAATGAAACACTACATATCCCAGGCTGCTTTACAGCACAAACAGGAACCCCAGGGTTTAAATAAAATGTTTCAGCTAACCTGATTGGCCAAAGTAAATCATTTTAAATTTGATGCTAATGTAGGCTGGGTTTGGAGGGTGTTAACCCTAATTTGCAAGACATTTTGCTGACTTCAATGTAAGTTTTTAAATGTTTTATTTGCATACACTAGTAATTCGCTTCTATCAGATGCATTCATAATCCAGCAAACTTATATATGCCTTTAAGCAAATTATTCTGTTTCTAAATGTTACCTGCTCTATTTACAAAAAAAGACAAAAAAACTTTAGATATGGAAATTCAAATCAGACAAATCACAGTCATTTAAAGTATTTTTATAACTGCCAGCACGTGTTAACCCCATGGCTTTTTATTATAGCATCTCCCGCGCCGATCCTGATGCATCTAAATAGGACTATGACTAATATTACTTATGCACATACTTCTATGCAGTCTGGACTTTGTGATGAAAACATGACAACTGCCCTTTGAGAGCTGAATATTAACACTTGTATTACCTGCAGCATAACAATCCATTTAATCAATGCTTTCCTCGGCAAGCTTTATAACACCAGTTATCATTTAAACAACATGTCATCAATTCCTTCTTTGTGTTGGCACTTGATATTTACTTAAAAGATGATCGCCTTGGACTGAAGGATCCTTCTCATGCCTTTACCGCACTCCAGCTGCAACAGGAGAGATAGGAGAGCAGTTAGAGACTCTCCTGGGAGCTGGCTCCTGTCATACAGATTACTATAGCTGTCATCTTACTGATCAAAAAGGTTGAGAAGTGCTGTAAAGGGGAAGACATTCCACAGCTGTGAGGAGCTGTTATTTAAAGAGAAAGATCTTGTAAACAAACTTGCAAAGTTCACTTCCCTCAACCATGCTGTGGAAGAGAAAGGTGATCATGGTTTCTTGGATTGCTGGCTCGGTTGATGCTAAGTTGTAGCCTACTGGACCTCAGACACCCATTTTAGACAAATACAGTGGTACCTTGATACTTGTCTTGTATTCAACGTGTTTGATGAGCAGAAATTGCTTTGACACTCAAAGCTTTTTTTGGTACTGGTCCTTGAAGCCTGTTTGAGTCAATTTACATGACTCATTATAAGAACTTGGTACTCGTCATGTTTGGCACTCGTCATGCCCTCTGGAACCAATTAACGACGAGTACCAAGGTACCACTGTATATAAAATATACTCTTTTGAAGAAATACATATGAAAAAAATAATTAATACAGCCTCTAATTTATTACCATATATATGATGCACTGTAAATATAACATTTTGGTTTCTGATGGTCAACTTCCTGATTCAGGTGGAAACTTTGAAGGCAAATGTTTGCATAATGGAAGTTTAGCAGTGGGCATAATGGAAAGCTTATTAGTTTATAAGGACACCCCATCCTAGAAAAAGAGCAAACATGATTAGCTGAGAAAAGAAAATTGAATACAACAGTAAAGAATAGTTACATATAAAAGATAAAAATTTATACCCTGAATTTATGTATTTGTTTTTGATTTCGGAATTATTAGTTATTAAAAAAAAAAACGTGTAGAAAAAAATAACACAGTTGTTTTCTAATGTGAACTTATCCTCAAGTCATTTTTTAGGTGCCAAACAGAAGCAGTTTTTTTCTCTAAATGCGTGATAATATTTTATATTTGATTAACTATTGTACCTGTACAATATTTTATTATTGCCATGTTTCTATTTATTCTTAGTACAAGGTATGCTTTTCTCTTTTGACCAAGGAGCCTCTAATTGTCTCACCTGCATTCACACATTATTAAACCTCAACCATGGCCTTTTTGGTGGTCCTTGAAGAAAGGATTTGGAATGAATGTGACTGTGGTGTTTTCAATATATACAAATGTTATCCCTGTGTTTATTGTACTTTTAGCACTACAGAACATACCAGCAATCTACAAATAAAAGATAATATTAGTAAATAGGAAGAATAACTGTGAACACATTTTAGGTGCCTATTTACATAATTAGACAAAAAAGTAACAGCCGGTCTATATATATATTTCTTTGTGTTATAATACAAATACAAACAAGGGTCCTTTCTCTCTTGAAATTTGACAAAAATTCTCCAGCAATGGCGGATTGCAGTGCTGCCCACTAACTGCTAAATGGTGCTGCCAATTTTCAGTGCCCATACCTTAGAGTTAGGTAAACTTTCAGGGTTACAGTGAGGGTGAGGGTTAGGGTTAAGGTGAGGGTTAAAGTAACCTTCTAAGGTTGCAACTTGTGTGAAATATCTGCAGCGCTGCAAAATATCCACAGCGCCATCTAGCGGCTGCTTTTTGGCACTGCACCTGTCAGTGCTGGCGAATTTACAACGGGATAGATTTCAAACAAGTTCTGTAAGGAAAACTGGCAGATGGTCACAGTAATTAATAGAATAAATACGTTAACAATAGCAAATGTCTATAAATGTCTCTAATTTCCACTATTCAACAAAATACTTTATTGTGATCTTACCTAAAACTTTTGCGTCCATGCAGTTTTACTTGATTTTATGTAATATTATTCTCATGTCACGGCAGTGTTATGGTCCTTTCAGTTTTCTTGTTCTAGCACCCATTTGGGGTAGTTGTCATACAGTTGTATGGTCTGGAGTGGTATGGAGTTGGTTGTTAGGGAGGAGCATGGGGGGAGTTATTAAATATGGGGGCTTTCCCGTCTTTTCTAACTGAGCATTGTTTTAACATAGCTTCCCTCCCTCCCTCCCTGTAGTTATGAGGTTGTCACAGCGTTACGTGGGGGTGCTGCATCACCTTAGGTTGGAGCTCATTGGTTGGTAAGGTATCCGGTCTTGGTTGGTCCCTGAGGTCTAGTGGACACGGGGTTCCATTGGGCCTCTGGGAGGGTAAGCTCCTTCCAATTGTGGGTAGACAGCTACCTCTGGTTATTTGTTATTGGTTATCATATGCTTGTGATAATAAAGCTGTGGCTTGGTAATACCCCAATCTTTGGTGTTGTGTTTTCACTTGGGTTATGGTTTAAGTGGCCAGGTTTGAGCATACCAAGTCACGTATGCTTAAGTCAAGTGTAAAGAAACCCAGTAGAGACATTCTGATTTTTCATGTGAAGATGCAAGAGATGTCAAAAGGGCAATGTGTGTTAACTATGTTTTCCTCAATCAATCAGAACGAGTAAATACATATATCACAAAGTCTATATATAATGTGATAGGGCTGTTGTGTGGAGTAGCAGCTCTCCAGCTGTCAGCTTCCATTTAACTCTATGTTTGCAGTCAACAATAAATAGTAGTTCATCATTTCTAAGTAGAGAAAGCTGATTTTGATTACCGTATTTCCCGTCATCCTAGCAGCAGATTTATAACTGAACTCAAACCTCATGTCATCGTCAGTGACAATTTTTCATCTCACCTAGAGAGAAATCTGAAATGTCTCTATAAGGTAGATTCACTAAGCTCCACAAGGGCTGCAAAGTGCTTCTCTGAGGCTGTAATTTCAAGTTTCCCCATAAGAAACAAATACTCAAGTGAAGTGCTTTGCGGCACTTGCAGAGCTCAGTAAATCTGGGTGCATGTTTGTAATAGGGAATTGTCCCTGTATAAGGCTTGTCTTATAAGGGCAAGGGTGCGATCACAGTTCTTTGCTTCAAATTCAATCTACTGTATAATGATTGTACTAAGCACTGCTGCAGAAAAATCAGGTTAAGCTAGGAAATTGGATGATTCCAGATTTTTCATTTACATTTCTGCTAGATATCTACAATTTAAGAACAGGTGAAGTCCCAAATTTACAGTATGCTCTTTTGAAGTGATAAACTTGATTATGGCCACATTCTCTATATACATTAATAAACAAATATGTTGGATACTCATAAGACTTCCCCTGCTACTGTTGAGACTTGCATTCTGAAGAACAAACTTTCATAACATAATATGGAAAGTTAATGAGTGTCCTAGGTTCCTTTCCCATTAAATTTACGAATCGGCACTCTCAAGCAACCGGCATCAATTCCCCATTTTAAAATTACTCCTGCTAAACCGGCATAACCAGCACTATCCGGAGTTCGAGACTGCAAAAAAAAAAATGCTAACTTTCTTTTCTAATAATTTTTTTCTGGGCCTAAATGGCCCAGTTTAGGTGCTAATGTCCTTTTTAAGGGATTTTGAGGGGTTTTGGGATGTTTAAGGGTTGTTTAGACCTTTAAATTCGGGGACTCTTGATTAAACGTAAACTACACGCAGGTGCCAGATAACGGGGAGTTTACTGTATATATATATATATATATATATATATATATATATATATATATATATATATCTTCTGCATTAAATAACCTCCACAAGATACTGCTACAGTATTGAATGAAACTGCTCACTATTCTCATTCTGCTTATTGACTGACAGAGCCATTGACAGGGAAGCAAAGAGTACTCACCTGGGAAGGGGGCCCCATTCTGTCAAATATTTATATAATGTGCTGAAATGTCATCTATATTTACTTGCATGCTTCTAAAAATAACCTGTCAGTCTCCTTATTGTTAGATATTTTGTGCATATATATTAGTAGTGGAAGGAAATATACTCATTGATAAGGGAAACAAATTCATATAAATCACTACTATATGCGCAGGTAAAGTAAACACTGGCTATGGGACATGGGGGAAACAGCTGTTCATCGGGTTGGGGGTGCTTTGGCTATTACATTTGTACTGAGCCCCAAGATTTCTGATGACAGGCCTGTTGAATGACACAAACACGCATACAAAAGTTTATTTAGCAATAGGATCTTTGTTTAAAACAAAAAAACTAGTGTGAAACATTTTTCAGTTTCATCAAAGAAAATGTGAATTTCCTGTCCCATTAAAGTGATCACAATACCAGAAACAGCTCTTGTCAGTAACAAAATGTCAGCAACTGAGTATTAGTAATAAATGTTGCATTAAACATGGCAGATCATGTGGTTATAGATTATACAATTTATCTGAACACAATGTCTAGTTAGAAAGTTATGTAAATTTTAAAAATTCCCCTCCAAAACCCTAATTTGTAAACTATAAATGTGGTACAATTCAACAGACAAAGAGTTAAGGAGATATCATAGATATCTGGTGACAGAGTTGGAATTTCCACAAAAATGAAAGGAGAAAAAATGTGTTTATGAATAATGGAGCATTTCACATCCATCTGGTTTCCTAGACATTTGTTTTAGATCCCATAGCCAATTATATAGCATGCTTGAACGATAACTGGTTCTTTTCCTCAGGCTCATTCTGCTCGGTAATTTCTACATTGATAGTTGCTACCAACCTCTAAGGTTAGTTGCCATATGGTAGCCCAATATGGCACTTTATACCTCCCATTGTTCTACAGTTTGTAATATTCTGATACTTACAGATTCATGGGAAGTGGCAGCGTATATAGTGTTGATGGCGTTACAGGGTTTGATTGGCAGTGACTCTATCACAGAAATTTTGGAATGTGTTGCCATTTTTAGATTATTTGAGAATGTAGAAACTGCGATGTTGCATATTTGTGATACAGCTTAGAGAAGCATTTTAAATATACTACAAACAGAAGGCATTTTTGAGCATAACTGTGTATCTGATACAGGTCAAATACCTGTATTTCTTCTTTGAGTTGGATAATATACAATTATTCCATTGTAGCTATGCATTCTGGGAATTGTATATTGGGGATACTACATGTAACACACTCAATTTTCATATAGTTTTACACTGACTGGAATATAGGAAATTTAACTACAGATAAGTCCCTCTGTAATCTGTGTAATTATGCCACTACTTCTAGTTAGAGTTATAAAGTGTTAGGCTCTTCTTATCCCTTTCTCATGAAGCAGCACTGGTCCTAGAACTGGTACTTGAAAAGCACTGATATACAAGAATGATGAAGTTTACAGTACATATGAAAGGCATGTATCATTTGTTATGGCAAAAACTGTTACATCACATACTGTAGCACTGTTAGTATCTGTTTTAGCATCTTCTCCTGTATGTTAATATGCAGCTCGTTATGCTAATGTGTGGCTCCTGTATGCTAATCTGTGGGTCAGTATGCTGTGTGGTTCAGAATGCTTTATAAGGGTGGGAGAGCGGTCGTACTGCCAGATAACAGTGCAAGTCTTTATTGTGGTCACTACAGAGACAGGCAAGCATACTGTAATCCAAATTAGCATAACAAAGCAACCATGTGTGGCCCGCTCATTTGCATATAAATGTAGCAACAATTACATGGAATTTCCCAGTACTAATTTAGAAAAAAGTTAATAGCAAAACATATATCCACTATTTTATGTTCTCTGAAAATAAAAATAAAAATCTGAACAAAAAGGAAACATTGAAACATTGCCAATTGTCTCTTAAGAGGAGAAAAATATCCTTAGTAACCCCAAATGCTGGCAATAGGATTATTGCCTGGATCAATACCCTTGCTTCTGTGATTATCTAGGATATCCCTGAATTATTTTTTTATTCAAAAATATATCCAGCCCCTTTTTAAATGTATCTATCAAATCTGCTGTTACAACCTCCTTTGGTAGAAAATTCCACAGTTTAACTACCCTTACAGTGAAGAACCCATTTCTTTCTATAAGATGCAATCCTTACTCCTTACTTCTATTCTCAAGTAATATCTTTTATTAGTTGAAAAAATCTGGCACAAAAAGTTTACTTGAGCCTTGTATTGGCCCTAGATATATTTCTAGAGAAAATAAGTTTAATTTTGTTAGTCTTTCTTCATAACTTAGCCACTCCATTCCCCTTATTAGTTTTGTTGCCCTTCTCTGTTATTTTTCCAGCACTAAAATGCCCTTTTTATGAATTGATGCCCCAAATTCGTACCATATTCCAAATGGGGGGTACTAGGAGTTTGTATAGGGGCAGAATTATATTTGCTTCCCTGGCTTCTATACCCTTCTTAATACATGCTAATATTTTACTTTCCTTTGCAGATGCTGCTTGGCATTGAGCACTGTTACCTAGGTGGTTGTCCACAAGCACTCCCAAATTCCATTGTATCTCTGATACTCCTAGATTTGTTCTATCTATCTATCTATCTATCTATCTATCTATCTATCTATCTATCTATCTATATATCTATCTATCAATCTATCTATCTTAAACAGACAAACACTTGGAGTGGACATGTTACATTAGAATCAATTCCTTTTGCTTACCGTTAATGATAGACAAATATGTTAGTGTGCAATAATTCTTTTTATTTTCCACAAAATATTATATTCCATAATGTACAACTGCATCTAAAACCAGTGTACAAATTAGCAGCCTATAGGGCATTGGCAAATGATTGGTGTATGTGGGAACTTAGCTCTGGGTTTGGTTCTAGATTTTGCCAGCAACGCACACACCAACAGCCTTATTAAATTCTTTCAACGTGTAAAACTGTAGCACGTAAAGTACCCAGCAAGACTTATGGCTATTAAATTGGCCCTGTAAAGCAACCCACTAGTGATCTGTGGGTTACATGCGAAAAACCCTACGGGACGTCGAAATTTGAACTCCTCAGCCGCAAATCCTTTGAACTGTCAAGCCCGTAACTGTTACATTTGAAAATCGCTATTAAATTGCTATGAATCCACTGGTGTTCAAACCCAAAACCTGCAAATGGAGCCAAAAAGCCAACTGGTACTAGAGAGGACCCGCAAGTGATGTTAGGTATTAAAATGAATAGCACAACATTCTCAAGCTCGCAAATCTGCAATATAAAATACTTTTATTTCATTTTAATTTCTGTGTTATATCGATCCAGCATGGACTAGAATATCATATTTACTGATTTGTTAATATTGCATTATTTCTGGAATGCGGGTTTGACTAATTGACCATGTTCACGGCCGCACACGTTCGCAAGAAGGGTTTACGGTTTTGCGTCTCTGGCCCGTAACTCGCAGCATGGTTCAATTTAATAGCTCTGTAAAACAGCCGAATTTCAAGCCTGCAGCCTTTGTGGGTATGCCGATGCCGCTAGGGGCTTCAAATTTGATGGAGCTGCAAATGTGACACAAGCTCTTATTTAGAGCAATTGTGAAAAAAAATGTTCAGAATTATTTTAGAAAGCTGAACATTTGTTTTGAAAGTGATATAAATAATTGGTAAGTATCACTCCATAATGGGCAATACACAAAAAATACCCGGTGCCAAGGAGAAAGTAACTTGCATCCCTCAGAGGAATGGATTATTTATTCCAAGATCAAACCTCAAAGGTTAAATCTGATAAAGGCTTTAGTCCAAGCTGTCTTAAACAGTGTCCGTAATAAATAAACTTGTAGATATAACGTCTGCATTCTGCCATGTAGACTTGATTAGTAATTTGCACCTTTGTAAAAGCATCAACAGAATTTGTGTGTTTGGCTTTCCAATATGGTGACCAATTTGCATGTTTAAAGAGGTGTAATCTTATTCAAATTCAATGTTCTGCTCCACTGTACATCACCTGGAAAAAAATACACATTGTAATTCACACATCAGCAATTAGAAGTTTTTTTTATTTATTTTTTGCTTCAGCAAGTTGCAAATTTTGGTATGTCAAAAGTTGAACGTCATGTTGGAGGGCTATATTAAATTGAAAAAAAGTGTCATTTGTAAATGTGGTTAATAGGACACAATAAAGGTCTCTAGTAGGGTGTAATTTAACACTATTGGTACCAACAATTACTTTATCAGTCTAATGTTTCTTTAAAAAAATGCATTTGCTCAAAGCAAGCTTGTATTGAAGCTTGCAATAAGTACCTGTGTCTTTCTGATACACACACTAACCATACTGATATCTCGGGGTGCTCATATGCAATGGAAATGATTGAGCATGCTCAGAGCCCAGGGCTTTATTATCCTAATCAGCATAGTTACTTCATGGGGTCTGAACAGGCTCAGTCCCCTCCATTGCATATGACTTCACACTGAAAAGAGATTATTGGCAATATTATAAAGAGAATTGAGTTTTCCTTGGTGTGTGGATCAAAAAAGTAAAAATTAGTAATGAGTAAAAATTAGAAATCTATAAAAATTGCAAATTGCATTGTATGTTTACTATAAGAAAATGCAAAAGTTGTAAATGAAAAGTGGAACTATGACACTTATTTATCAAAAAAGTACAACTATAGACATTTTGATAAATAGGTTCCAAAGAATAACATAGACAATACATTTATTAGTTCTTATTCTTTTACTCCATTTTTATATCTCTTTTACCATGACTTACTTCTGGGGCCAAGATGGGACTTCCCTGAACCCCACAAGTATGGGCCCCTTTTGGCCCAAGGCTGTACTGGCACAGCCCCCCGAATTTATGAACTTCAGGATTATGTGGGTTAAGACTGTGTGTTTTTTGTTTATTGCAATGTAATTTTAACCAGTTATGTCTTCTATAAAATGTTGTTATGTTTGGGACATTAGAATAGGGGACTACGTGTCAGAATAAATTATGTTGGGGTTCCTATTGCAGGACTAAGCTAGCAACAGTTGTAAGTAATGCAATACACTTCAACAGGGTTTTAAAAAGTAACTGACTGGGTAACATCTTGGCTAGTAGCTAAAGCCTGTAGATATATCTGTCTGTTTCTGCAGTATTGTTAGGTGACTCCATTTTGGATTTACTATTCCTGTACATGAAAGGGTCTAATCAGACACAATGTCTGCAGAAGAGATTTACAATATCCCCCTCACCACGAGACCTTCCTGGTAGAGGAAAGCCAGATAGTGACACTAGCATTTTAATTACCCCCCCCCCCCCCCAGGCAAGGGAGTTCACCAGAGGGTGCGAAAGAGAATGGGGGGAGGGGAGGTGGTAGTTTAGTCTCATTAATCATATTTTAATAACACTGAATTTGCGGCATAATATATAACCCCTCTTTCATGTTTATACAAGAATATAAGTAGGGAGCATAAAACTATTCACTAGGATATCTTTGCAATGAAATGGTACAACTGGGTTTTGCATAATCTGTATGGCTAGCAAGATGCTAAGAAGGATTTTTATGCACTGTATAGGTATCTTTTAATATCCTGTTTGGATTTGTATGTAGCCCTTAATGATTACAATGGAATCATCCTCTATCCTTATGCTAGATGGGTTATCAAGGGGAAAAGGGCCCACCCCCCAGATCTCAAGGGCTGTTATAATAGCCAAGCACATGTCAGTCTGGGACTGTACATGTGTATTCATTGTATTTTATGTCACCTATACCATTTAGTCATGAAGGATGTCCCTTTGGCAGAACCAGAGAAAAATACACTGGTGCCAAAAATGACAGTATAATATTGTATTTAATATTGGGTGTTCTGTCTCTTTGTACACCCTCTCTTTGTTGACCCTGACTCTCTCTCTGTGCGCCCTCTCTGTCTCTCTGTGTGCTCTCTCTCTCTCCTTCTCTCTATCTCCCTCCCTCCTTCTATCTCTCCCTCCCCTTTTCTCCCTCTCTGCCTCCTTCGCTCTCTCACTCTCTCTATCCCTTTCTCCTTCTCTCTCTCCCTTCCTCTCTCTTCCTCTATCCTTCTATCTCTCCCTCCCTTTTTCTCCATCTCTCCCTATTTCTCTCTTTACTTTCCTCTCTGTCCCTTCCTCCATCCCTCCGTACTTCTCTCTCTCCTTATCCCTCTCCCTTCCTTTCTCTTTCTCCCTTCCTCTCTCTCTCCTTCTCTCACTCCCTCCTTCTTCTCTCTCTTTCCCGCTGTCCTTCTCATTTCCCCCTCCTTCCTTCTATCTCCTTCCCTCCTTTTCTCTCCCTCTGCTTCTCTCTCCCTCCCTCTCCTTCTCTCTCCCTCCTTCTCCTTCTCTGCCTCCCTCTCCTTCTCTCTCCATCCCTCTCCCTTCGCCACGCAATTCTAAATCAATTAAAAAGTACTTCTGTAATGTACCATTAGTAAAACAAGTATGATCCTTTATTTTTCATATAGATTCAGCAACTTCAAAATAGTAGTGTATACCAGTTTTACTCATTTAGCGTAATAATCACATTGTGATGATTTGACAAATCTATTTTTTTGGGGTGTAAAAACTAGTAATGAGGCAATAATTGTGGCCAGACAAAAAAATTGTGAGTGCTATGGATAATATTTCCTAAAAGGTCCACAAAGTTTTGGCCTAGGGTGGCAGAAGTTCAAGAGAATGTCTTCTTTTTTCATGCCTATTACCAGTTCTTTCTACCCTTTTCCCTCCGTTTCCTATCTATTTTCCTTTTCTCTTACACCTCTTTGTCTATTTCAGTCATCTATCTATTGCTTCCTTTTCTGGCAACCTTCTTTTTGCTTTTTGTTTATCTTGTTCTATTGTTCTCTTTTCCCATCTAGCAAATATCTATTTTCACAAATGATAAATAGTCAAACACTGCTGTATTAAAATATGTAACCATTTATTCACATAAACTTACTTCCTTGAAACTTCTATATAGTTGAGCCTCTTGTCTACAGTCTAGGCATAAGCTAGAACTTTACCATTTTGCACAGTCTTTCATTTATAGCTGCTCCCATTCCTGGGACTTCATAGGGATGGGGGCAGGCAGCCCAACTTAAGTCTTACAGCTGATGTTTAAAAATAGGTATAATATAATATTATGTTTTTTTTTATGTATGCATTGAAATTATTTATAAGTGTATATCTAAGTTTCCCTGTTCTTTAATGTAACACATGCTGCTTATTTCAGAAACATACATTACATTGAGTCACTCTATACACATACAAATTTATTTAATTTAAAAATAAAATGTGTTTTTCACACCCTGAGCTGCCTACATAGGCACTGTGTACCTACCAATAGAAACATTGCATTTGGGCACGGTTTTTAACCCTATACTAACCTTTAAGCCAACAGCAGCACAGTGATCCACAAAGCAATTCCTGACTCCTCGTTGCTTCATTGTGCAGGGGACTACACATACCATGATGCTTTTCTCCACAGACTGCAATCACCAATTGAAACAATTTTATAGCTGCCTCTGATTGGGAAAAAAAAGGATTTTGACACGGACCTCTTTTCCTGTTCCTGAATCTTAGCCCATTGAGCCACCATAAAGGACAGACTGCTTGGCTCCAGCCACTGGACTATGTGCATAAACACCTCCATTGTATTGTAATCTGTTCTGTCCCATTGTTTGCCAAATAAAGTTAATGTACTCTATTTGAGGTCTGGATTACTAGACATGAAGACAGCATTATGTGTATTTGGAGGTTGGCCTATTGTTCATAGGTGCCAGACAGAATGCCCTGTCATTGTTGTGTTTTATATAACCCTCTCTGTTTCTAACCCCTATAAATATTGTTGACTTTCCAAAAAAAATCAGCTCACTGCTGAGACATATATAAATTGTATGTTCTCTTATTTGCTCCTGGTAGCTGCGATACTGATCCTACCTCCACCCTGCAAGTAACTTGCCCTGGTCAATACCACAGGAAGGTTACTGAGAATCCTGGAAGTGCTGATTCCGGATGAGACCCTGACTGATACAGAATCCAGATATCAGGGTGCTGGTGCCAAGATTTTCAAGAACCCAACTGTCACAGTAGCCCTGGACTTTGGACTTTTGGTTAGACTCTTTTGGGGCTTACCATGACCTGACATGTACATCTAAACTCCCTTTGTTCTGGACAATGGGGCATTTTTAGGCTGAATGAACAGTTTCTGATGCACTCGCACAGGGATTGGGTCAGTAGGATGTTCATTTTTACATTTAGGGTTGCTTAATGTCTTTGTGATGTGTATTGTACCACCTGAGAGTTACTAGTGTTTATTGGGTATATATCACTTTAAAGACTGATCTCAAGTATCTCTTCCTAGTTCACATAACCTGATTAGTGTTAATCAGAAGGGCTATACCTGTAATGTTCCCTAGGTAGCTGTCTAATAGGATTAACATGGCTAATGACTAATCCGATCAGGAAGAGATGAGGTCAGACATCAGACTGAGAGACACCTCCTTATCAGCTAACACCCATGAGACCTCACACCCACGGGGGTATAATTTCCTCATGATTGACAGGTGGCTACAAACACAATACCCCATTTGTATGAGTGACCCCCTGCTGTTGTATTGTATCTTGGGTATAAAACTGTGTTTGTGGAATCAGTAAAGTAGTAAATGTGTACATCTCTGTTATACTGAGGGTTACCCTGCTCAACTGAGTGCCTATTTACAGCCCAGCTGTCGCTGCAACTTGGTCCAACTGCAACTTTTCCCAACCAGGTAGTGTCCAGCCAAGGGTGAGGAGCTAGCAGAGCGGCTTGAGGACCTGCTGTGGATGAAACTCAACTTAGAAGGTGAGCATGAGGACCTGAAGCCATCTGCTACTGTATAACAATGGCCCTCCTACTACAGGCTTGGACTGGTGGAAGGGCTCCTGGAAGTGCTGCAGAGAGATCCAAAGTGTTGACTTGGAATTGCAGAGAGCTGGGAAATGCTATTGGGACAATGCCAAAAGGACGTGGAAATAGACCCAGGGACAGAAGAGGAAAGGTTGCTCAAACCATAGTCCATAAAGAAATGGATTTGGAAAAAGACAATTAGGAACTGCTTGATGAGGTCGCCCGAGGTGGGACCTGGCTCAAGTACTTGGAGTTACCCCATGCTTCCCCAGCTGAGCTAGCAGAGGATACACTACCAGAGGAAATAGACTGTTGGCTATACTCCTATAAAGTGGTGGAACAAAACCAGAAAGTAGCTGGAGATCAGAGGGACTGCTGGTAACTCACCAGGATAGGGGGGCCGGGAGAACAGTCCAGACCCTGGTAGATGCAAGATTGGTGAGCAGTGTTAAGCAGCACCAGCCACTGGGAGATGACCAACAACCAGAGAAGTTTCCGTCGCTAACCAAGGGCGAGGAGCTGGAGACTGAACAGTTGGCAGTGGAGGTGCAAGCCCTGTGTGTCTGCCCAACTGCCCATGGACTGTTACCTGTCCTGAACCACAGACCGCTGATGTCCAGGCAGTCAGGAAACAGGTTTAGATGACAAGGCTGACAATCATGGAGACTGTGATGCCAGATCGTGGCATGAGGCTATCAGGAGAGGGGGCATCCCTTGAGACCCTAAAGTTCTTCCCTAGTATGGATAAGGTGGATCAAGATAACTGTGGGAGTTCAGGTGAGGGCACTGGCCCTGAGACCCTAAGGAAGGAGCAAGTTGAGGCTCCACTCCCAAGCCCTGCAGAGTTGCCAGCAGGGCTGACGGGGGCCGCTTCAGTCCAGGCAGCCCTAGAGTTAAAGTATATGGTCAAGCAGCCCACGGTACCAGAGGACCTGACACAGCATACCCTAGTTGCAGAGGTGATCCCAACCTTACCAGCAAAGTGTGAGACCCTGGGCGAGCCTGAGCCAAGAAAGGGTCTCCAACCAGAGGCCCTAATCCTGAGTCCTGCTCTGTTTTTCCCCAACCCTGCCTTGTCAACTGACCCTAAGGAGATTGTGCCAGTGGGGAAGTGCTTTTTACCCCCACCCGAGCTGCTCCTTAGATGTGATACCCCAGAGCCACTACATGCCAGTGGCTACTGGGTTAGCAGTATAGCCCTGGATGAGATCCTAGTTCCTAAGAACTTGGATGTGTCCCCAAGAATGATGCTTGCAATTTCGGGTGGGTTATTGAAGGAAAAGGAGCTGGGGTTGGGCGGCATTGCTATCTTGGACCTTGAGTATTGGTATCACAGATGTTGTGAAGAAAAAGGGGAGAGAGTGACTGAGAAGTGGCTGCTAGCTCAGATACCCCTGGAAGGACTGTACAACCACCCCAAGACCGGACCAATCTACTACCCCCTCAAGGAGGAGGACAGGCAATGGGACTTTTACAGTGGCCACTTGGGTCAATGTTTTTTCTCCTTTGGATGGGGACTTGGACTTGGGCTATGGGTTGAAGTTCACGACTATCATCTGTTAAGGATCATAGCCCCAGAACTGCTGTCTGGAAGGGGGGAGTAATGTCACGGACCCCTTTTCCAGTTCCTGGATCTTAGCCCTTTGAGCCACCAAGGACAGACTGCTTGCCTCCAGCCACTGGACTATGTGCATACACACCCGAAAATAGTATTGTAATCTGTTTTGTCCCATAGTTTACCAGATAAAGTTAGTGTACTCTATTTGAGGTCTGGGCTACTAGACATGGAGACAGCATTATGTGTATTTTACATGTTGGCCTATTGTTCACAGGTGCCAGACAGGATGCAGGATGCCAGGCCCCATGTGGAGTAAATCTCCTGTGTTTGTCTGCCTTTCCATGTCATTCTTCTGTTGTATACACCCCCTCTGTATCTAACCCCTATAAATATTGTTGACTTTCCAAAAATAAATCAGTTTACTGCTGAGACATATAGAAATTGTATGTTTGCTTATTTGGTCCTGGTGGCTGCTATACTGATTCTATCTTCACCCTGCAAGTAACTTGTCCTTATCACTACCACAGGAAGGTTACTGAGACTCCTAGAAGAGCTGATTCCTGATGGGGAAACCCTGACTAAAACAGAAGCCAGATATCAGGGTGCCGAGATTTCCATTTCTGGTGCAGAGATTTCCAAGAACCCAACAGTCCTTGTGATTAGTTAACCTGTAGTCTATAGCAGGTGGCTCTTGGCAGTAATAGCGCCTACCCCTGGATCATCACACATTTTATGCTAATTTTAGCAGCCGAAAATCAACTTGAAAATCCACTGCTTGCAAACTAAAGAGATTTAGCAAACTTTAGGGTAAGTTTAATAATGTACTTTTTCATGCATAAAATGTTTTCATACACTGCTGATTCTCCTCTATCAGATGCATTCATAATCCATGAAATTTAAATATGTCTTGAATGATCAATGACTAATTAAGAGATCTGTCTCCTTTTGTAGGGACACTGCATTGGTCCTATGCATTCTGTTACTTTAGTAACTGCTGACACTTTTCTCACCCTTTCAGTAAAGTTGTACTTTCTCACATTATATCTAGCTATAAAATATATGACAGGGTAAGTTTACACAAAGTCACCTTCCTAAAACACAAATATTGTGCTTTCTTCTAAGGATATAAGCTGAAGAAACAGCAATGATTCTGCAATCAGTCTACAATAAAAATGAAATATCTTCATCCGTAAAGCTGTAGCTTTGCAAAAAGGGCCATAAGTGTTGGATTTGTGTTGCACAGTATTAATCTATAGGATTTTATATAACATTAAAAAGTGAAGATTTGTTACTAGGGCAACTTTTTCAGTTGTACAGATTCAGAAATCTTATTTAAACAAACAAAAATGTGTAATCAGCAGTTTGCAGCATGTTAATCATGAAAGTTAATATAAAAATGTTTTTTTTCTCAAGCTTAAAGTAAAATAGAAGTGGAGGCAGTAACAGATGTTATATTTCTGGGCTACAAGATCTCTGCAGATGGTGCCTGCAGCCATGACATTAAAATAAGTATGCCTCTGGGGAGGAAAGCTATGGCAAGCTTGGACAAACTATTAAAAAGTAAAGATATTACACAATCAACAAAGGTCTGCATAGTTAGAACTATGGTATTCCCAGTAGTATCATACAGATGTGAGAGCTTGTCAATAAAGAAGGCTGAGCGCTGTTGAATTGACGCCTTTGAATTGTGATGTTGGAGAAAACTGCTTAGAAAATAAACAGTCAAACAGCACTGTAGGAAACAAGTCAAACTGTTCACTGGAAGGTTTGGTCATGAAGCTAAAGCTCAAATATTTTGGCTATGTCAAAAGAACAGGATTCCCTAGAGAAGACTCTGATGCTGTGAAAGATTGAAGGCACAAAAAGAAGAGGACGGCAGGGGCAGAGATGGATAGATGAAGTAATTGAAGCAATGAATATGAGCTTGATGGAGTTCAGAGGGGCAGTGGCTGACAGATGTTCCTGTTGTGATGCGGTCCATAGGGTCACAGAAAGTTGGATATGACTGAACTACTAAACCACAAGGTCAACCAGTTGACAAAACCTAATTATTTGGTCAATGTGTTCTTGATCATTATGGGCTTTGCATTTTGGAGATTAGAAGGCTCTAGCCAGTGGCTAATGATTGAATGGACCAGGTGCAAAATAATTTGGGGCCCTCCATTTACAAATTAGATGCCCCTGGATTTCAATAAAAAAAAAGCTAAATGTGTTCTTGGGCTAATTACCCCAGGGTAATCAGATCATATTTCTTTAAAAATAATCAGTTGTCCATCTGTCTTTATAAATGTCTCCCTTTACCCTAAGGCTGTTGCAGGCAGCGGTGGGTCTCAGTACATTGCCCCTCAGTGCTTTGCCCCTGCTGCACCAGCAATAGCTGGGCCACTGGCCCTGGTTTCCCACACAAAGTCAGAATTCTAATTAGACAGCTGCCTATGAACGTGTAGAGGACTCCTCAGCCAAGTGGATTTTATTATTATTTATTATCCTTTATTTGTAACTCGCCAACATATTACGCAGCATCATACATGGGTTAAGTACAAGTCAAAAACAGTTTGTAAAGCAAACATTTGTAGTCAAATAGAGGGGCTTATCTATGAGCTTAGAATCTAGTATTCATAGAGCGTTCCCTTAAGCACCTTGCAAGATTAAAACCTCACAACCTTATTTTAGAGCATGGTTATGCTTAATATGCACCCACTGCGTGATATAAATACTCCTGAACTCTCTGCCTCTTGTCTGTATATTTCTCTGTGTGTAACAGTGTGTACATATTAAATGTCTGTGTCTCTAAACCTGAAATTACACATCATCCAAAATGGGGGGAAGCACCTATGTAAAAGTGTCCATCGTTGGCCATTTGAATTATTGAGAGGTATGTCTGTTCACTCAAGCCATTGAGCCATATATTCACTCAAGCCACTGAGCCTATAACTGATGCTATGACAGGTTATCATCATATGTGTGCCATTATGATCCATCTACAACAAGGCACCTGATAAAACTGCACCTAGGGGATACTGAGATATAAACCTGACCATATTTAGGCACTGCTAAAATTGCGTTTTAAGGTGAACAATCGGTTTAACATTTTATAATTGATGTATTTTGTTAACATTTGTCATTATGTTTTGAAAAAGAGGTCACTACAAACGCTGGTATATAGTTATTACTTGTGCAACTGTATTATCATAAGGGCTTAATTAAGCTATTGAAATGCAGGTTAAAGTCCATATAAGATTAAGAGCCCATCATTGAGTCTTGCAGTTACATACTTCCCATTGCATACCTATGCATCTAACAGAAGGTGCTTTCAATAATTATTTCTCTGGAAATCAGTGCACATTGCTTTACTCAGTTGTGCCCTTGACGCATCCTTGTATATTATAATCTTAACTCAATTACATTATTACAGTGTGTCAGTTTGAGTCACTCTCCTCTTTATAGGCATATGGCTCTTTTCAGTTGTGATGTTAATTATTTTCCAGAGGACTTGTTCAATACATGCCGGCTTGCTTCTCCTATGTCTGATTCACACCCCATATTTGTCTGATGACTGATTTGGTTCCTCAAGAGATAGGACATTTAAATAAGGTTCTACCATGATCTTTATGCATTTACATCCTGAACTGTTAAACTACTATTTTAATGGCAAGCCGTGATTCGCTGCCCATCTGTCACTATCAGAGTAGGAGAAGGGACTAAATAAGCATAAAATATACAGGGTAATGGAATATATCCATAAACTAGTGTTCAGAATATCCTTAGTCCAGTAGTGTCTTCAAAATATTTGGACTTTAGTACTGTGCTACTATATATAAAGCATAAACATACTCTAAAGCAGTCCTTAAAACCTGCACTCTTGATAATCTTCGATTTTTTTATTATATGTTTTGTATACAATAATTACAATACATTATATCCACCAGCCCGTTCCACCTTAGTTGTCCTTACTTGTAAATATAATGCTCGTGTTAAGTCCAGACTGGAGTAAAGTCTAATGGAGTGAACCCAAATTTTTTTTTTTAAGTAATAATTTATAGTTTTATAAAAATGTGTTCATTCTACAAAATGCAACTTATACTATAAAAGGGAAATTACTTGTTTTACCATTACAGTACCCTTTTAATAATTATATTTTTGTTGTTCAGTCATTCAGTTGTGTCCAACTCTCAGTGATCCTATGGACCATAGCACGCTAGACGTATTTATCAGCCACTGCCCCACTGAATCAGTCTTCTCCAACACCACACTTAGAAACATCAATTGTACTGCGTTCAGCCTTCTTTATGGTCCAGCTCTTACATCCTTAAGTTACTACTGGGAATACCATAGTTCCCACTTACATTTTACATTTTAATAGCTTGTCCAGACTTTCCATAGATTTGCTCCCCAGAAGAAAATGTATTTTAATTTTGCGGCTGCAGCCATCATCTGCAAAGATCTTGTAATTATTATAAAAAAGATATTTATGCTTTACAAGGGTTTGGTGCTTTCACCACTGTGACCAGTCAGGGAATCAAGAGGTCACACCACCCTGAAGCCATGCAGGATTGGGCCTGGTCAGTACTTGGGAGACCAACTAGGAATACCAGGAGCTGTATGCTGTGGCACACAAAAGGGAGAGGTGGTGATAGCGGATTCAATAAATAACTTTAAAACGGGACTGGATTTATTTCTAATTAAGAAGGGAATTCAGGGTTATCCTGGATAATTAGAGAGAGCGTATTGAACAAATTATTTTTTTTGAGACAATTGGCAAAGTTTCACTTGGTTTTTTTTTCTGTTTGCCTTCCTTTGGATTAATTAATAATTACAAAAATAAATCAATAAATAAATAGTTGATTAATAATTAATTAACTATTAACAACTAATTAATTAATAACTAACCCTCATATTGCAGTTTAGAGGAGATCTTAAAAAGTTGAACTTGATGGACTGAAAGTCTTTTTTCAACCTTAATTACTATGTAACTATGTAACTGGAGAATGAACTGGCAGCCCACTCCAGTTTCTCTGCTATGAATACCAAATGGATCAGCATGGTGTGTTGCGGTCTATGAGGTCACAGAGAGTAGGACACAACTGTAGGACACACACATTCTTTACAAGGGGTAGCAAATGCTTATTTTAGATGATTTCATAAAAGGGAGAAATATTAGACCAAGGGGAATATAATATAATGACATCACAGAGTAGTATGCACTGTAACAAGTGTAAATATTGAATGTAACTTTGATAGTAATGTCATTTAAAAACATATCAACATGTTTACTCTTCATTGATAGTAGTGTAAAAAAAATCACACATTGCTACATTTAGCATAACATGATGAACTATGTGTATTGGTAGCTACAGATTTATGGACAAATACAACAGGGCCTCATTCAATTAACGGCTGTAAAATGGCTGCAATGCTGGGATTCCTTGCGGCCATCTTACGGCCCTGTGTAGCGCTACTGCTACCCTGCTATTCAAATGGAAGGAGGTCCCCCTTACGGCCGGCTGCAAATCATGCAATCGGCCCCAAGCGTTTCCCGTGCGCCCTTAAATCGTTTTTCAAGGCCGCAAAGTCAGAAAACTGTAAATGCAAATATAAATTTAAGATAGCACTGTAAAGCACTGTAAATTATAGGCATCATAATAGGGGGACATGAGGATTAATAGCAACACCCTCTCAAGCTTGCACATCGCCCAAATCCAATATTTCATTTACGGTTTATTTTCAGTCCTGCAGGCTCGTCCCTATTAAAGGCTGTACGGGTTCAGAGGTTGAAGGCCGCAAACTCAAAGCATTGTAGAAGCCAATCTATATTCAATCCAGTACTGCAAAGCACTGTAAATGATGGGGAACACAATGGCCAAATCCCACGGGCTTCAATGACCAAGCCCGTAGCTCATTATTCAAACCCGTGCGGGCTTGCATGATAGATAGAACACGATTTGTAAATAAGAGCCTTGCGGAACCTTTTTTTGGTGTAAGTAAGCTCGGTTTTAGCTAATTACGGCCTTGACGGAAGGGCTCGCATAGCATTTGAATAGCGACCTTGGCTTTCTTGAGGCTGAAACTCTTGCGGCTGCGTAAGATCAAAAGCTTTCCCTGCGGAGCGGGCGGCCGCAAGGGGTAACAGGGCGCCGGCCGAAAGCCTGCTGGATCCCTTGGCTGCAAGGGAATAGAATACGAAAGTACCTTGAGGCCGGTCCTTGCGGCCGCACATCTCCTACGGCCGTTAATAGAACGAGGCCCTTAGTGGTTGCAGCAATGTCATCCAAATGTATTGAAGCTTTTTCTGTACTTCTCCCCAATTTGTATTCATTATTTTTCTCTTATCTACTTTACAGTGCCAAATTTGTACCACAATGAATACAGAGTAATTAATTTAAAAAAAAGAGTACATCCAGTTTAATGATGCAAACAAATATCCCAAAGGGATTCCTAAAATGTTTCAAGTGTGTTCTGGATGTAAATTCTGCTTGGAATGACAATTTAACAACTTTTTGAACTTTGATCTTGTGAGTTGTTGAAATAGGAATAGTGCAAGCTTAGGTTCTAAGTTTAGGGATTTGCATATTTTAAGATTTTTTCCTAGACTATTATTTTAAATTGTATTCATACTAAAAATGATGAGTGAACTGATAGCTAGCCTTGGAATAACAGGACTAAAAAAGCTGTTCTTATTTGCATATGGAAATGAATGAGAACATACTCTAAATGCAGGAATACCCATTAAAATGTACTGGTTGCTTTTCAATCTTCTAAATGACATTCTACAGGTGTATATAGCTGTATTATAAATATTAAAGTTGACATCCTATTGGCTGCCTCCACGTAAGCATAGCTCATGACTGCCCCGCCCTCATCGTAAAAAATATACCTGTTTAAGCATTGATGGATCAGCCAAAGCTACTGATCTTCTTAAATAACCCACCTATGTTAAATATGGTATATTTGTACATATTAATAATTTTATAAATGGTTCTGCTGTCATCTAGCTTGATGAAAAAAATGCCATGTTCCTATTGGTTGGTTTCCACTACATCAGAATTTCCCACAATATGAATGCCTGGGTTTCCATATTGTATAACCAGTGTTAATGATTTTTTTAAATTCAAAAATAGGATAAAAACAAATTAATCTAAAATATCGATGCACACTGATACTCTTGTACCCGTGTTCCTGGGATGCTAATTAATGCTGATCTGATCAACCACTTTTGAATAACAGTAGACAAAATTGATTTTGTGGATTGACAAATTGTACATTTTAATTAATAAATGTTATGTAAATCAGCCTTAACAGAATAAGTATAAGATGCACCTCTTCACGTAGAGTGATTTTGTATCGCATTATATAAACTTTGATTAATTGTATTTAGATATGTTATTCACCTTAAGTTGCACATTAGATCACTCATTATATGATAATACAACATCTACTTAGCACTTAAATAGCTTATTGATTTTCAGCTGCTAAATTGTGTATACATTACTGACATTTTCTGCACTGTAGGAGTTTAAGATTTTTTAACATTTTAAGTTTAAACAATGCAGTTGTGGTATGAAACTTACAAAGATAATGCATTTTGCTATATTCGAAGTCTAGATCTTGTACAAATAAAACTGGTTATTCCCAAATATTTTTGGAATTTGATGGAATAGAGCTCTATAGGTAAGGTATAGCTCATCCAGTAACTGTGTACTAACAAATCTTCTTACTTGATGAATGATTACAAGCTAGAGTATCTGTCCAGGCAGTCATATTTCATGTACTGTGCACAACAGGTTTGACAAACTCCACTACTAAAGGGTCAGAGTCATGTCAGAGATCTATGATATTTCTAAGTGAGCAAACGTAAGTAAATAAAAAAGAATGAGCCACTGATTGACTCGTCTTGGGTTGTACTCAAGGAAGACGTTCTGAGAATCCAGAGTAGTCAAGTAGTGGAGGGACAACCCTGGTATATAAGTGTTCAAAGAAACATGGAGCCTCATTCAACTGAGCTTTTGCATGTTACTGTAGCCCGTAAGTGAGGTCTCAAATAAGTTTGCTATTCAATTAGTGTCTTTTTGCGGGCTCCAAACGGGTTACAAATTACTGCCTTGAAAAAACTGCGATGGTAAAACCCGTTAACTTACAACCTCCCGAAGCCTTTAAAATTTTCACTTTCGCAAATCAGCAGTAAATAAAATTAATTTTTATGTTTCATTTCGGGGTTAAATCAATCTTGGGAATCAACAAGTTAATACATCAGGCCACCCACGTGGACTAGAACAGTATTGGCATTCATTTTCATAATTCTTTATTTTGCTGGTTTGCGAGTCCGGTCGCATATCGGACCCCTGAACCTAATTGATTGACATGTAACCTCCATGTTTTACTGCCATAATAATGATGGTCTCAATTTCTATTGGCTGATTCGCAATGGGAGGTTATGGCCTTGCTTCATTGATCATGTTCCCGCCTGAACGGCTACGACCAAGTGCATGGTTTACGGAGTCGGGCCAGTAACTTGAGGGCTTGAGCAATTGAATAGCTCCGGAATCAGAGACGAATGGGAGCAAGCAAAACACCCACAGACATAAGGCCTACATTGCACCAGTTGCGGACTTGGAATTGAATCGGGCCCATGGTATTCAATCACTGGGGAACATGGGTCAGAAAATGATATGAATATTATATATGGCATATACAACCCTTAATTTATTCATTCTGTTTTGATGTGGATAATTGTAACCTACAGCTACAGAGTGCCAGAAATCTGTGCATTTCAGTTAATATTGTGGACTTCAGTCCTTAGTTAACCATTTAAAAGAGCATATTTTAAACAGCAGAAAATACATTCTCATACATATCTGAAGCTCAGAAATCATACATTCTATATTTTTGAAATTGGTTATGTGTGTATGTACCGTATATATGTGTACAGTTGTGCTCAAAAGTTTGTAAACTTTTGCACACCCTTGGCGAACTGGTAACATATGTCGCCCAAACTCTTGACTATTTATACACAGACACTAATTGCAATTTAAAAAGCCACAGGTGTGGGAAATTAACCTTTAATTGCTACTTTAACCTGTGTGTGTCACCTTGTGTGTCTGTAACAAGGCCAAACATTCAAGGGTATGTAAACTTTTGGGTGATGTCTGTTATCATTATGATTTAAAAAGGAGCCAAACAACTACGTGATGATAAATGGCTTCATATGATCACTATCCTCCAATAAAATATGTTTTGTTTGCATAATCAGTCATATTTTTAAAATAAATGCCAAAATTTCACAATTTCTGCCAGGGTATGCAAACATTTGAGCACAACTGTATATATATCCCCTTCTGGATCGCTACCTTGTTGTGGTGAAGGGGCTTTAGTACCTCAAAGAAACTGTGGGCTATATCATGTAGGGTTACCCAAGGTGGGCACGTCATAGCAAAGGGGTCAGACTGAAGAAGGAACTGGCACGACACTCCAGTATTTTGCCGAGAAACCCTCAATGGTCATGAAGAATTGGAAACGACTGAACAACAACTATATGTATATATCATGAATAATGTGTAGCCTCTGTACTCTTAGTTATTCATGGGTTGAATTGAACTGGCACTTTTCCATATCCTTATCTGTGAAAAGCCATCTGCGAAGACAACTTTTCAGAAAGTTCTGCCACAGACGCCATTCTTCTTATAAATTTGCTGGTTTCTGGATATCCGCCAGCATCCAGTGATAAATATCCACATTTAGCATGTCTTTGTCATACTTATGTTATTTTATGCTCTAGTAATTGGCCCTATATTAATTTAAGACATATGTACTCTCAGTCACTGTATATGCCTGCAATATTTTAATTTAATTTCTAAACAGACTTTTGTAAAATAAGCATAAAGTCCTAGTCGCAATAAAGGAATCAATATTGCATTCAAATAATGTTATTTTGTCATTATATTTATGTTAATTTTCTTGTTACTGTAAATTTCATATAATCCTGATGATATAGAGTTTTCATGACTTAAAAAATTGTGTATAAGGGTTTGTTTTATTTCTCAAACCATATATTTCTACCTTATAGGTTAAATAAAAGACATGATTATCGTGTTTATCAGTGAGCAAATGTTATTTCATAATTCAGTTATAATGTTCTAAGAACACACTTGGGATATTATATTGCAGTGGTAATGCAGTTAGTTTTTGTTGCTATATTGTTCAGATCAGTGATGGGGAGCACAGTCCTACAAGAGCCTCCATCAGCCCAGGATTTCAACACATGTTGATCTATCAAAATTAATGAAACTGAGTAAATCAGGAGTGACAGAACCAAAGAGAAACTGAATACATAAGCGCAGAAATTCTGAAATCCTTGACTGTTGACGAGCCTCCATTGCACTAGATGAAGTTGTACTTGGAGTTTTTGTCTTGTTGAGCAGTTTGAGATTGGCACCTAGAAAGGGTTAGAGTAATAATTTAAGAAACAGATATAAATATGTAAACAATAACTTGAACTGGTACATAATACAAATGTACATTGTATGAAGACTAGAGCAACCAACTGGGAAGCCAAACTTAGAAACAACCCTATCCAACATCAGCAGTGTGGGGTAAAATGTGTAGAGACATTACCAAAGGTCTATCTACTACTGTGACTTCTTGGTAACGTCATCAAGTTGCAACACCACCTCATCTGGAAACACAGCAGGAACCGAGAGCTGCAGCTACCAATTATCTGGATGAACTAAAGGATTAAGGACTGCAGTATCTTTACTTTGCACAAAATATTTTATTAATATCATGAGAAACAACAGTATCTTTTAATATATGATCCTGCATTTTGAAAATGAAAAATGAAAAAATAAAAAATAAAAGTAATGTTAAATAAAATAATATTGTAATTGAGCTCACCCCTAAGTGACCCCCACAAAATTTAGAAAAAAAATTATTTGTATTCATTTCATTATTGTTGCAAACCCTGAAATAGCCTTCAGTCAAAGAGACAGATGAACATAAGGGTTAGATGTTGGAGCGAGTTACTGATTAACCCACCTATACTCAAACAAGATATTATGAAAATTAGCCTAATCCAATATTCAGACATCAATTGGATTAGAGACCAAAAATAAAGCATGCATGGATAATTAACAATGATTAGCAATCATTACACTTTAGACAGGGGTGGAGAAAATGCAGGTGCAGCAGATGCAAAGCACTGGGGCCCACTACATGGTAGGGGGGCACGCAAGCAGCATTGGGTAAAGAGGATCTTCTATTTTATTAAATGACCAGGGCATTATTTTCTTTTTGAAGAGATGATCAGATTGTATATACACACACCTATATGTATATATATATATATATATATATATATATATATTTTTATATATATATATATATATATATATATATATACAGGTGGTTCTAGGGTTGCAAACAACTTAACTTACAGACAATCTGTACTTAAGAACAGGCTCCCAAGGCTTCGTGTACGACCAAGTTTATAGAAAGAGCACACCAATTTCTGTAACTTTTTAATACAGTACATGGGTATTATTGTTATTATTACAGTATCACACTGTATTATTAATACCACATATGAGCCATTAAAGTATTGTTATTGTCACAATCTGCTTCTTCAAGGGGACTTGATATGAACCTAGTTCAAACCTACCCCAGCAGAATCATGTAGTTCCTGTTCTCTGTGGCACACAAGATGGCTTCTGAAGAGGGCAAGGCCCTAAATGGTACTGGCAGAGAATACTACATACAGGTTACTAGTCGCCCATGGCAAGACCACTCCCCAAGTCAGGATACAACATACAGAAATAGCCTCACAATTTGGATATGTGAAAACTATCTCTCAACCTTTATTGAATGATCAAAACAACATATGTATACTCTCCAATACCACACCCTGGTGTACATTTGTGTATGTGTGATGTCAGCCCATCTGGCTAGCAACCATGGGCTATCAAATCTCTTGAGATCAAATTCAACAGATATCTATAGCTGGCTAGTGAAAAAAACTTTATATTAAACTCAAGTGTTTGCTTAGGACTACTTGAAGTACATACATCTGTCTTGACCCAATGGTCTGCAGCTAACTTCTATGCACAGCATTTTTACCAATTCCACATTTGTTCTATATAACATTTTTCCTCTTATAATACTGTATATTATAACTAGGATACATAATAACCATGTACAGGCAACATATAACCACACACAGTCAATTTATAGGGCCCAGTGCTCATTAGGTTCTTCTCTTACACTAGGAGCAGGGTAGCTTTCTCCAGTTCTTCTCCTGGGCCTGGCACTGCTGTGGTTTGGCCCTGTCCCCATGCCTCTAACTGGATGAGACTCGGCCCCCAGTTCCTCCTCTTCCCAGTCAACCCCGTGGATGAAGGCATCCTTGTTATTTTGAGAATACCTGATATCAAAATTCTCCCCACAGTCCATACCTTTATTTTCTGACCCAGCCTTGGCAACATTTAGCTGGCTCCCTGTAGTACCTGTTAGGTGGTTCTGTTCCATGCCTGACTGGCATGAGCCCTCCCAGCTGTGTGTCCAAAACACATCCAGGGATGCTTTATCCAGCAAGTCTATATAATCCACCTCCAGCTGTAGCTCCTGCTGGATCAAAGGCCAAAGTAGGTTAGCTGTCTGAGAGCCTGTCTCCAATCCCAGCATGTGACAGCATTTGGCAAACAGACACAGCTGTCTTTTCTCTGTCCCCAAGCCACAATCTGGATCCCCATGAACATTGTCCCAAAGTGCCTCTTCCAGCCCCAATAAAAAACAGGGCCCCGATGAGTTATCCCAACAGGTCCCACCCAATAAGCATATTGTTCACATACTAATTCTTCCAGCCATTCCATTAGCTTGTGACCTGGCCAGAGTCCCAGGAACACCATCCATTTATTTAGAAGGCCCATTCCTCCACAGTCCTTTCCAGTCAACAGAACATTATCTGTCTCTACTGGGGATAAGCATTTCCCTCCACAGGAGCTGAGACAGGACCATTGCTTAACCTTCTCCAATTCTCCTGTACCACCTGTATGATCTGTATCCGGAGTTCCCTCTGCTGATCCATGGTTGAACCTGCAGGCATTATCTCCATCCATCTTTGGTACCATCTGGACACTTCCTCCTCCTCTGCTGCAGATATCTCTTCATAAGCTGCCATCCTTCTGTGTTTTCTACAGAGATCCCACCACTGCCAGCCAATGTCACGATCTGCTTCTTCAAGGGGGCTTGATATGAACCTAGTTCAAACCTACCCCAGCAGAATCATGTAATTCCTGTTCTCTGTGGCACAAAAGATGGCTTCTGAAGAGGTACAGACAGAGAATACTGCATACAGGTTACTAGTGGCCCATGGCAAGACCACTCCCCAAGCCAGGAAACAACACACAGAAATAGGCAGATCGTGACAGTTTAGCTAGCAACCTCACTTAAAGGCTCCCTGTCTCCACTCGGGAGCCTGCGCCTTTGGCACTCATTGCAAGCCTCTCCCCCCCTCTACTTTACGGGCCTCGTTGCACGCCTCGGCCAACCCGCAACTTGCAGGACTTGCGAAAAGCGCCTTCGGTGCTCATTGCGCGCCTCTCCCCTTTCTACTTTTGTCCCCCTCTCCTGTGCCTGATTTCCCCCTCTCCCTCTCCTTTTCCCCATCTCCCTCCCTCTCCTGTGTCTCTTTCCCCCTCTCCCTCCCCTGTGTCTCTTTCCCTCCTCTCCCTCCCCTGTGTCTCTTTCCCCCCTCCTCCCCTGTGTCTCTTCCCCTCTCTCCCTCCCCTGTGTCTCTCCCTCCCCTGTGTCTCTCCCCCCTCCTGTGTCTCTCCCCCTCTGCCTCCCCTATGTCTCTTCCCCCTCCCTCCCCTGTGTCTCTCCCCCCTCCTCCCTACCCTGTGTCTCTATACTATCCCCTCCCTCGCCTGGGTCTCTCCCCCTCCCCTGTTTTTCCCCCTCCCTTACCCCCTCTCCCTTCCCTGTGTTTCTTTTCCCCCTCTCCTGTACCTCCTTTCTCCCTCTCTCTCTTCTTTTCTCTGCCTTTCCCTCCCCTGTGTCTCTTCCCCCATTCCCTGTGTCTGTTCCCCCTCTCCCTCCCCTGTGTCTCTTTCCCCCTTTCCCTTCCCTGTGTCTTTCCTCCCTCCCCTGTGTCTCTTCCCCCATCTCCCTTCCATTTGTCTCTTCCCCCTCTCCCTTCCCTGTGTCTGTTCCCCCTCTCCCTCCTCTGTGTCTCTTCCCCCCTTTCCCTCCTCTGTGTCTCTACACCCTCCCTTGTGCCTCTTCCCCATCTCCATTTCCTGTGTCTCCTCCCCCCTCTCCCTCCTCTGTGTCTTTCCACCCTCCCTTGTGCCTCTTCCCCCATCTCCCTTCCCTGTGTCTCCTCCCCCTCTTCCTCCCCTTTTGTCTCCTTTCCCCCTCTGCTGTGCCTCCTATCCCCCTCCTTTCCCCCCTCTCCCTCCCCTGTCATTCTTTCCCCCCCTCTCCATCCCATGTGTTTTCCCCTCTCACTCCCCTGTGCCTCTTCCCCCCTATCCCTCCCCTGTGTCTGTTCCCCCCTCTCCCTCCCCTGTGTCTCCTTTCCCCCTCTCCAGCTTGCGAATGCGCGACTTCTTGCTGCGCAATGTGCAAACCCCCACTCAATGTGTGTCACACACCGCACATAGCGCATGCGCTACCCCGCTGTGCAAATTGCATGCGCTACCACGCTGTGCAATGCACATGCACAACCGCACAAAGGTACGGTCCTCGCGAGCCTCTCTCCCCCATCTAATTTGCGGGTCTCAGCAAAATTGCGAGTTGTCGGTAACATAGCTTTACGACAAACTCTCAATTACCATAACTATTATAGTTCATTGTATTCTTGACTCAAAAGTCATGTATTTACATTATGTCAAATGGTAGTCCAGATCCAACTTCATTTTTGATGTTCCCCCGGCCGATGTGCTCAGAATACTGGTCATGTTGGACTAATCTTGGCATCCAAGTGATAAATATGTTGTTTCAAGCTCTATTTTCCCCCTGAGATGCTCATTTCTAATGATTTTTTTCTCACACAGCCAAGAACCTCATAATCTCAATGTCAGAAAAGTGAAAACTGATTCAGTTTGATTCTCAAAGGAACTAGAGTATAAGAAAGAAAGTAGTGAGATTTCCTTCTGTAAGCATGAACTTGTCAGGGGTCTCTGACAATACTTTAAATAAGCACATCCGCTCGGCATTATAAATAAAAAGTACTGGACAGTCATTTGTGGGGATTAAAGTTGTTAACATTTATCAATTGCCTGGTTTTAAAAGAACTCCCAAATTCTTGTTCGAGGCATCTCTTTGTAGTGAAAGATTGATGGTGGGAGTGAAGAAATTTGATGAATTTAAAGCTACAGATGAGAGGAAGTAAAGCTGGCTAGATCTACACTCAGATACTATTAGTGCTCCCCATAAATCACGCTGTGTTTATATCTGAGGATACAGTCAAATTACCATCTGGACTTTTTAACCTTAAAATGTATTTCTGAAGCCATCTTGGGAAGAGTGTTAACCCCTTCTTTTCATCTAAGGCACTTTTTGAGAAAGGTCAGCAAATGTGAGTATAGAAGGAATCTAATAAAGTATAGTGCACTATATTTGTATATTAAAATATATTCCTTTGAAGAACTACATTTCAAATTAGACAAAATACTTTTATAATGTACAAAAATTACAGCCATTGATGTTGTTGCCTTTTATATGTAATTATGCTGCTGTAGAATCTATAATTCAGGTTTGTGCTGATCAACTTTCTAAGGTGAGATTTTGAATGCATTAGATATTTCTGTTTTCCATACTGAGTATGTGGCAGCCAAAGCTACCAGTGCTTTCAATAAAATTAGTCGAAAGTACACTTCTGAGAAAATTGCAGGAATAATCAGCTCACAACATAAAATGGAGGTCCCCAACAATAAAGAGCAATTGCATAAATATGCATATTCAAATTAAAGATCTACTTTTACATCTGATATCTTGCACTCTAAACATTTGAAGCATGACCTCTTGTTCGTGTATTTATCTTTTTCTGAAAGATGTCTTCTGGGGTGTCTTCTGGGGTGTCATTGAAGCAACTTATGTGTACTGGTCATTGCTAGTCTGTGGGTGCTGTGTTCTTCAGCAAACTCTTAAATGTAATATACTGGCTCTAATTATAAAAAAACAAATTTCTGGACTGCTACCTTTGTGGGGGTGAAGGGACTTGTGTGCTTCAATGAAGCTGTGAGCTAAACCATGTAGGGCTACCCAAGATGAGTAGGTCATAGCAGAGAGGTCAGACAAATCTTGGTCCACTGGAGAAGAACTGGAAACCCACTCAAGTATCTTTGCCATGAAAACCTTATGGATAAGCACAACCAGAAGCAAGATGTGCCTGGCATGTTGTGGTCCATATGGTCACAGAGAGTCAGACACAACTGAATGACTGAACATCAACAATTAAAAAAAAAAAGTCTGAAATGGTCATTCACATCATTATCAAATAAACTTCACCCGGATCTGACTTGTAGTTTACAATAGTTGCTGTCGAAACCTCAGCTTTCCAATTGGCATAATTACTCCTAGTGTGTATTTCCAGGGGAATTATTTGGCTGACGTATTTTGGATACAAGCCTCATAATTACTGTATGTTATGTGTTTATTTGAACACAGTAATTATGTCATGGTATCCTATATTACAGTTGCAGCTTGCATTTGTAACACTTACAACACAAGAGGCATGTCCTCAGTATTACATCAAACTCCTTGGAGGGGGCTGTGAGATTGACTACAGTATTAAAGGGCTACAGCAAAGGTTCCAAAGTATGTTAGAAGAGAAAACTATATAGCCTCATTAAATTGGGGCTACTTGTAGAACGTAGCCCGTATCACCAATTTTACGTGTTACGGCTATTAAATTAGCCCCTTAACGTTGCTCACAGCGGACTTGCATGTTAATATACAGGATGGCCGAAAAATGGCAATGTGCTGAGCAATGTTAGTCTTTGCGCACTTAAATCATTTGATATGTCCTGCCCGGAACCCGCTACTTGTTCTATTCAGCTATTAAATTGCAACGTGGTCACTTGCGAGCAAGCCTGTAACATGCAAATGGAGCCCAAAGCCCAACGTGTTCTCGAGAGCACCCACAAGGGGGGTAAAGTCCAATATGTAGCACTTCGTAGACAAATAAAAACACAACACTGTACATTTATTATAAGGGAAAGTGATGCTAGGTCTTAGAATTAATAGCACAACATTCTCAAGCGTGCAAATCGGCAATATAAAATACCTTATTTCATATTCATATTTTGTGTTATATTGATCCATGCAATCAATGTGTTAAGACATATACTGTAACTCGCATAGAATATCATATTTATGGCTTTATTAATATTGCATTATATCTGGACTGTGGGTCCGATCGCAAACTGTACTTGAAGCACGTAAGACTTGTAAATCTACCCTCCCCTGATGTAACGCTAACAATCTCTTTTTCCATTGGCTCCATCTGAACCCGTAACTACCTAATTGCTTAATTGTTTGTATTCGAGCATGCAACACCGATGGCTGCGAACTGGTTTACGAAATAGCCTCTCCCGCTCGTAGCTCGCAGCCCTTTCTAATTTAATAGTAACGTAAGTAGGCCAAATTTCAACCTAGCAGCATTTACTTGATTCACGTTGGGCTTAAGAGGATGGAATTTAATATGGCTGATAGTTACCAAACTTTATTTACCAATTACATGTTGTTAAAACTGCATCCTCCTTCAAAAAACATGTATAGATGTTTGTATATCTGTTTGTCAGTCAACCTTTCTGATCCTCCCCATCTAGCTTTACTTCTTATATTGTGTTAGCATCTAATGGCTGCTTGCTCAGTGATTGAACGCAAGTGGGACGTGTCAGAGAACAACATCCCATATATCAGTCTCCAAGTACTTCAAATACTCAGTACAAATACCCCAGGAAAATTCACAATGATTAGGCTCTGTCTTAAAGATAAGAAGTAAATATAGATCTGTGGGTCTTAAAGGTTGATTGCAAACCATTACAAACTTAAAAGTAAATTTACTGTAAGAAATGGATTTTGAAGCAACTTCCAATTGTTATTGCCTATAGTTTTAAAGTATACCACATTTTGCTGCATTCCTTTAATGGAGTACTAATACTGATGAAAATCAATGATCTATGGCAGAGGTTCCCAGTAGTCTGTGGACTTTATTCATGTGGTCTATAGTACAATTGTTCAAATATAAAGGAACAAAATAAAAAATAAAAAAAAATGAATAAAAAGCAATACATAAGTGCATGGATACAATAGGCATCAATATCATTAGTTGGTCCAAGAAGACCCTCAGCAGCAAATCCCTTTAGATTGTAAGTTTGCAAGTTTTCAATCTTGTAAGGTGCTTTAGGGTAAGCACTATGTACTTTTGATTATAAGCTCAAAAACAGGACCCTCCATTCTTTTACAATGTGTTGATTTTGTTTATGCCTTATACTTAACCCCTGTATAGCGATACAGAATATCAGAATATGTTGGCCTGTTACAAATAAAGGAAATTATATTAATAATAATAAATCAATTGATCCGCCAACACCTTGGTCCAAAAAGTTTGTGAACTTCCGGTCTATAGCATCATGAAACCCACTGAAAAAGGATAGATGGGACAAACCAGTGATTTTAAGTATTTTATAAGAACAAAGTGATTACTGGAAGATCTGCCCAACTTTATATATTTTATTTAATGCACTGGCTATAAATTTGTATATGCTGGCTATGTCCCTTTAACTATCTCTCAACAATCTCTTTAAATCCAGTCAATTTAAATGGCTGCGGTACTTTTATAGAATTTACTTTCAATAGCTCTCATGTTGGTGAATCACCCATACTAATATATAGTTCTGCATTACATATATTAGGAATAAAATTAATAGAGAACATTATATGCAAGATATATTGAGCATTAACCTTGTCTTTTCAATTTTATTCATAGGAACAGAGAAATCTTTTTGGCCCACAATACAGATTATCACAAAAAAGCATCATTTTATCACAATGCGTCTGGCTTCAATAAGTGTCTCTGGATCACACAATCTTTCAACTCAAGTTGAAGGTTTCTCAGCCAGACTTTTATTGAAGATAACCTAAGGGTTAGCGTTTGGACTGATGCCACAAAGCATCCTCTACAGTTATTTGTGATGTTGCCCTTTCCTGCATGGAAGTCTCTCTATTTCCTGGATTTACCTAAACTCAATAGGTCCAAGTTTTTGTTTCATATAATTCTGTCCCTTCCGCTTGTGCGTGCGTGTGTCAGATTATCTGCTAAAGGTTATAACCCACTTCCTGTGACTGTGGACAAAGGAAAAGGAAATGAACAAGAGTGAAGTTAGTGATTTTATTTCAAAGGTCAGCGATCTCAGAACTTAGAATAGAGATTTGTCAAGAGCGCCCGGTGCAGCCTTCACAACACGTGGAAGAAAATCACAATTTTTCATGTTGTGTCGGAAATCACTTTTCATAACAGCTGACAAAGTAACGTACATAACAATAGGCAGACAGAGCTGTTTATTTTATCTATTATCACGGGAAATAATGCAAAGCTATCAGGGGCAGTAACTGGGCACACCTTGGCTGCTGAAAGGCCAATTAGAATACCATCTGAGTTAAATCATTCTGTTCAGAGGTTGAACACATTAATGTGTAGCTTTACCCTTTTGTTTCCAAGCAAAGTCTTCAAATCAAAAGGTTAAGTGTTTAAATTATGTTGAAAGAATGCACGTTTGAAGACCAGCAGGGGAGGATTCCAGGAGCGTGGGTGGGAAATTCAGAGACCCAGAAATTCAAAGCCAATTTCCATACTTTTGTACTGGGGCCAGGATTTATTTCAGTGTAGTAGACTGATAAGAATCATTGTGTTCTCTCTTGTGACTTATGATATGTCTGCGGTGATTGGCAGGAACTTAATGATTTTTTTAAAGTAATAAAGATGTAGTTTTTTTTAGATTTCCTTTCTTAGCTTTAGAAGTTAATGATTTTATTTGCTGATGTTATAGGGCCGGTGTAATTCTCCAGTACTATACGTTATGCTGTAGAATACAGTAAAATAAATAACTGTATAATACAGTAAAATAAATAACTATATAATATAAACTTTGTGATAAAGGCAAATCTGGTTTATAAAGTTGCACATTTGTAAATTATATCAGAGATCTTTCCTGTTTCATGCCCATTAGCAGTGGCATGTAGTGTCCACTTGGTGGCGCGACAGTTGACCACCGTGACTTTGTTCAATTTGTTCTTAGGGTGAGTGTTAGATTTAGGGGTTAGAGTTTAGGGTTAGGATAGTGGCAGTATAGTGGAGGGCACAGAGCAGCACTACTTTACTATGTAAAGTTTATCATCTGCCACTACCCTAACCCTAACCATAACCCCTAAACCTAATTCTAAACCGAACAATAAGAAATTAAACAAAGTCTTGGTGCTTGCCCCTTCTTGCCACTGCTGGCACAAAACAGGAAATGTCCTTAGTCTCAGAGTGCATATCTGTGGTACAATGTTATAAGCTCCTTGGAGGATAGTTAGTAAATACTGTGACTAATAAAGATCTTAAAGAGCATGCAAAACTGGCTGCATGTTGTGTAATACATTTTTTTTAAAGTGAATCAATTCTGGGAAATTCTATATTGTTGGTGTTGCAGTAATATGCAAATTAATGGCTCCTGCAGCGTTTGCAGCATTGATTATGATTACAGTCTGCTTGTCTGTCTCTGTAGGGGCCATAATAAGCATCCCCCAATGCTAACTGCCTGTTAGACCCCTCTCCCACCCTCCGAGCCACACATGAGCATACTTATTTGCACATTAGCAGACAAGAGCCACAAAGTCTATTCACAATATCTCAGAAATGATTTGCTGTGGAGTAAAACTGATAGAAGAATATATAGCTAGTTTTTAATGCTCTTTAAAACTTCGCAACTTCCTGTTAAGGGGTGGGGGGGACATGTCCCTTTAATCTCTAGTAACAGCATGTTGGGGTTCCCTGGTGGTCCAGTGGTTAGAATTCGGTGCTTTCACCACTGCAACCTGGGTTTGATTCCAGTGAGGGGATCAAGAGATCAAACCTCCATGAAGCCAAGCATCGTTGGGCCTGGTGAGTACTTGGATAGGAATACCAGGAGCTGTATGCTGTGGCCCACTGAAGAAGGAACTGGCAACCCACTCAGGTATCTCTGCCATGAATACCAAGTGGATCAGCATGGTGTGTTACAGTCCATGAGGTCACGTAGAGTCGGACATGACTGAACAATGCAAACAACAGCATTTTGATACAGAACTTTAGAGCAGTTACAGAACAGTCTCACACATTTTGATAAATTTACCATTTTACTACTAGATTATAGGACAACTGTACTTTGTGAAAAACTTCAGATGCTTTTGATGTATATAATGAAATAACATCAGATTTTACTGACTGGGGTCTTCTATATAGGATATATAGAGACTGCTGTCTGGCTTAGATCCTGCCAGGGTGAGGGTTGTCCTTCTGTGAGTTGTACTTCCATTTAATCATACTGGCTACTTAAAATAACAATATATTAAATAGTCAATAGAAATGAATAGAGATATTATATGCAACCTTCCAAGTGAATGATTAGTATAAAAAGCAAGTGATTTCTCCATTAAAGCATATAAATGAATATACTAGATACATTTAAAAGCTATCTTTTTTTATTTCTTCAGTTCCCATAATATTCTGTCCATTATAAAGATAAATGTTATACAACAGTTAAAAAAAATATTGGAATTAAAGTAAAGTTAAGAAAAATATTTTGTACAAAGTCAGTAGCTATACAATAGATATCACTGCAGTAAATTATCAGACTGTATGTGAAAACAAATCTTTTATCCTACATTCTAAACTTATACTGTGAAATCATGGCACATAAAAATAGTGCTAATTTCTTTTACATATATGATACAAAAATGTAAGTGGACCTATATTATTAAAAGAAATCACAATGGTTTTCACACCAGTATGTTGTATCACTCACACAGGATCTGGATAGATGTGAAACATTGGGCAATTAGAAAATGAAACACAGACATAATAACCTATTTACACACAATGCCACAATGCCAGGATGTACAAGATGATACAATGGTGTATTTAAAATATTATTGCACAGTAGATTTTTTATGGAAATGACCTTGGGCCGATTAATTCAGCATAATATGGACCACACCACTGTAAAAATCCCCTAAAAGCATGTTGAAATACTTTGGGATTTTTTTAATTACGGGCATTTTTCACTGAGAAATTATTAATTAACAGCCTTATTAAATTGCAATTCGGCAAATTCTAAAGGGCTCTATATAAGCACAGAGCATATTTATTTTACAGAAGTTTTTAGTTAATGATCTTCTATCCAAAAGCAAGTTCTTCACTAACTAAAAACTTCTGTAAAAAAATATGCGCTGTGCTTATATAGAGCCCTTTAGAATTTGCCGAATTGCAATTTAATAAGGCTGTAAATCTCTGTTTACATGTATTACTGGCCGCCCCCAGACAGGCTCGCAGCAACAGCTCTGTGTAGCGAGCATGAGGAAAAAAAGGGTTAACCCTTCATAAATTCAACTGTGCTGGAATCACCTAAATAAGTCAGTTGTAAATTAACTACTCACTGCATTCCTGAGTTCAGGGAAAACTGCTATAGATGTTTGTATTCACCGTGCGGCTCATCATATGGTATTAATCATGGAATAGCCAGGAGGCATGACACAGTGTGTTTGTAAACAGACCTAAAACTGTTTGTTAGCACTTACATTGAGGCGAATGGCCCTTTAATTTGCAATACAAGTAATGTAATAGGGAGTTACACACCGTACAAAGTATGGAGTGAGACTTGAGAGGCAGACTCAGGCTATCTAGACTGTGGGCAGATGTTCCATGTTCCAGTATTTAAAAGATAATTCTGAGTACACTTACATGTCAAAAAACCTGTTTTCTCACAGAAATTCTCAGCTCAAACATTCCACCTTTTTGCCTCAGGTCCACTAACATGGGTATCCATTTAGGACCACGTGCTCTGCACTCAAGCAGGGTTAAGTACATAGCCATGGACTAGGGAACCGTGCCAGAACCCACTGACAGAAAAACAGTAAATGAAAACATGTATAAAAAATGTAAATTCAATTTTACTTTGGTATCATGTTTTCTGCATGACAAATCAGGTTTTAATAGTAATGTATTTACATGCTGACTTTATATATGAGGCATGAACAATACACATTCTATTCATTTTGTACAGACCACTTATCTGACAATGGTGCATTTCGAAAAAACGGCTTACAATTGAATTGTGAGAAAATAATAAAAGAAAATACATGTTCTGTTAAATTTTGATTAGCTTTCAGTATTTTCCCATCTATTTATTCAATAAAATTAATTAATGGTCAACTATAGATTAAGAAAAAAATGCATGTTTTTGTGAAGTAGATAACAACATAACAACTTTAGCAGCTGGGTAAACCAAGAGCATAAGTTCTTTTTACAGAAAGTCTTACATTTATCAGACTTTGTTAGTGTACTGTGACTGACATAAGAGTCATTTGTCCTGTTCAGTGTGTGAGGGGGTCGGTACAAAGCAAATAAAGTAAGATTTGCCGCTAGTTTTTGACGGTATATGGGGGAGGAGTGAAAGGAGTCAGACATTAAAAGCTGGTCTGAATCATTAATGAAAAATAAAATCCCACTCCATACTTCCTGACACTGTTGATAAATAGCTAAAAACAGCATAGCACACCACCCACCTCCGGCTCCAAGATAGCAGAAATCATTGAAGTCATCCAACATGGAAGCCATGTTCTCTAAAAGCTTTTATGCTCATGGCTTAGCTTGTCGCTAATGTTGAATGTTTGATAGATATTTCATAAAAATATAGCAATTTTCCCAAGGTACAGTGGTTCTTTAATGTCATGTTTTGCCCCAAAACACACAAAACAGCTATAATGCCTAAGCAGAATAATATTGATCATGGTACAAACAGGGCCAAATTTAGCTTTTCTGCTAATCTAGACTTTATTATCACTATGAAACTAGAGCAGTGGGTCACAAACTTTTTTTGGAGGAACGTTTAACAATACTGATGATTTTGGGGGAACCCACTATATACTGTAGATTTGGTGTGCTGTTAAGCAATGCACCATCTATTGTATTGTGCAATATGTGTGTAATACATAAATAATAAAATTAGTATCTAGGCAGGTATGCAATTTTTGTTTATACATTTTTATTGATTTTATAACATTTGATTAAATTTGGTTTCATATTATTGTAATTCTAATTGTTTCTTGAATCTGGTGGTCCACTGAGCACAGTTTGGGAACCTCTGCCCTAAAGCTTGAGTGCAAAGTGATGGCATATAATAGAAAGTAACAAAGAGGTTACAGAGAAGGGGAGAGAGAGGGGATGAGAAATAACGGAACAGGGTGAAGAAAAGGAGTCTAAAAGGATAGAAGGCTGATGGAAATGGAGAAAGAAAGAAAGTGCATTGTGGAATATAGAGGGTGAAACAGAGAGAATACAGAGAAACTGGGGAAGAGACAGTAAAGGGCATAAGAGAAAGGGGTAAGGGAGAACATTTTGTGGAAGATAGAAAGAAAGGGAGAAGGTGCAAGGGAGAAAAACAAAATAAAATGGAGACATAGAGGGGAAAATGAGGTAATATGAAGGTGAAATCAGTGCAGAAAGTGAAATGGTGAATATAGATTTAGAAAAGTGAATAAATCAGTGGTCTATATATACAGTGGATATAAAAAGTCTACACACCCCTGTTAAAATGTCAGGTTTCTGTGCTGTAAAAAAAGGAGACAAAGATAAATAATTTCAGAACTTTTTCCACCTTTAATGTGACCTATAAACTGTACAACTCAATTGAAAAACAAACTGAAATCTTTTAGGTAGAGGAAAGAAAAAATATAAAAATAAAATAATATGGTTGCATAAGTATGCACACCCTTAAACTAATACTTTGTTGAAGCACCTTTTGATTTTATTACAGCACTCAGTCTTTTTGGGTATGAGTCTTTCAGCATGGCACATTTTGACTTGGCAAGATTTGCCCACTCTTCTTTGCAAAAACACTCCAAATCTGTCAGATTGCGAGGGCATCTCCTGTGCCCTGGCCCTTTTCAGATCACCCCACAGATTTTCAATTGGATTCAGGTCTGGGCTTTGGCTGGGCTATTCCAAAACCTTAATCTTCTTCTGGTGAAGCCATTCCTTTGTTAATTTGGATGTATGCTTTGGGTCGTTGTTATGCTGAAAGATGAAGTTCCTCTTCATGTTCAGCTTTCTAGCAGAAGCCTGAAGTTTCTGTGCCAATATTGACTGGTATTTGTAACTGTTCATAATTCCCTCTATCTTAACTAAGGCCCCAGTTCCAGCTGAAGAAAAACAGCCCCAAAGCATGATGCTGCCTCTACCATGCTTCACTGTGGGTATGGTGTTCTTTTGGTGATGTGCAGTGTTGTTTTTGCGCCAAACATATCTTTTGGAATTATGGCTAAAAAGTTAAACCTTGGTTTCATCAGACCATAACACCTTTTCCCACATGCTTTTGGGAGACTTCAGATGTGTTTTTGCAAAATGTAGCCTGGCTTGGATGTTTTTCTTCATAAGAAAAGGCTTTCGTCTTGCCACTCTACCCCATAGCCCAGACATATAAAGAATACGGGAGATTGTTGTCACATGTACCACACAGCCAGTACTTGCCAGATATTCCTGCAGCTCCTTTAATGATGCTGTAGTCCTCTTGGTAGCCTCCCAGACCAGTTTTCTTCTCGTCTTTTCATCAATTTTGGAGGGAGCTCCAGTTCTTGGTAATGTCACTGTTGTGCCATATTTTCTCCACTTGATGATGTGTTCCATGGTATATCTAATGCCTTGGAAATTATTTTGCACCCTTCTCCTGACTGATACCTTTTAACAATGAGATCCCTCTAATGCTTTGGAAGCTCTCTGTGGACTATGGCTTTTGCTGTGGGATGCAATTAAGAAAATTTCAGGAAAGACCAACTAGAGCAGCTGAACTTTATTTGGGGTTAATCAGAGGCACTTTAAATGATGGCAGGTGTATGCTGACTCCTATTTAACACGATTTGGAAGGTGATTGCTTAATTCTGAACACAGCTACATCCCCAGTTATAAGAGGGTGTGCATACTTATGCAACCACATTATTTTCTTTCTTTTTTTTTCTTCCCTTTACCTAAAATATTTCAGTTTGTTTTTCAATTGAGTTGTACTGTTTATAGGTCACATTATGGGTTGAAAAAGTTCTGAAATGATTTATCTTTGACTATTTTTTTTACAGCACAGAAACCTGACATTTTAACAGGGGTGTGTAGACTTTTTATATCCACTGTAGATTAGAGAGCTTGTAAAGTGACAGGGATGAAAGTATGGAACCACTTTGCTCTTGACATAGGCCCTGACATTATTGGCCCTTTGGCAAGCCTAGGGTAGGAAGTCATATCTAACTTTTCTGCAGATTTCCTGTAGGCTCGATAGAATGAATGTGAAATTCTCACAAACTAAAACAGGATATATATCTCCCCACAGCTATTCAAGAGTTAATACATTTAGTTACTGTTCTGTTTCCTGAAAATGCTTAATTTGATTAACTAAACATGTTATTTTTCTCAAGTGGGTGTAGATCAAATATGTTGTTTTAAGGTTCAGTGAAATATTGTTTTGTAGTTGCCAGCAGCGCTTGTTTGTTTCTAGATATAATGCGTTACTATATATACTGTATACCAGATAGAGTTGTACGATCCTAACACATCTTTGACATTCACAGTTTTAAAGGCTTTTATTTTAACGCTGGTCTAATTGCCCTTCAGTTTCAAAATTAATTGTGTTTTCTGCTAAAAGGCCAGGGCGTTTTAAGGTTACTCCTGGGTCTGAGCAGCCTATGTATCTTCTATAAAAGGCTTGATTGCATTCAATGGAGAGGAGTGCTGGGAGAGATTTGCTTGACCGAAGCTATACATTACAGTCCAATTAGTGCGAAGATCACAGCAGAGTCTTTAACTTTATCTAGTAACTGTCCAGACCGTTAATGGAGACTCCAGAGAATCTGCTGGAAGGGAATTCTGATCTCCTGGAGTGGCATTGAAGGATATCCTATTATAAATGTGCCTTTCTGAGGATGAGTGCCATGGAAAAAGAAAATCACTAATGGAATTACATTATTATACTGGACTTTTACACCGTCAGGGCTAAATGTGTACTTCTCTTGTGCTGCCCCATGCACTCATTTATCTTTTATTTCATACTTTGATATACTTCCACAATATATATGGCTGGCTTCAGAGTTGGACACAGATATTCAAAATGTTAAATATTTCCATATTCAAGTTCTGAATGGCCCTAGGTATGCTATTTCAGTAAATCACAATTCTAATGTACCTATACTCATTTTAAAACCCTTTAGGAAGGGTTCAATTGTTTGCATTTTAATACATAAATATCTGCTCTATCCTTGGATTAATACCAAGCTAGACAATAGATATTTGTGTATTTCTGTACATGATGACATGAGTATGTGTATGTGTTTATACATGACGGATTATATACCTGTATGTGACTATAAAACTTACATTAAAAGTGCTATATGCACAGTCAAAAATAAACTCCTACAAATGTGATGTGAACAGTTTAAGGTGTTTTATATATATATATATATATATATATATATATATATATATATATATATATATTTATATATATATATATATATATATTTATATATATAGTTAACTGATATATATATATATATATATATATATATATATATATAACTGATATATATATATCAGTTAACTCAAGCAACCAGAAAAAAAAGAACCCTGTGCTTTAAATAAAAATGAAGATTTACAGGTCCAAATTCCAGGAGCCAGGTTGTCATACCACAAAATGGTTACAGGCACCTAGATTACATCCACTTTGCGCCTCTTCAATTCAATTTTACCTGGAAGCAGACAGGCATGAGCAACTGAACCAGTGCAGTGTTGACGTTACATTCCCACCACACCCTCCAGCCGATCATACCTGTGTGTAAGTGAGGAGTGAAAGCTTCTACTGCTGCTAGAACAGCCCTCACTGACAAATATACTTAGCAGAGCATCCTATGTGCAGATAATCTAGGCCTCTTTTATATGTAACTCTGAAGCAACCAGAAACTACATTTATCCTGCATCTATCAACCCCCATGGGTGCCGGTTAACTGAGAGTCTACTGTAGATGTGTTACTGTATATGTGTGTGTATACAAACTGTATATATTTATGACGCTGATGTTGTGTACTTGCGAATGAAATTATATTGGCATTTCTGTTGTGTGATCAGCTAATTTAACCAATTGTTAAAAAAAATATGTTTATATTTGTTCTTATCTATGGAGTATAATTGGTATGTATGGAATGGATGATTTGGCCACCACTGGAGTTTAAAGCTATGTTGGTATTAAGTTGAAAAATTCAGATGGTCACTAAACTAGGGCTTAGTGGATTGAGGGACCTGATGACACCTAGCATGAGTATGGATAATTAGGTTTTAAGAGAGGACCTAAGTAAGGAAAGGCCTTTAGAATAATGCCCATACTGTGCAATAAATCAAGGTGTATTGCAGAGCTCTCTTTGTGATTGTATAGTAAAGAGACTACTTGTTACAGACTCCAAGTTACAGAATAGTTGATGTAACTGTCTAAGGAAACATATGCTAGAACAGTGCTATCCAAATGGCGGCCCGCTTGCAGCCCGCCAACTGTTTTCTGTGGTCCAATGACTGCCAGAAAGAACCTTCTTACAAACTTAATGTTAATAAAATAAAATACTTTGTTCAGTTTAAACACTTAGAACAGCACTTATAAATGCCCAGATGTGTAGCTATTTCATCCAATATATATAAATATATATTAGGTGGCTACCTCTAGTAAAGAAGTATGGTTTCACAAAGTAATCAATGCAAAAATTCATATAATAATAATTAACCCATAATAAAGGACCACTGAAGTGTCATATTCATAATAGGCTGTTTTGATCTTGAATTGATAATGTGCAAAATGTTTTTACACTGTTTAAAAATGAATAATTTAATCCAATAGTTTGTAACTATTGTATTCAGTTTTGCTTTAATGAGGATGGATATTGTGCCTTTGTCTGTAAAAGATTAAAACATGGGAGGAGTGAGAGGAACCATTGGGACTCAATGGCAGAGTAAGCACCATAGAAAAATCCTCTCACTTTGGCTACAGACTAGGGGCCTCATTTAAAACTGCCACAAGTCTGCAATTCCTTGCGACCGGCTTACGGCCCCGCATAGAGCTACGTCTACACTGCTATATAATTGGGTGGCGCAGCAAGGAGGTCCCCTTTGCGGCCGATCGCAAACCATGCTATCGGCAGTAAGCACTTCCGTGCTTAAACAGGATCGCAAGGCCGTAACGAGTATTCCAAGCCAGCAATCTCGGAGCACTGCAAATGCAAATATAAATTCAACACAGCACTGTAAAGCACTGTAAATGATGGGGAACACAATGGGTGACATGAGGATTAAAGGTACAACATTCTCAAGCTGTCACATCGCCACAATAGAATCCTTGATTTTACGTTTAATTTATGTCCAAAGTCCGACAGAGTTTAATCAAGAATCTCACAATCTAATTTATAATGATAAACCATTGTACACTTTCGAGGTGTATCAATGCACAATCTCAACACAGAAAGGGCCTATCCACCTAGAGTCAATTGGGTATGATTTTTTTTAAGATAAGGTAATTATAATGTGTTTTTGTTAAATTTGGCTGTTTCTTCATTTATGTCACATTACAGTGAAGCATCTTTGTCAGAATCCATTTCTTTTCCCCATAAAAGGTATCACAACCTACAAAAGAATTAATTTGTCCATGGGACCATTACGGTTCTAGAACTCATTACTCACCTTCCGAAACAGGCATTGCAAACAAGCCATAAAAAATCAATGTAAGGTCATTGCTTAGTAACACTGAGATAGCAGCTTAGATTTTTTATGTCTTTGCCCTTCAGATGGTTCATTTCTCTCTTCTCCCCACACCTTCCTCAATGGATTTAGAATTTGATCTAATTCTAAGTTTACGTAAACCAGTAAACTGAAAGTAAATTCCCGGTCATGATTTTCAGATGACTTTAAGAAAATGCCGTAAATAAATAGTGCCCTTCACTCTGTTTAGCACTGATAAGGTTTGGCAAGACTTGGAAGCTATTGATTTATACAACTGTTACAGTTAATAGTTCTATAGTAAAAACATTTTAAATGTAATCATTTGATGTATAGTCCTACAGAAACACGAGTCCTGCAGAATCACTGCCCTGCTAAAAGAGCTGGGATTCAAAAGGTCAACCCAATTTTTTTCATGAGTAATGGAGCCATTAACAAAACCTCCACATAATACAGTGCATTTAAGGCCTATTATAGGAAAAAATGTTGCAATTTGTTTTCAGATGTCGTTAAAAAAGACAATCCCAGCAAGTTAAGATCCACGAGAGAAAATGAGTATTTGCAAAATGCAATGATCTTGTAAAAATACAGCAAGGGAGCTTGAAAACTGCTGAACTCTTTTTGGTTTATGGTATTGACACACATTGTGACACGGTGAAGAGGTTCATTAAAGGGACACGGGGAGGATCCAAATATAATGTAATTTAAAACTATATGTCTTAAGAAGTAACAGATGTCAATTACTTACTGCAAACTTACATCAAACTTTATATTTTTTACCTGTCAGTCAGACTTGAATATCCATCCATCCACCAAGTGTTTGCTGTGATCTTCATTCTACATTGTAATAAAGGGTCTACATGCATTGTTTTCAGGCTCCAAAGGATTAGAAAATAGGAGCTGATCACAAGGCTGATATGTCAATATAATTAGATCTAAGGAAGTATTAGGGCTAAAAAGAAAGCCTTAGTGAGTGTATAATAAAGGCTTATTGATGGGTAAAAAATTAAAAGTACAGATTTAAAAAAACACAGAAAAGTACTTGTTTTTACCTACATTTTTAAATTGCACCGCTGTTGTATCTTTCACTCATCTATTTTTATTGTTCATTATTTCTAAATTAGCCATAATCACATATCTTTATGTTGTAGAAATATAAACATTCTATTTTTTTTCATTGTAGTTTATTAACGAAATATATAGGGTGCGTGCTAAATAGTAAGAGTAAAATTGGTAGCCATTTTAAAAATGGCAGAATATGTGCATACTTTTTAGAATGTTCTACAACACAACACAAAACAAACCAAACAAAAAATAAGCTACTAGGACAATGGCCTTCCATACTATGGTCCTCATTCAATTAGAAATTTGTCAATTGAATAGGGCTCTATATAAGCACATAAGATATTTTTTTGACCGAAGTTTTTAGTTATTGAAAACCTTTGTTTTGGATATAGGTTCAGTAATCAAAAAGTTTGTTTAATTTTTTTTGTATGTGCTTATATAGAGGCCTATTCAATTGGGCAACTCGGAATTGAATGAGGCTCTATAACTCTAATTAAATAAATGGATAGTAAATTATAGTTTAAGGAATAATAATGACCTGACAAATTACTAAAATAATCTATGACACGTTATGGTTTAAAGTGGACCAAATTTTGCCACCTAGTAAAGTTCTACATACAGTTATCACATTTTATCAATAGCTGAAAATTATTTTGTTACTTAATTTGGTTTTTAATTTGTTAAAAAATATAGCAAAATCTACAAAGATAAAGAGAAAAATAAACCAAGATATAGTCATCTCGTCATTTGTAATTGCTCTATGAAAGGTCACAATCAGAAAGTAGCATTATTTCAGATACTTTTTAAAAGATTTAAAATAATAAATGGTAAAGAATATTGTATACAACATTGTACCTGAATGGTATTTGATTCTTTGATTATTAAATATGCAGTTAATATGCAATAAATACATAATAAAAATAAAATAAAATATGTACAGCTTACCTGATAATATACAGTACCTGTAATTCTACTGAATGATTTGATTGAAGCATATATAATTTACAATAAAAAAATCACACACAAAAAAACAATTAAAAAGAACTAATGTATTAAATAATGTATAATTGAAATACATTAAATTAACTACTGGTAATTCACAAATCAAATTAATAGTTTACAAGTTCCTCATTACAGTCAATATGTGTTACTTATATCTGTTATCATTTTTATCTTGATACACTGTTGACACATAGATGGATGCCATATAAACCCCAAGATCTTTATATGGAAGCACAGTGTTGTTATTGTATATTATTTTCCTGCCACAGGGGTGCTATTTCATTTTTTTCACTCTTGATTGAGAAAGTACCACGCTGAGTGACAAACTGGCAGATGTCATAATGTACCAGTTAGCATGTCCAATACAAGACAATCATTTAAGTGTCTCTTGGGATTAAAAGACAGAAACATAACAAAGAAAGCGGATCAATAATGCTTGGTGAAATAAGACAGAGAAGGTTATTTACTCTGCATTGATCCGTTGCTGCAGTACCATAAACTTGGCCTGTTTTTCTTTTGTTAACCTTTAAGTTTAAGTATACTCACAAGCAACCAGGGAGCTGACTAACAGGTGTAGATTAAGGATCGAAGGAGGTCGTTGTACCTCTGTCACTGCAAGGCACCCATGTAACAACATCCCTGAAGAAATTTAAACATCAATAGCTATAATAAGAGCAAATTTATCAAGCTTGGCCTATTTTTGCCGAGAGCCTCAGCTCTGTCCAGTCAGTTTTCTCTAGTGAAAACTCAAAGCATCAGGACATTATTTCCCTGGACTTGATTATCTTTTCTGACACAGCAGATTTGTTAGATGGCATGTACACTGTTTGCTGCTGGTTTCCAAGCCCGGGCTTGCTGTTTATTTTCTTATAATAGATAAAGATGAAGGAATCATTGCTGTGTCAATTTAGCTTTCGCAACTCGGCAGGCTGGAGCTAGTGAAACATTATATGTGCACCTGAGCCTGAGGATCTTGATAATATTATTGAGCGATGTTCGGCCACACATAGCCTTCTTTTCTTGAGTTATCTTTATAAGGCATTGTAGCTGTTGTATCTAAGACAAATTTTATTAAAGAACCATGGCAGTGCTATATTTACAATATGCATATTTGAAGAACTACATTAGATAATGTGATTTTTTGGGGGGAAAACAAACATCATTAATACAACCTTTGATTTTTGTTTTAAATATGATATACAATTAGGCTGCACCATTATTGTTTCACCTCATTATCAACATATGGGAAGAGACCTTGAATGAACAACACATTTTACCTACTACAATAGTAATGTGTTTTTCAATGGGGCTAATTATAATTTAATTATTTAACAAGGCTCTACCCTGTTGCAATTCAAGATACCAACTCAGTAAACACAATAGCTGTCCATAGTAAAGAATAATAGCAAGTTAAAATTAATACATAAAAGCCTGTTTTTTTATTTTTAAAAACATTTTGCCCATTATGAAAATGGCATATTGTCATTATAGGATTATTATTATTATTATAAGAATAAAATACAGTGGGAACAACCAGAAGATTACAAAGATATAACCACATTTTAAGCTAAGTATAAATACAAATCAATCCAATTGGGCATTGGTGCAGGTCGAGATTAGTCCTGAAAGAGAGAATACAGATGACCTTAAAGTAGACACTAAGGGCCTCATTCAATTGCAAGGTTGCATCTTGCGGTATGCTGGCCGTATGTCTGCGGGCTTGAACTCTGCTACAATTACGGAGCAATTTAATTGAACAAGCAAGTTAAGACGGAACTGTAAACCATGCAATCGTATGTAGCATTTCAGAGCGTGAACATGATCAATTAAGCAAGGCTGTGACTACCCATTTAGTAACAACCAATAGAAAATGAGACCGTTATCACTATGGCAGTATAAGCTGGAGGTTACATGTAAATCAATTAGCGTTTAGGGATCCCATATGCGATCAGACTCGCAAATCTGCATAATACAAAGTAATACAAATTAATGCTATACTGTTCTAGTCCATATAAGTGGCCTGATATGTATTAACTCATTGATTCCCAAGATTGATATAACATGAAATTAAACATAAAATAAAATTATTTTTGATTGCCGATTTGCGAGCTTGAGACTGTTGTGGAATTAATTCTATTGTCTTTCATTGCTTTCCCCGTTAGTTACAGTGCAGTATTAATTTTTTATTTACATTTACAGTGCTACGGACAGGGGTTAAACCCCCTTTGCGGGTCCTCTCTAGCTCTCGTAGGATTTTTTCCACATTTGCCGTTTAAGGGTGTGAAAACATTTGCGGGCTTGCGGAATTCGCTATTTTAGCGAACGTAACTCTCACGGACGTAAAGATCAAAGGCTTAGATGGGGTTTTAGGTATGGTTGTAAAAAATGCAGGGATTTTCAGCCCGTAACCCGTAGATCATGCTTGCAAAAAGACACCAATTGAATAGCAAATTAGTTTACAGGCTACATTACGGGCTCCCGTAAGCTACAATTTCTCAATTGAATGAGACCCTAATTTTGGTGTGTTTCCAAAAAAAACGATGAAGTCAGCATACATTTCAACAGACAAATTAATAAAAAAAAAAAATGGTCTTATTTTATTATGAATGGACCATAAAGTGAAAAGCAAAATAGTATAATCAGCCATGTTAGGAACTTTCAATGTTCATTTAGGTTTCCAACCTAAAAAAACTAAATTACAAACACATTAGAAATTATTATTTTTTTCTAAATAAATGCAATGGGGTGATTAGGGGGTAAAAACGTACAGTTTCTAACAGCACTGTTTATGTTTTCAATTAATTCTATTTATTAAATGGGTTACGATTTTTGTCCATTTTGTCAATTTTCTATACTGGGGCCATAGAAACATGAGATGTAGAGTTTTAGCATTACTTTATTAATTCCATTTGTCGCTGTTGTTCAGTCCTTCAGTCGTGTCCAACTATCAGTGACCATATGGACGCAGCACACCAGGCACATCTGTCTGTGTTTCTGGTAGTGCTTATCCTTATGGTTTTTCAAAAATACTGGAGTGGATTGCTAGTTCCTCCTCCAGTAGACCATGATTTGTCTGACCTCTCTGCTATGACCTGCTCCTCTTAAGCTTCTTCACCACGACAATGTAGTGATCCAGAAAGGGAATTACATTTATCAACATGTAAATTCTTTATTAAATTCAATAAAAACACACCAATGTCTTTGCAATAGATTTGCCAAAAGTACAAGTTCTTACAGTGAGGAATGGAGCATCATCATACAATCAGAACAATTTAAGCTTGATATTTGTACAAGTAAGCAAGGAAATAAAAGTATATATATATATATCTTTTATTGCTCCACTACTGAGGAGACTGTTATAAAAATCTTTTTCATTTGTGTCCAGTCAATTTTTACCAACTGTGGATTTCAATGAGTATATATCCTTGTACTTTTGAAATAATTTAGGATGTAATATGGTACAATGCTCTTCTCAACAAACAAAACGTAAATAGTATTGTTAGTTTTTTATAATAATATATTGGTGTGTGTATACATTTGTGGCATCACTGCATTTATTCCGTCCCTAAGAACAGCGAGCTAATGAAAACAAGATTTGCTACCTCATTTCTCAATCCCACCACTGTTTTTATTCAGGCCCTTCTAACTCAGAGGGCCTGGCCACACTGACCTGTTTACTTGTATTGGCTGGTTGGTGATTTGGCCTTTCTCCAAGCAATCACTGCCATGCAAACATCCCATCTATCACAGCTATAGTAAGAGAGATGGCACCTACCTGATGGGGTAGGCCGGAGCTGCCTCTCTAACCATATGTTGAAAATTGTCAGCGTCCGTTTCATGCCAGGGCATTCTATTTTCCATGCCAAGCAAACCTGCCTCCTGCACAGATTGCCAATTGGAATATGGCATACTGTTAAATAGACTTTCCCCTCATGCCTACTATTCAGAAGCAATGCCTATCCTTGTAAATGTTTTCATTTGCTGCAATGCTTTATAAAATGAAATGCTCTCCAGTGGTTCTGTCAGCTCTCTCCAGCGATTCTGTTTTTAATTCTCCATTTTACCCAACAGATTGCAATGAAAAAAGAAAGAAACTGTATTTTCTATATCCTGAGTTAAATGTTGCATTTTACACTATGGGAATCTTTATAAACTTGCATAGGTATACACAATATTAATATTGTGAATAATGCTAATTTACATGCAATCTTCATCATGTATTCACATTATATTATCAAATCTCTGATACTAGCTCTTATCAATTTTTTTAATTCTTGGTGACTGGAATTGTCATATTTCATTAAAGCTATAATTTGCATGTTTTTCACAGTAACAACAATCATAGTTTCATTGTTCACATATTCATATTCAAAATTATTCAAATGAGGTGGAATGAGGTTTTCAGTAACTGATATCCACATGTTGTTACCTAAGGACTAAAAATATGAAGTAGATAAATAGTGATAATTCTGATTGAAATATTATAATATGTTAGCCCAGGGGCTTCCAAAGGGTACATATAGCTCTATTGGTAGAACTTCAAGTGGTGAAAGATAAAACAATCTCCAAATGACATACTGCATACTATGTTCAACTTGCATGAAGAACAGCATGCCCATTGGCTGTGATTTTGGAGAAAAGGGGAAAAATATTGAACATCATGTTTAAACATAACTGATAAATAGTTGACACAGTGTTTGTAGGGTATATCACATTAGTATAACTAATGTAAAAAAGTAGATACTATGTCACCACAATTATTGAACAATTGCACTCATTTCACATGATCCGTTCCAACAATAAATGGTTCGGGAATTTCAAGATGTGCTAGTCGGCTTCTGCAGAGGAGGTGGCACGAGACATCAGATTGCCAATGTATAATGGATAATAGAGAAAGCAAGAGAGCTCCAGAAGAACATTTACTTCTGCTTCATAGATTATTCTAAAGCCTTTGACTATGTGGATCACAACAAAATGTGGCAAGTTCTTAAAGAGATGGCAATACCAGATCATCTCATCCGCCTCCTGAGGAATCTGTATGTTAAACAAGAAGTCACTGTCAGAACCGAACATGGAACAACAGAATCGTTCAAGATCGGGAACGGTGTGCAACAAGGTTGTATATTGTCACTTTATGTATTCAACTTATATGTACAGCCGGACTGGATGAATCCAAAGCCAGAATCAATATTGCTGGAAGAAATATGAACTACCTCAGATACACGGATTATATAGTTCTGAGGGCTGAAAGTGAGGAGGAATTAAAAGACCTACTGATGAGGGTGAAAGAGGAGAGTGCAAAAGCTGACTGCTGCTCAAAGTTAAAAAAATGAAGAACATGGCAAACAGAAATATCTGTTCCCAGCAAATAGTGGAGGCATTGACAGATTTTATTTTCCTGGGATCCAAGATCTCTTTAGATGGTGACTGTATCCATTAAATTATTATTATTGTTTATTTGTAAAGTGCCAACATATTCCGTAGCGCTACAGAAATGTAAATATGTTGTTTTTTGGGGAGGAATACTATGGCAAGCTTGGACAAGCTAATACAAAGATATTACACTATCAACAAAGGTCTGCATAGTTATAATTATGGTATTCCCAGTAGTAACATACGGATGTGAGAGCTGGACCACAAAGAAGGCTGAGCGCCGTAGAATTGATGCATTTCAATTGTGATATTGGAGAAAACTTGGAGAGTCATTTGAACATCAAGAAGTGTCTATGTTTTATTTGAAGATGACTCTTCTTCTAAACAATCATTCCTTTGCTCCTCTTCATCTTCTGCCATCATCGCTCATCAGTAAAGAAAAAGTTCTGGTTACATTTTTATTTATTTATGTATCATATTCAGGGCTGGGGATAGATTATTCCAATTTTAGTTAGTTCCTATGAAATAAAAATGATTCTATATACATCCGATTCAATATCTGTCTGTCCCTCAGGAACAGATTAAATGATGAAAATAGAGGTTTCACTGTATATTATACATTTTGAATTAACCTATACACAAAAATATAAATGTTATGAAAAATGAAAAAGCCCATCATGTATGCCTATGTTATATAATTAATGGTAATATGGGGTCCAAAACCCAATTCACCTGCACTGAATGACTGAAGCAGCCTTTGTCTATGCACAGCACAAAGAAGGCCAGAGACAGGGCAAGGTCAGGGGCAGATTTTATTCAAATTATTACAGGCTGAGGTTCAGCAGCATAAGGTCCACTAGAATAGTACAGCCACACAAGTACAAGATGGAAGTGATAGTACATGTATGCTGGGACAGGATATAAACTGACCTGTAACAAAGATACATAGATACAGGAGTAGCTGGAGTACTGGTACACTGAAAAGAAGAAAGGAGAAATAGCACACCTTGTAATATACTTCCTTTATCTTCATCAGTAAGTTATATCATTCCTTAGTGGCCAACACAATTAAAATGTCACATATATAAAAAAAACACGGTAGAAAAAATTAAATATAAATGAAATGACAGTATTACACAGAGTTTTATAGTACGTTACTGTATTGTATAGCTCATGTGATACATTAAATCAATTGGGCTGGGGTTTGAAAAATAAGCTGTATAACCTTAGAGGTCAAAAATAGTATATTTGCTTATGAGGGATCACCTATATTAGTAGAGTATTATATTGTAACCTAATAGCAATACTAAAATACTTAAGTACTTGCTAAGCCTAAAAAAAAAAAAAAACCCTCTTGTTACAGATCAGCGCCTTAATCTAAATGAGATATAACTGGATGACGCTCTTAGTGATACAGTGATACTCAAAGTTAGAATAACAAGCTCATACAGTTATCTTATATTCAGATATAACTATGCATTAAGAGAAATAAAAATCATTACTAGTTCAGTATGGCTTGTATGGATTCATCTCCAATTCCCACTTGGTGATGAGCTGCCGTGACATTTATAAATCAATCATACATAAACAATGAATTATACATATAAATATACGTACCTACACACACACATATATATATATATATATATATATATATATATATATATATATATATATATATATAGATAGATATATAAAATATATGTATATATATATATTTATATGTATATATACAGTATGTATATATACAGTATGTATATATACAGTATATATATATATATATATATATATATATATATATATATATATATATACAAAAAAACTAAGTATATCTTTATTTTATATATTAAAGCTGTGAATGGGTTAAGCTGACAGGAAAATGCAGGAAAAAAATTAGGTTCCTACTAAAGGGAATTTGTCACAAATAAGGCATTTTCCCCTACAATTCAGCAATATATATATTTTTTATTTTACAAAAAGCTTTTTCCCTTTATAAAGTGTTTATTAAGCCTGGTAAATATAGCTAGAGCTTTTTAAAATGGGAAAAGCATAAATTCTGCAAAACTGCCTATATTTTTTAGCTAAAGTGATCTCAAGGTCAGTTTCAGGGTCCTTAGGTTTCTATATTCAATTCAACCACATCTCATCTCATTGCTGTGCTTGCTTAACTTACTAGAAAACTTGGGCACAATTGTGCTTGCGTTGGCAGTTTTTAGGTATGGATTCATGCAGGCTATTTACAAGATGCCAAAGAATGTCAAATCCTGAACATGTGTTTTGGTCCTGCAGTTACTCGCTGACAGCAAAAACCTTCTGCATCGTATCAGGTCCATTTGCTGATACTTGAAGTCTTTTTATTTTTTTTCCCAAGAATGGATTTTGTGGGGTTGAATTTTAATAGCTTTAGATGTTAGATGTTGCACAAGAACAAGCAAAGGGAAAAGCACAGACACAATTAAAGGTAAATCATGCTCTATTAATGGGTCAACTCAATGCAACAAGACAGGTTTTAAATGCACATAATAAAGCAGTATGCATGAATGCTAAACAAAGAACTGTAGTATTTAAGTCATCTTTTTTTTAGAAATATAATGATTTATATAGCAACATATGTGACCTGAAGTCTAAATTCATAAAATATTACATATATTATATTCATAAAATATTCATAAAATATTACATATATCATATTAAGCAACTTACCAGTTGAATAAACTTGGGAACCTGTTATATATATATATATATATATATATATATATATATATATATATATATATATATATATTTTTTTTTTTTTTTTTTTTTTACAGCCTGTAATTAAAAACAACAAATTTACATTTTTCTTACTTGGTCCCGGGGTTACGGACGAGATACGTTCAGGAGAATGTCTTTAAATCGGATTTGTATGTAACTCAGATCCCTGAATAATAATAATAATAATAAAATGGCTCATATGGCTCATATGTGGTAATACTAATACAGTGTAATTCCGTAATAATAATAATACCCTTGTAATAATAAGTTACAGAAACTATTAAACAAACAAACTCATACAAAGAGACTTGGTAGCCCATACGTAAGTTAGTTTTGTAAGTTGGGCCAACTGTAACCCAGGGACCTCCGGTACTACATTTGCGCAAATTAGTAATTATAATTAATTATCTTGGTATTATCTCTCTATTTTTTTTAAAATATATATGTAAAGTGGAGTATTAAAGATAATTTTATTACATTTAAAAATAGCATCTACAGTTTTCTATTTATGTTTTTCAACTGGAGAAAAGAAACATGATGTAAAATACTTATTCGCATGCTACTAGTGTCCAATTTACGGGCCAATTAGCAATATGAACAAGAGAAATTACTTTTTATCACACTTTCATAAATTTAAGATTTAAAGGGAATAATCCTCAAGTCACATTGGAAATGATTCATGATAATTACCCCCCAAATAAATATAATTGTGGTCTCCTTAAAATGAGTTGAAACATACTGTGGGTAAACATTGTAGCACGTTTTGTGTGAAGTGGCTGAAAACCTTGAACCCTATTCAGTTGAGGTTTCGGACGATCCGGTAGTCTGTAAAATTAAATTTATTTTTATGTTTCATTTCAGGGTTAAATCGATCTCGGTATCAATGAGTTAATACATATCAGGCCACCCATATGGACTAGAACAGTATTGGCATTTATTTTCATAATTCATTATTTTGTGGGTTTGCAAGTCTGATCTCATATCGTTCCCCCGAACCTAATTGATTGACATGTAACCTCCATGTTTTACTGTCGTTATAATGACTTTCTAATTTTCGATTGGCTTAATCGAAATGGGAGGTTACAGGCTTGCTTAATTGATCATGTTCCCGCCCTGAACTGCTATGAACCAGTGCATGGTTTACGGAGTCGGCTTTGGGCCAGTAACTTGCGGGCTTGAGCAATTGAATAGCATCATAATCGGAGACGAACGGGAGCCTGCAACACACCTGCAGACATACGGCCATTTGCAATTGAGTTGCGGGCTTGATATTGAATGTGGCTCCTTGTTTTCTTTAATAAAGCACCTGAATACTATACTCTTCAATGTCATCTCTCATATGCAGACCAGATAAACAGACATAAAATTGTATCTCTTTTTACAGAATAATGGTAAATATTTAGTTAACAAATTAATGGATGCATTTAATATCTTTTTTTATGTAACTTTAAAAGAGCATATTATAAATAACAGACCCCTGATTGCCAGCTCTGTGTAAACGTGTTCAAGTGGCTAGTGTTGCCGTATTTTGAATTAAATAAAACTGGAAGTCTTCTGATAGATACAGTATATTGCTATCTTATGTACACTTCGGTTTCTTTAAATTTAATATTTCAAAACTGACACTTGAAAGATACATACATGTACTATCTCAGAGTGCATTGTACTATAGGTACATGCAAGATGTATAACCTAAGATATTTCTTTCCCTAGGAAAGGAATTATATTTGCCTTGGGAAACCAAGCAGCAGCCCCTGCATGTTATTAATGGATAAAATCTAAGCAGTGGCCAACCCTGAGGTGAACCCTATGCATTTAAAACATTTCATCAGACAGCTAAGTATTTCCTTTTTTTACACTGTAGTAGATATCTCAACTGCTACCACTCAATAGATGCTGATAGGAAAGAAAAATGGACAAGATCACTAAATGTGAAAATTGATATTATGAGCTTTCCACTGCAATATGAACACAGCGGGTTTTTGTTGGTGCAGTTGTCTTTATTTGTTGTATTCTGGGGAATTAAAGGCACACTGACACTTCTATAAAATGCAATAGAATTTACTAAGAGGTGGTGTGATAATCCACAATCTACCACGGCATATCCAACATTATTGCGATTAACATGTACAAGCGATTTACTAAATTATGTCCTTGACATGGCAATGCGCAATGCAGTGGCGAAACTACTGCTGGTGTAACAAGTACAAACAGTAGGGCACGTAACTCTATAGGGGCCCCCAGCAATCAACAGAAGAGGCCTGCAGTACAAGGGTCCTCTTAATTTGTTCGGGTGGAGGGGCAGATAATTACTTTTGCACAAAGGTGATCGAATCACCATACGGGTAATCTGATCATCTACATATATTTTTGACCCCTTCAGGCAGCTACCTTGTATGGAGAAGTTGTAAGAGAAGCACCCAAATTATTTTGCACTAGAGCTCTCCATTCACCAGCTCTATCACTAAAATGATGTAGCATAATGTATCCAACCCGTGTCAACCTCTTTTCACATCACAAACAGAGTAGTGCATTTATGTTATAAGGGTCAAGCATGCACAGTTTAACATCTATTTCTATTGTTGTATGTGCAATTTTATGTAAAAAAAAAACATTGCTATATCCGCAAATGTTTAGATTCCTGTCATGCTCCATAAAAGGCACCATATTGGTTGGCAAAGACACAATGGTTGGCATTACGTCACTGATGACATATAATAATAATAAACCCAGCAAAATTATAACATGCCAATATATATATATATATACAGTATCTCACAAAAGTGAGTACACCCCTCACATTTTTGTAAATATCTTTAGCAAGGCAATGGTCGCCTTGGAGGTGTGTTTGGGGTCGTTATCATGTTGGAATACTGCCCTGCAGCCCAGGCTCCAAAGGGAGGGGATCATGCTGTGCTTTAGTATGTCACAGTACATGTTGGCATTCATGGTTCCCTCAATGAACTGTAGCTCCCCAGTGCCGGCAGCACTCATGCAGGCCCAGACCAAGAAACTACCACACCAAGTATACATCTATACTGAGGAAAGGTAGTTGAAATAACCCCTAAATTACAGATAAATGGATAAGGCACAAAGAATTTAAAAAAGAGTGATATAAGATGAAACCCTCAGTTTGAACGTTAACAGCAATGCAGAGGGAGTGTAGGCAGCATCTGACATTATCATATAAATGCATATAGGGGGAATCAACACAACATATTATAGAAAACACTAGGAAATTGCCCGTCAAAACTGACGGGAGTAAAATAGTAAGACTGGCAATGTTGTTTGCCACACAAAGCGAGGCTATGGGCCCTCTGAGCACTTTCTACGTCCTTCGGGCTAGTTTTACATCCTTCTGCCTCGTTTTCGTCATTTTGTTGTTTTTTCGGCAGCCATTTTTTTTCTCGCTTAGACGAATTTTGTTCATGAAAAAACACCAAATACGCCTCAAAATAACTTTTTAACCTCACTCGCAGGCTAACTGGCGATGAGTCATATGGGGCGCGAGCCCTGCAGCCTAAGTCCTGCGTGCCTCAACTGCTCGCCTCTCCTCGGTGCTCATTGCAGCCTAAGTCCCACGTGTTGCAACTGCTCGCCTCACTTCATTGCAGCCTAAGTCCTTCTTGCATCGAGGCATGAAGTGCAATGAGCGCCTTTGGCGCTCATTGCAGCCTAAGTCCAGGGTGCCTTAACTGCTCGCCTTGCTTCGTGAGGCTCACAATGCAATGAGCGCCTTCGTTGCTCATTGCAGCCAAAGTCCTGCATGGTCGACGGCTCACATCACTTTGCGAGGCTCGCAGATGCGGCCCTACGGGCCTCAATTGGCTCACAAAGCATGACCAACATCGCAAACATTACACACCCTGACAACTATGTGTATATATGTTTGGTCTGGGCCTGCATGAGTGCTGCCGGCACTGGGGAGCTACAGTTCATTGAGGGAACCATGAATGCCAACATGTACTGTGACATACTGAAGCAGAGCATGATCCCCTCCCTTCGGAGACTGGGCTGCAGGGCAGTATTCCAACATGATAACGACCCCAAACACACCTCCAAGACGACCACTGCCCTGCTAAAGAAGCTGAATGTAATGGTGATGGACTGGCCAAGCATTTCTACAGACCTAAACCCTATTGAGCATCTGTGGGGCATCCTAAAATGGAAGGTGGGGGAGTGCAAGGTCTCTAACATCCTCCAGCTCCGTGATGTCATTATGGAGGAGTGGAAAAGGACTCCAGTGGCAACCTGTGAAGCTCTGGTGAACTCTATGCCCATGAGGGTTAAGGCAGCGCTGGAAAATAATGGTGACCACACAAAATATTGACACTTTGGGCCCAATTTGGATATTTCCACTTAGCGCTGTACTCACTTTTGTTGCCAATGGTTTAGACATTAATGGTTGTGTGTTGAGTTATTTTATTATACTGGCTGTACACTTACTACTTTAAATTGTAGCAGAGTGTCATTTCCTCAGTGTTGTCACATGAAAAGATATAATAAAATATTCACAAAAATGTGAGGGGTGTACTCACTTTTGTGAGATACTGTGTATATATATATATATATATATATATATATATATATATGTATATATACCGTATATACTCGAGTATAAGCCGAGTTTGTCAGCCCTTTTTTTAAGGCAAAAAAGGGTCCCCTCGGCTTATACTCAAGTCACTCTCCCCCTGTGTCTCTCTAACCCCCCCGTGTCTCTCTAACCCCCCTGTCTCTCTAACCCCCCCGTGTGTCTCTCACCCCCCTGTGTGTCTCTCTACCCCCCGTGTGTCTCTCTACCCCCCCGTGTGTCTCTCTACCCCCGTGTGTCTCTCTACCCCCCCCGTGTCTCTTTCCCTCCGCCCTCCTCAACATCGCGCCGCGTCATTAGCATATACCGGGTGCCGGCACCCGGTACATGCTAATGACGCGGCGCACATGTGACGTCACATGCGCGCCAGGTCAAGGAGCGGAGACCGGAGCACAAGCAGGTAAGTGAGGGGAGAGGGGGGAGGTATTGAGGGGGGTTTAGGTGGAGGAGGGGGGTTGAGGGAGGTTTAGGTTGAGGGGGATTAAGGGGGGAGGTTGAGGGGGGTTGAGGTTGAGGAGGGAGGTTGAGGATGGGGAGTTGAGGATGAGGATGGGGGGGTTGAGGAGGGGGTTGAGGATGGGGGGGTTGAGGAGGAAGGTTGAGGAGGGGGATGATGATGGGGGTTGAGGAGGGAAGTTGAGGAGGGAGGTTTAAGGAGGGGGGTTTAAGGAGGGAGGATGAGGAGGGAGGTTGAGGAGGAGGAGGAGGGGTTGAGGATGGGGGGTTGAGGAGGGAGGAAGAGGATGGGGGGGTTGAGGATGGGGGGGTTGAGGAGGGGGGATGAGGAGGGAGGTTGAGGAGGGGGTTGAGGATGAGGAGGGAGGATGAGGAGGGGGTTGAGGATGAGGAGGGAGGTTGAGGAGGGGGTTGATGATGAGTAGGGAGGTTGAGGATGAGGAGGGAGGTTGAGGAGGGAGGTTGAGGAGGGAGGTTGAGGATGAGGAGGGAGGTTGAGGATGGAGGTTGAGGATGAGGAGGGAGGTTGAGGATGAGGAGGGAGGTTGAGGATGAGGAGGGAGGTTGAGGAGGGGGGTTGAGGAGGGTGATAAGAAAGGGGGAAGAGACACAGGGAAGGGAGAGGTTGGAAAAGACACAGGGAAGGGAGAGGGGAGAAGAGACACAGGGAAGGGAGAGGGGAGAAGAGACACGGAGAGAGAGCCGGCACCCGGTACATGCTAATGACGCGGCGCACATGTGACGTCACATGCGCGCCAGGTCAAGGATCGGAGGCCGGAACACAAGCAGGTAAGTGAGGGGAAAGGGGGGAGGTATTGAGGGGGGTTTAGGTGGAGGAGAGGGTTGAGGGAGGTTTAGGTTGAGGGGGATTGAGGGGGGGGGTTGAGGGGGGTTGAGGTTGAGAAGGGAGGTTGAGGATGGGGAGTTGAGGAAGGTTGAGGAGGGGGATGATGATGGGGGGTTGAGGAGGGAGGTTGAGGAGGGAGGAGGAGGAGGGAGGTTGAGGATGAGGAGGGAGGTTGAGGATGAGGAGGAGGGGTTGAGGAGAGGGGTTGAGGAGAGAAGATGAGGATGGGGGGTTGAGGATGAGGATGGGGGGGTTGAGGAGCGAGGATGAGGATGGGGGCTTGAGGAGGGGGTTGAGGATGAGGATGGTGGGGTTGAGGAGGGAAGATGAGGATGGGGCTTGATGAGGGAGGATGAGGATGGGGGTGTTGAGGAGGGGGTTGAGGATGGGGGGGTTGAGGAAGGTTGAGGAGGGGGATGATGATGGGGGGTTGAGGAGGGAGGTTGAGGAGGGAGGAGGAGGAGGGAGGTTGTGGATGAGGAGGGAGGTTGAGGATGAGGAGGAGGGGTTGAGGAGAGGGGTTGAGGAGAGAAGATGAGGATGGGGGGGTTGAGGATGAGGATGGGGGGTTGAGGAGCGAGGATGAGGATGGGGGCTTGAGGAGGGGGTTGAGGATGAGGATGGGGGGGTTGAGGAGGGAAGATGAGGATGGGGCTTGATGAGGGAGGATGAGGATGGGGGCTTGAGGAGGGGGTTGAGGATAGGGGGGTTGAGGAGGGAGGTTGAGGAAGGGGTTGAGGATGGGGCGGGTGAGGAGGGAGGATGAGGTTGAGGACGGGGGGTTGAGGAGAAAGGATGAGGATGGGGGGGTTGAGGATGGGGGGGTTGATGAGAGAGGATGAGGATGGGGTTGAGGATGAGCATGGGGGGTTGAGGAGGGAGGATGATGATGGGGGCTTGAGGAGGGAGGACGAGGATGGGGGGGGTTGAGGAGAGAGGATGCGGATGGGGGGCTTGAGGAGGGAGGTTGAGGAAGGGGTTGAGGATAGGGGGGTTGAGGAGGGGGTTGAGGATGAGGAGGGAGGTTGAGGAGGGGGTTGATGATGAGTAGGGAGGTTGAGGATGAGGAGGGAGGTTGAGGATGAGGAGGGAGGTTGAGGAGGGAGGTTGAGGATGAGGAGGGAGGTTGAGGATGGAGGTTGAGGATGAGGAGGGAGGTTGAGGATGAGGAGGGAGGTTGAGGATGAGGAGGGAGGTTGAGGAGTGGGGTTGAGGAGGGTGATAAGGGAGAGGGGAAGAGACACAGGGAAGGGAGAGGTTGGAAGAGACACAGGGAAGGGAGAGGGGAGAAGAGACACAGGGAAGGGAGAGGGGAGAAGAGACACGGAGAGAGAGGGGGACACAGAGGGCACAAGAGGGACACAGGGGGCAGCACATTTCCCACCCTCGGCTTATACTCGAGTCACTCATTTTACCCAGTATTTTGTGGTAAAATGGGTGCCTCGGCTTATACTCGGGTCGGCTTATACTCGAGTATATACTATATATATATATATTTATATATATATATATATATATATATATATATATATATATATATAAATAAATTATATTTCATCATTTCCATTAAAGTTTACTATTTCCTTAAATTGGTAGAATGATAATCAATAATTTACACAACTTTAAGCGTGAGTTGTATTAACAGAGTTTGCCATTTATAGTTAGTCATGTATGTTCTATGTTAATGGATGAATGTAAAATAATTGTATGTAACTATAAAATATAGAGCTATAGCAGGATTGAAATTCAGCAATAGTTTTGTTTAGTAAATTCAGAGAATTTATATTTTTACAGTATCATTCCCATAACAGGCCTTAAGACACTGTTATCGATAATACGCAATGAGGTACATTAAGTTTGTTTTTAAAGCAGGAAAAGTCTTTACTAAGTCTTTACTATTGCACCAACAATCCTTTAATAAAGTTTACCTTGTGTAAACCCTCCTTTCCATGGCCACGTAAAAATTCTTGGAAGGCTGGGGAGTTTTGAAAAGCAAATTTTATGACTAACATCCTCCCTTATCCCAAGCTATCTATATAAATCCTTTCCCATGGCAATAATAATAAAAACGGATGCAGGGGGTTTATGACCCCTTTTCCTATGAACCATTACCCTAAGAGATTGGTATCCCCTGGGATTTCCTCTTAATGCTCACTACACCCTATGAAATAGGTATCCGCAGGATTCCCCCCTAACATACACTACTCCCTATGAGCTGGGTTCCACCGGTATTTCCTATAATATCTGTTACCCCTATGAAAGTGGCTATCCATTAGGATTCCTCTTAATACGCCCTATGAGCCTGGGTAACCCCTGTTACCATAGAGGTCCTTATAGACTCCCATTGTACCTAATATTAACCCATGTACCATGAGAGCCCCTACGTACCCCCATGGTAAACAAAACTATGACCATTTGGGTTACAATGGACCCCCAAGGTACAATCACAGGGGTCCATATTGAACCTGCAGGGACCGTAATCATCACATGGGCGTCCTTAAGGACCCCCAAAGTCCCTACCACTGAATCCATACGCATAAAAATAAATACCTGTAAGGGCGGTTATACATTACCTATCCTTTTGAAGCACTCCAACGAAATGTATGTAAAAAACACAACGGGCCTCCTCCTAAAATAAAACCTCTCTATAAAGAAAAACAATAATCTAATGGAGCTCCTCCTGAACACCAACTAGCGGTCTTTTGACAGTGTCTTCACCTTTTAAATATATACTTTTTTTTACAGTTTCTGATAGGATGAAATATGTATCTGTCACGATCTGCTACTTCAATTGGACTTGGTAAGAACCTGGTTCAAACCTATCCAGCAGAATTGTGTGGTCCTTTTACACCTCTAATATCAGAAGATGGATCATACCCAAGTAACACGCCCAGGAGCTTGCTTCAACAGACCAGGATATCAGGAACACAATAGCCACTGACTGTGACTATTCTCCACCACTGGATACACCATACAATCCCTTAGAATTAGGATTAATTCACAGACTGACACTCACACCTACAATATGTAAGTCCAGACACCGCTGCCACACCTTTATTTAGACTGTCACATTTATATAGTTTTCTAGCCATAGGCTGGCCAATCACAACAACCCCCACTCCTTAGGTACACAGAAGAGACACCAATTAGCAATAGCCTGCCCCTGATTCCCTGGGAGACCCTGTACATTTAGTGATGTCAAACTTTCAATGACCTTTCAATTACCCCTGTAGTGCAGTAAGCTAATTATCAGGGCAAGTTAGCTTACTCTAGGTTGTTGACATTCCAGTGATACTTCAAGTAGAACCATACTGTAGACCCTCTATCTTATTTGCTTACATAACCTGCCTATCTTGTTATGCTCGGGTCCCTTTCATCTGATCTTCTATGGATCTATTCATGTGTTGGTAAATTACTTCTGTGCTGAGAGACCCATTATGTCTCATATTTCCAACTCTGGTTCCCCTTGTCCCTGGGCCCCCATGCCTTTAGTGTTTAAGCTTCCTTATGGACAGACCAGCAGTTTGATACCAAACATCCACACAATATTACAATAACCTACATATAATTCATGTAATCAGCATATATTATAAAAATAATGAACAGAACCATGAAACAACATATATGTAACAATACACTGAGAACTATAATACTTAGGGGAACAGCACAGGGGGCCACACTGTGTCAGGGAGAACGGGGAAAATTATAACAGTCCATAGGAGAATTCTGTGAGATAAAACTGTAACCAGGCCCATAGCATTTTAACTTGAAGTCCAGGGGTTTCCCTGGGCATGACAGTGTCAATCATACTTCAGCCAACCATAATCAAGTATTTGAATTACTCCCACCCCATATCTGATTGGTTAAAAGTCTAACTAATCAGAATGCACAGCTTTAAATCTGTGTATTCTGCTTAGTTTGATTTTTCACAAATTATATGGCACAGGAGTCATTGAAATACTCAATTTTAAATTGGCTGTAATTTGATTAACAAATATTTCAGCCAATCGGAATCTGCAAAAAAATTATATATAAGGTGAAGGTGAGGTTAGAAAAATATTAGCTGGTGCGGAGCTCCACAGAAAAGGAGATTTGTTAAGTGAATTTCTGTTTTTTAGGCATTTCCACAGGCCAATAATGAGGAACAGGGGCTTCAATCAAGAAAAAAGAGGACAGATTCTTCATTCAGCATGGGAGTGCCTGCTTATCCAGGGCTGAAAAGTGATAAATGATCATTGCTGGATGGCTTCAAAAGGATATACATGTATTTTGCCCCTAACAGGTGCAATTTATTTCATGTAGTGTTTCTATGTATTTAATATTAGGTACTTGAGGACCCCCATGGTATGGGGCTTACTATTAGGTGCCATAAACACCCCCATGGTCATAGCTTAGTATACTATGGGGGACATAGTTGGGACACCCATGGTATAGAGGTTAATTTTGTGTAGTGACCCCCATGGTTATACTTTAGTTGGGGGTTACAGAGGCTCATAGGGGGTAGTGGGTATTAAGGCAAAATCCCAGGTATATGTGGGCTCATAGGGGGCAGTGAGAAATGAAGGGAGATTCTGTTCCGGGAATTCCCTGGCTCATAGGTAAGAACCACCTAAATTGTCTCAGATTTAACCAATCAAGCCTCAAATCATACACATTTAACATGTAAGCATTTTCATTGTGATGGATTTGAGGCATCCAGGCTTCTCCAAGGCATTTTTCTGCCATTACTATGAGTTGAAAGTATGTTTTTTTGTAGAATTTCGGGCTTTAGTGCAGTTTTGGAGAAACTCAAATTTATCTATTCCATGAACATTATCTCAGCGGACCTAGACTCTCTCTACACATAGAAAATGTGCTTCATGCTGGGACACCTGGACCCTTCAGGTTGGATGGTAGAGATTCAAGATTAAAATAATAAATGATGGGTAATCTTTCAGGGCAACCATGGCTAAATATTCCCCCCTTCCTACCCCTTTTTTTTTCTTTTATTTTCTTCTTCTTTTCTTCTTTTTCTCTGCTCTTACACATATGTGAATATTCAATATACTGTATGTGTAATTTAAAACGGTAATATCTAAAAAAAAAAAAAAAAGACTCAAACAAGATTAAAAAGTTATTATGATACGTTTTTACTTCCAAAAGTGATGTACCTTTACTGTTTATGTTTTGCTTTTGATGCTTGTGGGTTAATATATTTACCTTATTTCCTCAATAAAAATTATTAAAAAAATAAAAGAATTTCTGGCTCTAGGAGAGACTTTCAAGTAACTACAATGAGATTGAATGTTGTTACGGGAGGCATGCAATAGCGATGTTTAAAATAGTTATGGGACAGTTACTCAGGGATTAGGATATTAGAGACATTTTGAGAACTTGGTTGTCATTTTTCAGAGGCTATATTTAGATGTGCAATGTGATAGCTTGGTAGTGATTTACTTCACTCGCTTCTTTAGTGTTAGGCTCTTCCCACTCATCTTTATAATTGAGGACCAGCAAATATGGTCTGAGAGACCAGCACCAGTCCTAGGACCAGCTGTTGAGAACCACTGATCTAGACTGTCACAGTGAATGAGGGGTATATGCTAAAAATTGCTCTACCAGATGAATAGGCATTGGACAAATATTGTTATTTTTGTGTTAATCACAAAAACATATTGAAAATGAAAGACTGGAAAGTACTGTTCCTATGTATTTTCATTACATTTTTGTATTCAGATGCTGCGGTCCAAATGCCACATGAAACAAAGTGTTAAACAGAGGGAAACTGCAAGGAAACATATGCCATTTTTCACACTACTCCATCAAGACTGTAGATCAAGACAGCTTGACTGTTGGTAGAAAAGGGTGTTAAAACAGCTAGCCTTTCTTCATTATATCCTTTCCTGTGACTTGCAGATGCAGTTCAATATTTCTGAACAACTTTCTATATAGAACAGCTGGATCTTACATGGAAAATTCTAGACGTTGGCACATATTTCTTATTTCACACTCAGGTTTTACACATTTTTGTTGGTTACACCATTGTTCTTAAATCACATGCAGTTTGGTGAGGGGGATAGAATGGAATTCTGGTCAATTTTATTTTATGACATTACTGTATTATTATTGCAGGTTATAGTGGTTATTTGTCAAAGGGGAGTTAATAAGGGAGTCAAAAAGAAGTATTCATAACTTCATTATCTTTGTAAAAAATTTTAAATAATGGAAATGGGCTTCATAAAATAACAAGAAATGTGCTGTGGTTAGTTCACTATTTTTAATGTTATTTTTTACTACCTTTGATAAATAACCCATTTGTATCAACAGTGAAAACTGTATTGTTATGTGTCACATACTTATTGTATTCAATGTATGTCTCCCTTGTATACAACAATGTGTAAAATATTGGCACTTTGTAATAATAATAATAATAATAATAATAATAATTTGGTAATTAAGTACTGATTGTGCTAGTGCAGGCATTATTGTTTTTTCCATTTTTGATATATCCTACTGGAGCCATGTAATGCAGCACATAGTAAGAGGAAATATATAATGTTTAAATCATCTTAACTCCACTTTAACCTGTTTGATAAATATAAACTAATGACGTTTATCAAAAAGCATAAAAAATGGAATTAGTGGGTTAAAAAGTGAAAGTTAAATAAACTCACTTCCTAGGTTTTGTATGCAGCCTATGTATCAAATTGTGTGATAAATAAACTCCATATAAAATTTAGGAATATAAACATTTGTAGCCCCTCTTGTACCCAGCGGTCCCCTATTTTTAACTCATTTGAAAAGTATGTTCCAATGAATATATTCATGAAAAGGGGAACATTTGAGATAAGTAGAGTTAAAATAGTGGAGTTAATAACCCTGCTTCCTATGTAATCTATGAAGGGGTAAGATGTTACCTGATAAATACGTTACATAAAAATCAGTTAACTCGACCGTTTAAAGCTCATATTTGTTAATATTGTAAATATAATTTAAAAAGTTAGTGTTATCTGATAAAACCGATGTATTGTAAGAAATAATGATTGTTCTTGGTTGAGAATTGTGTCTATGTTAGAAAAATATTTCTGGGAATTAGTAGCACAAATTATATATTCCTCTCTTCTAGGCTGATTTGGTAATGAATGGAGTTTTTAAGAAATTCCCAAACTTCATCCCCACGTAATGTCCAGCTGGTGCTGATGTTAAGAATTTATCAAATCCCTTGAGACTCATTTTCACTTTGGCAAAAATGTCAAACCCACACTATGAAATCCCAGGAAATAGCTGGAAATTCCAAATTAAAGTGAATGGATAGGTTTAACAGGTGAGAGACGTAAAAGACTAACAGTAATGTGTCACTTGTTTTTGTCACAAACACATTGAAGAAAATACGTTTGACAGTTTTTATGACATTTCAGTGGGACTATGAGCCAAATGTTTAATTTGCCAATATTTTGGCTAATAATGTGCGGTACAGGGTTCGGTAACAATAGGTTGTATGTTGTACAACGGATGGGCCGCCACAAAGTTCATTAACGGGACAGTGTTAGTGTAGAGTGGGGTTGTAAGCATTCAACCCACAGATTGTTAGATTAGGAAATATGTGTTTGTAAAGCTAGTAATAAAGTAATCTGTAATAAAATAGCTTTAAAATTAATCTTATCTGATGTGTTTTCTTTCATATGGTAGGTGTTTTAATGCAGGGGGTTGTGTTGTAAGTTTTGCAGGAAAGGTTAAACCAGCACACGCGTTGTAGCTCCTTTCTCTTGTCTCTTGTGCTGTATGTGTGACCACATTCCCACATGATGTCATAAGTGATAGCAACATTTTCTTAAGTCTCATTGCAATGGATGATTAACACATTATAGGTGAAATAAATACCTACCAACAAAGCTGCCACAACCACAATGTAAGTCACATGCAAAGATGGAAGTTTTAGCATCTCAGGCAGAGAAGAACAATTTCTAAATATTTATTACTGGGGCTTTATTGCTCGGTTGATACAAACACATGTTGTGAAATAACAAGTAGTGAACTAGATGCTTAGAACATTACACCGGCCCCAAAATGGGCACATAATCATAATTACTGAAGGGATTTAATGATTACATGACAGGATTTACTAAGCATATAGAATGCATCTCACATGCATTCCTTAATTTACTATAACAGGGAATATCAAGAACACAACCATTCTCACCTCATCGCAGGTGTGAAGAGGCTTAGTGGATTCCACACATTATAGTATAGAAATCATTTTAGATAAGCATTTAGTGTACATTTTTTTCAGAATGTGGATTTCTATGTAAAAACTGATCCATTTTATATCTATGCAATAGACTTTTCAGTGATATTCAGATACATCTTGTCCTGCTCAACTTGGCATTTGCAGTGTTGTAGCAGTGCTGAGCAATATTACAATGGCCTTCAATGGTAATAAATAGCTCCCCTGTAATCTTAAAACAAGCATTTTTAAAACAAAATAAAGGCACCTTTCATTACAAAAGAGTAAAAACCTCATTCTGAAAGACAAGATCACTTATCACAAGAGCTGCATTTGGGTAGAAGAATACAGTTTACATTCTAAAATCTATTTTTTACTCTATAAAGTAGAAATATAATGCTTAGATCAACAGTATTGACTTATCCACATACCATAGCAAAATGACATTGGGTCACCTCTTATTTATCCTATATTTTTTTAATTTGATATTCAATGTAACTTATTTACCAAAGTGTCTTTGATGTCACACATTTTCATAAATACTGTATTTTTGATAAATGAAATGTAATTTTTAGTAAAACAGCAATTCTTATATTGTATAACAATCCTAACACAGGAAGCAGTTGTATTTATTTAATGTGGCATATATGATTTTTTTTTTTAAGAGACTTACTCTTTTAAACATAGCAAACATAAAAAAAAACTGTTAAAAGTCTAATTTCTATTAAGACATAAAGTCCATTATCATAAATTATGAATTGGTTGATTGACAGTTGTACTTTAACAACAATTTTAACTTGTTCATTGCCAATGAAGCTGAACCTCTCTGCAAGCCATAACTGGATATAAACTCAAGACTCTTGGGAGGAGGGGTAAGAGAGGTCATTTGACCCCAACACATAAGTTTAGTTGAGTTGCCCCTATCTTACTTCCTGTAAATGCCTGTCCCTCGCCCTCAATTTCAAGGACTCAGCCAATCTCCTTTTGTAAATAGAACAATGCTTTATATTTCTCTATTACCTCCAGAGAGGCTATATCAATAATGCAGGAAACGCATCTGTCCGGCACAATAAGATTATTTTTCTGATTTCGGCTGACAGTTATGGTAATAGTTTGGCAAACAATCTACACTACCGTCAATGACCGCAGATTACAGCTGTTTTTTAAATTTTCAACTGCTCATGAAAAACTGGGAAGATTGATTGCTTGCAGCAACAGAGATAGAGAGGCATGTCATCAGAAAATGATACATTACAGATGTTTAACTCTTTCGTTGACTGCCATAGCATGCAATCTTAATGTTATTTTCTTTTTTGGCTCGTTGGTTTAAGACTAGGTTTATGAAGTGGGAGCTGAATTCTGATGTTCTTCTCTATGACAATGAAAATAAAAAAATATTTAAAATTAGATTTTTTTTGTATATGCATATATAACCCATTTTTAGCAAACAATTATGTGCTTCGCAAATAGTGCAATAATGAAGAATTGACTTTAAAATACATTTGCATTTAGAAGTCTTGTAAATATTCTGATCTTTTACTGATGGAACATTTTATAAAGAGTACTGTTGAGCTACCATTTATGACATGATGCTGCTTATTTAATACACTTGGCAGGGCAATGTCGCTCAGCAACAGTCCTTGGGACACCCCATCAGGCAAGGATTTACGGATATCTTTGCTCGAGGCCAGGTGGATCAATCAGTGAAAGAGTCATGTGGATTGACCCATCTGAACTCACAAGAGATAATCTGAAAGAGCCACAGAAAATGTTTCAATGAAGACATATGTTAATAGTATAGTCTATGACAATGAAAAAAAGTTGAACTAATTAAATAAATGTATTTCAAAACTTACTTTAAATTTGTATTTTAGCACATTTTATAAATTGTGCAGTTCTAATAATATTATTGGCAAACTGTCAACTGACCCTTAATATTTGCATTGTGAGTCTTATCATTTTGAAACCATAATAAAATATCCCCCCAAGAAACATGAAGAGGGTCAATTGACTGTTTGTCAACAATGTAATCGGACCCTCTGAGGAGTTTCTGTACTTGTCAAAGGGGTGGAACTGCTCAGTTGGTAAATGGTGCTGGAATAACATTTTTTTATTGTTTCTAAATATTTTAAATAATTAAAATGATAAATTGTTTGCCATGATTAGTACTACTCTTTGAAATCTTTTGTATGTCCCTTTAATTACGGGACTATCCCATGCACTGAAGTTATTATTATTATTATCGTTTATTTATAACGCGCCAACATATTCCGTAGTGCTGTACATAAGATACGTTCAAGACAAAGATACATACAAATTAACACATAGTAAAGCAAGGAGGGCCCTGTCTTTGAGTTTGGAATCCAGTGTCCATGGTGCTTTCCCTAAAACACCTTGTGGGATTGAAACTCGCAGACTTACATCCTAAAGTTGAGATATACAATAAAAGAAAACATACCCAGAACAATGCTATATAAACTTTTCCCAAAAAATCAGTGTTAAAAATTAAGTTAATTAATAACAAGTTAACATTTCTGAGATTTTTACTGAGTTATTTTTTAATAAAAAGCATTACATTTAATAAAAAGCATTAATTGAGATTTAGATTTTCAAATTAAAACATACTATAACTGCACTATAACAGACCTTAAGTATCTTCTACAAGTACCCTCACATTCTGACAAACTCCGAGGTTTAAAATGCCTCCTTAAAAATCACATATAATGAACATGTGCTGTGAAAATAAATAAAATGTATTGTGAATTAAAACATATTTTACATTGATATTGCTTTCAATTTACTTCCAAGTGTAGACTTGAATCTTTGACTTTCCTTTTTAAGCTAGCTTTCAAGTAATCTCTAATTGTATTACACCAGAGAGATAGAGTGCAAGGGGTTGAGAGAGCAGTTCATATTGGTCATATGCTCAATACATCTAGAGATGTTGGTAATAAAAATAGATGAGGCCCCATGACAGTTACACTAGTGAACAAAAGTGTAGGTGATGGTATGACCAAACCAGGAAGTAACTGTACAACATAATTCTTTCAATATTTTATTATTTTCTTTAAAGTTTAATCATTTTCTACAATACTCTTTTATTAATGGTGATAATAACAAGCTGTTTTGTGTCTACTACAGCAGCTTCCACATGTAATCTATAAAATTAATGTACATGTAAAATTATTCTCTGCACATTATAAATATCTTAGGATTTATTTAAAGGTATATTTAAGTTTTCTCTTTTTCTAATCTAACACATGCTGCTTACATCAGAAACACACATTACATGGAGTGATTCTAAACACATGCAGATTTATATTATTTAAAAATAAAAATTGTTTTCCGCACCCCCAGTGTTTCTTACATAGGCACGGTGAACCTCCCAATAGAAACACTGCACTTGGGTACAACTCTTAACCCTTTACTAACCTTAGAGCCAGAAGCAGCTCAATGCAGAGATCTGCAGATCAGTGTCTGGCTCTTCCTGCTTCCTTCTGCAAAGGACTACACATCCCATGATTCCTTTCTGCACAAACTTCCATCACTGATTGTCACATTGTATTAAAATGTATTAGCTGCCTGTGATTAGCCAAAAAATATGAATTTTATGGGTGTTGGGTTTGGTTTGTTAATATATATTTTGCATTCATTTTGCTTATATCAGGGTGGCTGGGATGCAGGATCATGTTTGAAGTCAACTTCAAAACGAAGACAACTAGATATGAGTAGACTACCCCCTTTCGACCTGTAAGATGAAAAAGTGCAGCAGGTGGAGTTCATTGAAGTATAGATAAAGTGACTTTATGTTTGAGAGATTTAAAAATGTATTTTGGAAGAATATGTAAAGCCTGTAGAAGAACAGATAGCATGGGACAATAAATAATTAACTGATAATTTCCACGAGAGCCGTGACTTTGTAGATTTCATGCCTTGCACTATGTTCTGTTCATTTGTTATACCACTATTGACTATTACCTAAAAGAGCCATCACTGACCCTTCTGTGTCCTATTAACTAAGGCAGAATATTATATGGTGGGGCGTCGGGATAGCTGAGACCAATAAAACACCTTTTACCATGGCGATTGCTCTGTTCAATAAATAGTAAATGTTAAGTAGTCTGATCCATGTTTACGAAAATATCTAGCAGTTTGTGTTAGGTTCAAAAACCCTGTGTGAGACAAAAACATAAATCATAAGAGGTAATACTTGATATCATGGAGAGATTACAGTATGACAGGTTTAAACAAATGTTTTTTTATGTATCTCTGGTTTATTATCATTTCACAAGCTCTTTTATAGACAGATGTGCAGTGTAGAGTTACAATGAATCATTAAACTCTTGCAATTGTGGTTTAAACATGTCTAAGATATCCTTGCAAAGAAGGGATTATTGTATGTAATAGCTTGTAGTTTTCTTAGAAAAACATCTTGTTTACATCAACCAAGATAACCCCAGGTTGTCCTGGCCATGGACATTTCTACACAGCTAAGAAAGGAAAATTAACCCTTTGTGAATAATTTTTCTATCACAGTGCCATATGAGGGCCATCATCAGCTAACTGAAGGCCATGTGCATTCTGGAGTATCACCGATCAGTAAATGTATTGTGGCCGTCAGTTCTTGTATGAATGTTTAACCAAAATGTTGACAGAGGTCTTTGTACCATACCCACACAACTGATGTTGAAATAAGCAGAGTTAATTTATTTTCATGACCTGTTAACCAAAGGCTAATTACAATCAAATGACTCCCTTTCACCATGGTAGACCTTTATTGCTGAGCAATGCCTTAATGTGGCCTGCAAACCACCATGGATTTTCTGGCTCAAACACATACTGCATAAAACTTGTCTTTTTCATTAAATGTCATTGCAATATTGATTATTTCTGCTGGCAACCAAGAGTAACCATAGTGTCGTTCAAATACAGCTAGGACAAATTCTTATTACAAAATTAAAACAATAGCCTTTTTCCCTCTTAAAAGTAATTTATTTTACTTTCACTCTTTTTTATTTAATTTTAGTATTTTATTCAGTACATTTTATCTTGTGAAAAATGCATTTTGGAAGAATATGTAAAGCCTGTAGAAGAACAGATAGCATGGGACAATAAATAATTAACTGATAATTTCCACGAGAGCCGTGACTTTGTAGATTTCATGCCTTGCACTATGTTCTGTTCATTTGTTATACCACTATTGACTATTACCTAAAAGAGCCATCACTGACCCTTCTGTGTCCTATTAACTAAGGCAGAATATTATATGGTGGGGCGTCGGGATAGCTGAGACCAATAAAACACCTTTTACCATGGCGATTGCTCTGTTCAATAAATAGTAAATGTTAAGTAGTCTGATCCATGTTTACGAAAATATCTAGCAGTTTGTGTTAGGTTCAAAAACCCTTTGTGAGACAAAAACATAAATCATAAGAGGTAATACTTGATATCATGGAGAGATTACAGTATGACAGGTTTAAACAAATGTTTTTTTATGTATCTCTGGTTTATTATCATTTCACAAGCTCTTTTATAGACAGATGTGCAGTGTAGAGTTACAATGAATCATTAAACTCTTGCAATTGTGGTTTAAACATGTCTAAGATATCCTTGCAAAGAAGGGATTATTGTATGTAATAGCTTGTAGTTTTCTTAGAAAAACATCTTGTTTACATCAACCAAGATAACCCCAGGTTGTCCTGGCCATGGACATTTCTACACAGCTAAGAAAGGAAAATTAACCCTTTGTGAATAATTTTTCTATCACAGTGCCATATGAGGGCCATCATCAGCTAACTGAAGGCCATGTGCATTCTGGAGTATCACCGATCAGTAAATGTATTGTGGCCGTCAGTTCTTGTATGAATGTTTAACCAAAATGTTGACAGAGGTCTTTGTACCATACCCACACAACTGATGTTGAAATAAGCAGAGTTAATTTATTTTCATGACCTGTTAACCAAAGGCTAATTACAATCAAATGACTCCCTTTCACCATGGTAGACCTTTATTGCTGAGCAATGCCTTAATGTGGCCTGCAAACCACCATGGATTTTCTGGCTCAAACACATACTGCATAAAACTTGTCTTTTTCATTAAATGTCATTGCAATATTGATTATTTCTGCTGGCAACCAAGAGTAACCATAGTGTCGTTCAAATACAGCTAGGACAAATTCTTATTACAAAATTAAAACAATAGCCTTTTTCCCTCTTAAAAGTAATTTATTTTACTTTCACTCTTTTTTATTTAATTTTAGTATTTTATTCAGTACATTTTATCTTGTGAAAAATGCATTTTAATAAAATCTACGTTATAACAGGATTCAGTAGATTTGGCAACCTTTTTTGAATTTCTCAAAAATGTATGTGACACAAAACTTAAATTTTCATTTACTTACAAGACAACGCTGCATCTTTTTAGACTCAACTCTTATTCATTTGAAATCTTATTGTAACAATAATTACGGTATGCACACATAGAATATGTTATGTTGTTGCATTATTTCCTGTATTGCTGTCAGAATCAATTCAAGCCACATGTTATTCACAACATTTTAATCAACCCATTATTTCCAACAGGGTTTGTAAGATCCCTATTGTATCTGCTGTGCATCATTTGCAATCACATGAACCTATACACAATTATCAGGAAATGCTTAAAGTGGAAGAAAATAAACACACACTATCTGGTGTACATTAAATAAGAATGTTTTTTTAAACAAAAAAAACATGCTTCTAAGCGGAAAAAATACTCACATAAAAATTAGGGGCTAAAATTAAAATGTTTTACTGTTACTCCTGCAAAACAGCACCACCCAGGGATCTTTCCTGTTTTCTGCGTACCTATGTGGCGCGGTAGAGATTTTATTCAGTTTCTTGTTAGTGTAAAGCTTATCATCTGCCACTACCACAAATCCTAAATGTAAACCTAACTCTAACCCCTAACCCCTAGATCTAACCCTAACCCCTAGCCCCTAAATCTAACCCTAACCTCTAACTGTAAATGCAAAATCTAACCCTAACCTTAACTCCAACCCCAAAATCTAACCCTAACCCCAAAATGTTATGTCTAAATCTAACCCTAACCCCAAATCTAACCCTAGCCCCTAAATCTAAATCTATCCCTAACCTCTAACTCTAATTGCAAAATGTAACCCTAACCTTAACTCTAACCCCTAAATCTAACCCTAACCCCTAAATATAACCCTATCTGTTAAATCGAACCCTAACCCTAAGCCCTAAATCTAACCCTAGGAAATTGAAGAAAATCTTGGCTGTGTCACCTAGTGGCCACTGTCTGCCACTGCTTGCAGGCAGAAAACAGGAAAGGTCCTAACCCTGCCTCAAGGTTAATAAATATTTACAAAATGGTTGCACTATAACCAGTGGTGGTGAAGACTGCAGGTGGGAAGAGCATTTGTTTTTCAAGACTGCATAATTATATTTTTGTTACAATATGAAAGAATAATATTATTAGATTAGATATGTGTTCCTATGCATTCATTTTGCTTATATCAGGGGGCTGGGATGCAGGATCATGTTTGAAGTCAACTTCAAAACGAAGACAACTAGATATGAGTAGACTACCCCCTTTCGACCTGTAAGATGAAAAAGTGCAGCAGGTGGAGGTCGATGAAGTATAGATAAAGTGACTTTATGTTTGAGAGATTTGTATTATGGAAGAATATGTGGAGACTGTAGAAGAACAGATAGCATGGGACAATAAATAATTAACTGATAATTGCCATGTGAGCCTTGACTTTGTAAATGTCATGCCTTGCACTATGTTCTGATAATTTGTTATACCAATGGGCAGCTGTCATCAAGTTAGATCTTGCCTCTTGGTATTACCTAAAAGAGTCATCCCTGACCCTTCTGTGTCCTATTAACTAAGAATATGGTGGGGGCATCAGGATAGCTGAGACCAATAAAACACCTTTTACCATGGCGATTGCTCTGTTCTAGGTCACCATCTCTATAAATAGTTGGTTCTCACTCAGGGCAGGGAAAGCTTGGAGGCCAAGAAATGTGTATAATGTTCCTTATTGGTATTTCAGTAATATTGTAGAATTGTAGCTCATTTTGGGGCTTTTGCGATTAATCAAGAAGCCTATAGATTGCGTATACAAATGTTACCCAGTTTCAAGCATGTGGAAACTTGCAAGATATACAGGATTTATCTTGTGGTGCTGTCAAGCTTCTGTTCTACAACCATTTGGCATAAGAATGATCACTTTTAACAGCTCTGCCTCTGTGAATGACATTTTTTTTGTAACACTAGTGAAAGTGGTGATTACACAAAATAGATTGCACATAGTACCTGGAATGCTACTACTTATCAATTTCATTAAAATGCATTTTACAGATGCTACAACAAATGGTATGTTTCTGAGATTGACTTAGGTATTTGGGAGTTCCATTAAGAGATCAGATGTAACAAACTCAGAAGAAAGGGGAATACTCTGGAACGTGGTAACTAATTATTGTGCTTGGTTTTATTTTTAAGCAGTTTACATGTGAAAATACTATTATAATATCATTATTATATAATAACCATACATGAAAGGTCTACACAAATCCAAATTTCTAAGGACAGATAACACATAAGAGAAAGGCTCTTTTTTTCAAGACAAGGTAGGGTTCTTAAAACACATTTTTTAGAAAACACTTACATAAGTAAAGAATTTGTCTGTCTATAAATAATATTATGTATAACTGCAGTCTTAAGGACATTACAGTGACAGACACTGACATGTAAATCCTGGTATAATAAACATCAATATAATATAATTTTTTTATAGATTCTGAAAACATTAATAATGTGGGCATACAATAAAGATAAATGAACAAAACAGTTTCTGAAAGAATATTCACCAGTTATGAATATATTTCATGTGGCCTGGGGCAACTAATAGATATCAGTATCAAAACAGTTGCAGATGAGTTAAAAAGGGCTATTTATTTTTGACCTTGTTGTGCCTGATCTTTCAGCTGCTGTAAAATGCGTCTGTCTTTGGCCCATCATTGTACAATTTGTGCTCAATCACCTCTTACTTTCAACCACATTTTTTTTGCAATCCTGAATTTCTATCCTCAGGCTTTTCTGTTGGGTTTTGTTCCTAGTGCTGATGTGAGGATCTTCAGACGAACAAAAACGTATTTTTTTTTCAAATGAGTAAGCTCAGTGAAGTGTGATAATAATGTAATTCCATTACTTTCAAATAAGTCTCTTGCAACCACTCAAGTGTATACAGGTGGTAGTGCCATGCAGGCCCCTCCAGAAATAAAGGGGTTTGAAAAAAGAGAAAAAGATCATTTTTATTAAATAACCAAGAGAGAATTAAGATATTCCAAAGATGTAGAATGAAATTTAAAAATAGGGAAATGATCTTTTCAAGATTGTTGTATTTCATCTGATATTACAGAGAAGTCTTCGTGTTGATCCATTCCACGCTTGATGGGAGACGTGAACTTTTGGAAATACCTAATTTTCTACATGAATAAATGAGTTTTCTGTCAACTTTCAAACTCATCCTTGATTGCAGAGACATTTTAAAGTCATAACACAAGTTCAGTAGGCCAAAACTGTCATTTCTATGAAGTTGGAGTGTCAGATAAAACAAGAGCCTGTTCTCACAGTGACCTACTGGTCCTTCTAGTAATAATGACTTCTCTTGAAGACAGTAGCAAATAAAACTTTAACTTAATGGTGCAGTAAGGGCCTTCCCATTTTTATGACCACTTTTTCAGTCAGTCTGGTTTTTGATATGCACTCATGGGGATTTCACTACACTGCTCAAGAAAAAGCAACACATTTTGAAAATATATCAAAGTATATCATTAACCACCAGTATCTTCTAAATTAGAAAACATATATCTGCAAGGTCACCAGTACTAATCATAAGCTGTATAAATTGTGGGCAATGTTTAAAAAGTGACCTTTCATTAAATTGTATTAACTTGTATAATTGAATTGTGTTAGTAGCTGAATTATCTCACACTGCTATGGTTCCACATCAGTTACCTGTTTATCACATAAGTGAAACAACTATTATTTCTTATTATTATCCTTTATTTGTAACTATGGGTTTGTTGTATGTTGCCACTGATATCATGAACCTGGTTAAGCGCCTCACTAGCACAAGTAGTCTGTTGAATTACTTAGTACTCAATTATAAAGTCCCTCGCTAAACTTTTGCTTGTGAAAAAGTTTCCATGGTGCACGGTAAAAAATCTAACATGAAACTGTTTGTGAGTGTTAGCTATACGTAACCCCTGAGCTGCCAAAAAGTAATGTGTATTTCAATCACTTATTAAGGCTGTTCAAAGCCGTTAGCAAGTTTTCGGAAAGGCCCTCATTATTACTAAAGTTGTAGCCTTCCTTGCAGGGTTGATCTAAATAAAAGTATATGCTGGAGGTCTAATAAAAGATGCTCTGGTGTCCACCTGGGGAATTTAAGACCCCTCTACCCTAACTCCCTTCTGCTCCGGGGGTTGGGAGTCTTTTAAAGGGAAATTGAAGGTTTCTCGATCTTACGAGGTATATAATATGCCTGTTTATTTTCATGTACTTTTAAGTTATTAAGAAGTGCTTATAAGTTCTGTTTTCATTGCCTAAAATCAAATTAATATTACTGGATTGGGTCGGCCCTATGCAGCTCATGAAGAAACAGACTCTGTAGTACTTGCTGTGCAGTGTCTCATACTAAGCATACCATCTCTCAGCAACATTCTGCAACCTGCTGCTGAGATGTGGATTCTGATAGGCTAGGACACTACACTGATCTAGCACTACAAAGTCTGTGTTTGCATATGCTGCAGTGGGCAGACCCTTATAGACACTTTTTGTTTGATTTAAGAAAAAAGGCTTATAAGCAGTACTTAATAAAATAATGTACATAAAATGTAAATAAATAGATATACCTAATATGATCCAAACAGGGGCATAGGAACTGGGGAGGATGGGAGGGACAAATCCGCCCCCCACAGATTACATGAAAAGGGGGCATGAAAAATAGCAAAATTAAACTTAATCATGCATTACCAGTGTTTGCCTCTAGAGGTGCTATGGAACAGTTTGTCTTTACCATGAAAGCTTTGACCCATAGAGTTTAATAGCACCCTAAAAACTGTGTCCCCCCCAGATTTTTTTAGGCTTCTATGCCCATGGATCCAGATATCCCTTTAAAACTCTACTATTAATCCCATAAGGACCACCATTTTCCTTAACACTAACCTCCAAAATGAGGGTCCATAAGGCACTAACCCGCCTATGATGAATTATAAAGACCCCATGCGTTATAAATTAAAAAATGATGAAAATATGTAAAATAAATTCATTTTTTAAAATAATCTAAAATTAAATTAAAATGAATAAAGATAATGACATTCAAATAACAAAATATTTAGCAAATTAAAATAAAAACATATTGAGATTTGTAAAACCTAGATCCAACATTTTTCACTGATGTCATTGATCCTCACTTCAGGCTTGTAAGTGGCCACATCATTCATCATTGTAGGCTTGACTGATGTCCTTGATTGTAGACCACTGCTCCTCTCTTTGGTCTATGTAACTGAGTTACTCTACAAAAATGACTCTACAAAAAAGAAAAACAGTTATGTACCCATATGAGGGGCTACTGTTAGTGAACATGGGGGTTCTTAGGAATTCCCATGGGGGATCTTTCCATGGGGGATCTTCCCATGGGGATCTTCAGGAATAAGGTGATTTTAATTAGTGATTAATAGTAGGGTGTAATAGACCCATATCCCAGACTCACAAGGGAGTTGGGGAAGGGGAACTAAAGACAAACCAGCTCTAGAGTGGGTCCACGGGAACCCCAGAATATATTTTATTACAGCCAGAAAGGGTGATAGGGAGAGTGGGAGATTGGCAGAAGAGGTGGTGGGTCCAAGGCAGGTCTAGTGTTTTGTGTGTTCATGTTATTTAGAGAGTGATATTGCTGGGATACTACTATGTTTTTACATTTTGACTTTCCCATATATGCTTACACATTATGCAGACAACTACCTCACAAGGCAAGACATTAGTAAGGACCCCCTGTCTCTATGAACATAAAAAAATGACACTGACATGTAAAGGTACAGCAGAAAGCCCACCAAAAGCTCCTTGGTCTGTCGTTTTGTACTACTTAACTGCTGAACAAAAATGATGCTCTTTATTAAGAAAAGACTATCATTATTTCATGATTTTCATTATGGATCAAATTCTTTATTTGGGCATTAAAGCCACTTTGCCAACTAGAATATAAACACTGGAGACCCAAGAACGATTATGTTGTTTCTTCTGTGCAGCAGAGATTTACCTGCCATTCTGTGGGTTGGTCTATCTTTCCATCAGACTTTGCACATGTGCCACCTTACTGCACACAACACATAATTATTATCATTATTATCTTTTATTTGTAATGCATATCCCGTAGCGCTAAACATGGTGTTAAGTTTCCGACAAAACAATATTAACACATAGCAAAGAATGGAGGGCCCTGTATTAGATAACCACAACTTGCATTTATTACATTAAAATAATTTACTGAGTTAATGTATAATAGTTAAGATTTACGTCACAGTTTTCATTTAGACATTTTTTTAATAATCTTTTGTAAAAATGTGCTAAATGACAATTTCACAACAAACAAGTTGAGTACAGCACACAACAAACAGTAAATATTTATAATGTTATAAAACTATGTAGTTTGGGAGCACGGACCATATATGTGCACTGAGAATTTGAGTCTCACAAACAAGTAGCTGTGTTTTCCCAGAAGCCCAGCTCTGAAATACCAGCCTTTAATGATTTGGAAAGAAACATATTTCAGTACGGCTGCATTACAAGCACATGAGAGTTATAGTGCGAAGTGTTAGCAGGTCTCTGAGCAAAGTACCTAAGGGAAAGATTCAGAGCAGTCAGACTCAGTCATAAACCTCCCAGAGGCAGAGTGTTAACAGTACTTCAGCATTGTTAGGGTCAGCTGGTACAATGTATTACATCACAAAAAGTGTACCGGAACAGTTATTGAGGGATTAGGATAAGACATTTGATAGCTGCTGTATTATTGCATGTACGTTTTAACTAAGTGTGTCAGAAATGGAAAGCGAATGAAGCACTGATTGTTTACGACACCATTATTCGTGCAAGCAACCTTATAGCAGCATCATTTCAAAATAGCTCTAAAGCATCTGTTTAGCCCGATTCACCTGTTAATTATTTTATCTATTGCATTGATCTCTGAGTCTGGTTATATTCTACCTATCCTGATGTATATTGGTGATTTCTATTTCCTTAAGTGGCACAGATGTCCAATATTCTATCATTCATGTATAAGCTATGAAAAGGTTAAATAAACATATTTGTAACCCCTATGCATAGGCAATTTCTGTCATGTCCTTCTCCAAAGATATTCAGCTTTGGGTGTGTGTTGCCAATTCCCCACAGAGCTCAATAACTGGTGCACGGCCAAGATATGTTCCTTTAGATGCATGACACAAAATGTGGAGATCAACATCATATATAATGACTGAATTATAATTAACAAGATGAATAAAAGTTATGGTAATAAAGTAGACTTGATCAATTTGGTCCTGATGTTATTCTTTGGAGCTTATTTCTCAAATGAAATCTTTATATAGATTATTTTACAAAATTCTATATAATCTAAGCAGGGTTAAGTGGGGAAGAACAGAATAAAAAAATAAGATATCTGCTCTTCATATATTTCCTATGGAGCTTATATACTAAATGGTGATAATTATTAACACCAATTGATAAGTATCCCCTTAAAACCCATGGAAAGATGGGATACTTACAGCATTATTAAATTGCGATTCTGCAAATTTAAAAGGGCTCTTTTTAAGCACAGAGCATATTTTTTTTACAGAAGTTTTTAGTTAGTGAACTTCTATCTAAAAGCAAGGTCTCCACTAACTAAAAACTTCTGCAAAAAAAATAAAAAAGATGTGCTTAAATAGAGCCCTTTTACATTTGCAGAATCACAATTTAATAATCTTTAACCCTAACAGCCTTATTAATTTGCGATTCGGCCAAGTGAATAGGGCTCTATATAAGCACACAGCATATTTTTTTTACAGAAGTTTTTAGTTAGTGAAGACCTTGCTTTTGGATAGAAGTTCACTAACTAAAAACTTCTGTAAAATGATATGCTGTGTGCTTATATAGAGCCCTATTCAATTGTCCGAATCGCAATTTAATAAGGCTGTTAGGGTTAAAGATTATTAAATTGTGATTCTGCAAATTTAAAAAGGCTCTTTTTCGCAATTTAATAAGGCTATACGTATCCTAATTATATACCCTATTTATTACTGTTTTAGGAGAAGTTCATATAGGCAGCTGCAGGTAATTAATTTACTTGACCGAACCTTTAAAGGTAAGAGATCAGACTAGAAGAAGGCATTTTAAGTTCATACAAGTAATACAATAATGTCACTGAAATGGTACGACGACAGATGTGCGGACTACACAAGGCTGCTAAGACACGTGACATGGATTTTTCTAAATGTTACCGCTGCTCAGTCTGATGCTGTCTAAGCTGTTATGTTATGTTGAAGGGTTTTGAGTTATGTAGTAAATCCTTGATTAGAACATGGAGTAATACTCAATAACTAATTATTTTCTCTCGAGTAGTTGTGTTTTGTTAACAAGTGTTCAGAGTGTGCTTTCCCCGCAGTTGCAGTTAATTTGTTTTTACAAGAGCAGCTGTTGATCAATGCTTGGGACATTTGGAATTATGTGGCAGCCTGCTCCTGGTATCAGATGCACATTATAAAAATGCTCTGGATGCAGACTGGCTTCTGGTTATTTGTGCACAAGAATATTATGTTTGCTCATAACATTCTTTTCTGATTCCTCAGGCTTCTCTTTCCTTAGAGTCTCTATCCACATATCAGGGAAGTCCACATGTCTGCCTCACCCTGGTGTGCATATGGCATGGATCTTCTCAATATACCATATACACACTTAATGCACTTTTTTGCTTTAAACACAGCTGTGCTAAAGTTTACAGCAATACTAGGAGAGAAAATAAACGAGATCAGTGGTGGTCATCATAACCTCTCTGATATTTGAAGAGATAACATATTGTTTATATGCTTATCTTTTTATATAAATGAAGAAAAGTGCAAAATGGCAATGGTTCAATCAATATGTTTATAAAAATAATATATATAATATTAAATTAACACAAATATGACTTCCCATGAATATGTAAACTACACCTTGTTTACCTCTTAGACTATATAAAAAAAAAATGGTCATTTTGTCATTAAACCTTTTATTGGTATTTGATTACCTAGCCCCATGTAAACATTGAAAAGATGGTAGCAGTGTAAATGATTCCCAGTAATAGTTCCTAAAATGGGTGGGAAACATTATTATTTCACTGACCCACATAAAAAGTAATGTTGGTCACACAAATACACATTAGTTTAATGTAAATCATTCAACTCACCCATTTTTTTAAACTGTGATTGTTTATCGTTGGTGAGACTACTGGTTATATATCCCTTAGATTGTAAGTTTGCGAGTTTTCAATCTCTTGTCAGTGCCTTGGAAACAAGCTCTATGTACATTTGATTTTGTGCTCAAAAACAGGGCCCTCCATTCTTTACAAGGTGTTTCATTTGTTTTGTGCTATGTACTTAACCCCTGTACAGCGCTACGGAATATGTTGGCGCAAAATAAATAAAGATAATAATAATAATAATAATAATATAAGCTCCTATTCACTTTTTTCTTTCTACCTTCCAATGCTCCTTCTCTCCCCTCTCCTTAATCTTATCTCGCTCCTTATCATCATTCTTATGAATTTTCCAAATGAGCTCGACGCTTGTTGTAAATAGCTCCTCCTACAGACATGATTAGCTATGCATATGGATACTTTCCATCCCTGTCCATTTGCACTGGTGTAAATCCATGCATACATCTGGAATACAAGAGGTAGTGATCGGTGTCTATGAAGCCCTGTGCACATGTGCTCTGGCCAAACATGTTGAGATCACCATGGGCGCACACGTTTTAAATGAATGGATGAAAAATAGGAACCTTGGTGCCATTATAATATTATTTTACAAGTTCATTCATGAATTATACAGAGAAATTCAAATTATTATAAAGGTTAACCAACCACATGAAACTGTTTATGCTTAAACTGTCCCACACTTAAAAGTATAAATCTAATACAGACAATAGAAAACTTCTATTTTATCATTACTTCAAATTACATAACTGTGAATAATACTTTCATTTACACTGTACTTTTATCAATACGTCCATTTTAACATAAATCAAAACATGCACAGTTGATATTGACAGACGAACCTACCTCCAATCTCTTAATTCTTGCAACTATCATTTTCCAACTATTAATGAGTGCTGCTGCCTGGGTAACTTTAGTTACCTCCCATCATATAGTATTTTTTATCAACTTGTTTATGGTGCAGATGTCCATTTACCTATACCCAATTCGGAACAAAACACAGTGTATTGATTTTCATCAATGAGTTCTCAACAATTTACATAAAAGCCATCACATATTTTCTAACTTATACTGTTTCACCTGCATCAGTACTTCCTACTGTGTTGATTTTAAAGAAGTCTTAACTCTGACCATAAGGGTCCTCAGAACTGTTTATACTTTCGATGATCCAACAAAGTTAATTTCTTTAAAATTGAAGCTTGACTAGATAATGTGAATATATCTTAAACCGTGTTGTTGCTTGGATTGTAAGGATACAGTCCCACTGATCTATTGTTCTTTGATGTTCACTTTGTTTAAAATATTTCTATTTTATATTGTTCTTTTTCACATGATGTTCGACACTTCATAATGGTTAGCAGTATAAATAGTTCACTGTAAAGAATCAACAAAACATTTTACACTATGTTTATAGATGGAAATTATACTTACCATGGAATTTAACTGATTTCCAATCCTGAAGAATCCCACATTCACACAATGAACATCAGTTTATGGCTATGGGTAATATTTGATTTGTTGTCCATTATTATGTGGGCTCAAACATAAGTTTCATGTAGGTAAGCCTGTCACAGCTTTCAGAGAATTTCCATATATTGTCTCTTACTTATTTGCGAGTCTTAATGACCATGCCATGGAAGTAAATCAGATGTGACATATTTTATGAAGTGATTTGTTCTGGCCTTGATTCAATCTCTTCTATTTTGCCACCCAACATACCATGTTTTGCTTTTTGTGCCTATGCAATACCTAAGTTGCAGGATGTGGTGGAATCTCAATTGAACTATTCAAAATTCTACAGGATGATGCTGTGTGTTAAGTGTTGATTGCCTCATGCCAACACATTTGGAAACTCAACAATGGCCAATAGACTGGAAAAGGTCAGTCTACATCCCAATCCCCAGGCAGTGCCAAAGAGTGCTCCAGTTTTCGAACAATTGCACTGATTTCACATGCAAACAAGGTAATGCTTAAGATTCTACAAGCTCGACTCCATCAATATATGGTCCGGGAACTACCAGATGTGCAAGCCAGGTTCCGCAGAGGCACAAGAGATATAATTGCCAATGTCCGCTGGATAATAGAGAAAGCAAGAGAGTTCCAGAAAAGCATATACTTTTGTTTCATAGACTATTGTAAAGCCTTTGACTGTGTGGATCACAACAAAATGTGGCATGTTCTTAAAGATGGCAGAAACAGATTACCTCTTCCTTCTAAAGAATCTGTATGTGGACCAAGAAGCCATGGTCAGAACCGAACATGGGACCAAAAAAAGATCTGAAAAGAAGTGCAACAAGGTGGTATATTGTCACCTTATTTATTCAACTTATATGCAGAGGACATCATGCGTAAGGCCAGACTGGATAAATCCAAAATCGGAATCAATATTGCTGGAAGAAATATCAACAACCTCAGATGTGCCGATGATACTACTCACTAAAGTGAGGAGGAACTAGTGAAAAAGTTGGCTTGCTGCTCAACATTAAAAAGACGAAAATCATGGCAAATGGCAATCTTACTTCTTGGCAAATAGATGGGGATGAAGTGCTTTTTTCCTGGGATTCAAATCTCTAGAGATGGTGACTGTAGTCATGAAATTAAAAGACGTTTACTTCTGAGGGGAAAAGCTATGGCAAGCTTGGACAAGCTAGTAAAAAGATATTAATCTATCAACAAAGGTCTGCATAGTTAAAACTATGGTATTCCCAGTAGTAACATACGGATGTGAGAGCTGGACCATAAAGAAGTCTGAACGCCATAAAGAAGTCTGAATTGACGTCTTTGAATTGTAGGGTTGGAGAAGACTGCTTAGAGTCCCTTGGACTGCAAGAAGATCCAATCCGTACTTCAGGAAATCAAGACAAACTGTTCACTAGAAGGTATGATCATGAGGCTGAAGCTCAAATATTTTGGTCATATCATAAGACGGGAATCCAGGACTCCCTAGAAAAGACTGTGATTCTGGCAAAGATTGAAGGCGCACGAATATGGGGATGCCAGTGGCAGAGATGGATAGATGAAGTCACTGAAGCAATAGACATGAACTTGATTGAGCTCAGAGGACTGAGAGATGTACCTAGTGCGCTGTGGTCGATAGACTCATGGAGAGTCGAAGGGGACTGAACAACCATACAGTCCAATTTCCTCTGTGTCTCCAATTTAACTTGCACCTCATTTCTTGCCATCTTCCCTAGAACAAACATCCTGTACAAATCAGACAGTAGACTTTTTTTTCACAACCATCAGTATACCTCATACTTCTTTTTCTTACCTGAAAACTAAACAGATTACATCAACATTTATTATCTTGAATAGCATGACTTAGTATGCACACAAAATCAATGCAGTCCCTGCCCTGTTCTAACTGTAATAAAGCACTTGAATAAAAGATGTATAAAAGTATATAAGTAACAAAAATATGAAAAAGAGCACCTATTAAACTTTCCAACAAAAAATCCAGTATTTATAGCAGTTTACAAAACCATATTCATTTTGGAAGCTCTGTTTATACCAATGAAGTAATTTCCCCATTGATCATGAAAAATATTCCTCAGGAACTTCTCCATGCTAAACCACAGGTAAATATATATATATATATATATATATATATATATATATATACTATATATATATATATATATATATATATATATATATGTATATATATATATATATATATATATATATATATATATATATATATATATTGCCTAGGTGTTTATCTGTTGTCTGTCAAGTATACCGGAAAGTAAGGACTCCTTTAAATTTGTGATTGTCTCTTTGTGGCCGGTGATGATTGTTGTGGTGACTCTATCTATCTATCAGTATCTATCTATCTATCTATCTATCTATCTATCTATCTATCTATCTATCTATCTATCTTAGTAAAATAATTCATTATTCTATTCATATGGATAGACCCCTCCCCTGCTGAACAGTTTTCTATTAATGTGCAATAGTAGCAAAAACTATAACATTTTCAGTGCAAATCAACATTGCATACAGACCTGGAATTTCTCTTCCACACTGCTAATTGCACCTATTTTTCATCTTATGAACTTGGCAGGTCTGGTGACATTATAGCAAAAATTCTCCCAACAGAACCCTGCCAATTTCAACCTTAATTCCATCAGTAAACAACTTCAACTGTGTTCGGAAAATTCCATTAATCATTCATGTTCAGTAAAGAATGATACTCAAAGGAGCTGTCAGGAGCAAGAAACTCTCTCCATTTTTTATGTAATTAAGAATCCCAACTAAAGAACCAGGAACACAGTAAACTTCTAACTCTAGAAAGAGGTTTTGAACTAGAAGACTATATAATTACTATTAGTCACATCATCAATTATGTAACTATAACAAGAATTAAATACAGAATATAACATATTCATAATTTATCCTAAAAGTATACTATAGTGAATAAATAGTAATTACTAAATACCACACAATACAATGAGTGTAGAAAGAATCTGTTAGAAAATCTTGTCTGATGTGTCCAATGCTTTGCTATAAACAGAACTTGTCCATGGTTTTGGACAGAGGTCACAATACTTGATCTTAATATATGTGAATATAGCTTTGAGATCCCTAAGTATAGTAGTATATATCCACATGACTACTCAATTTGAAAGTATCCTACAATCAGTGAGGGCAAAAGATACATAAAAATGTGCAAATAGACTCAATGTGCTCAGTAGTAGAGAAAACATTATTTTGTTGGCACTGCATTAAAAATATAAGTAATCGGAAGAGCTGATTTTTGTAATGATTTAAAGTACCACTGTACTTTAGGAACAAAATCACCTAACTGTGGAGTATGTAACAGACTGACAACAAAGCAGTTATGTAAACCGAGAGCTCGCATGCATTTTAAATAAAAATCTTTATTTAGCAAATTGTGCTAGTGTCAAGGGTGACATACTTATAATCCTTCCTGTTCAGTGTGATTAGGGCAAGTGAATATAAAGGAAAGCAAGGTTTATATTTTGTAATGAAACTGCTTAATTCTGAGCATGAATGGGAAGTAGGATATTATTATTATTATTTATTAATATTATTATTATCTTTTATTTGTAATGCTCCAACATATTCCATAGCAATATACAGGAGTTAAGTTTAAGGCAAAACAAAATGTAACACATTGCAAAAGAATGCAGGGCTCAGTCTTTGAGCCTAAATTCAAATGTACAAAGTGCTTTCCCTAAAGCACCTTACAATATTGAAAACTCACAAACTTACAATCTAAAGGGTTTGGGCGTGGTATAGGAGGGTGATAGATATGTTGTGCATATTAAAGGCATAATCTAAGATTCCTGGATTATGAGTGCATCTGATAGAAGAGAATTAATAGTGTAAGAAAAAATACCACAATAAACATTTCAATTCTTACAGTGAAGCTAGCAAAATGTTTTGTAAATTCTGACAGTTGAAAATTAGGGATAACACCCCCTCCAAACCTAGGCCAAATTAGCATAAAATTCATAATTTGTTTTGGCCAATCAAGAGAAAACAGGTTACCTGAAACATTTGAATACAACTCTGGGGTTCCTGTTTGTGCTGCAAAGCAGCCTGGGATGTGTAGTGTGGTCATTGTTAGAATGTGCTATGGCAGCAGCACAGCACACAGCACAGACAGGAAGCAGCAGAAAGGGTCATATCCCAGCAGTGACTTGGGGGCTGACATCACCGCTCTCCTATTGGCTGAGGAAGACACATCAGGTGACTAATGGGTTAAAATTGGTCCCCTAATGCTGCATGCTGATTTGGGGGAGGGGGGGGGGGCAGGTGCCTGTGTAGACAACCTTGGGGTCGTCAATATAATCCATAGAGGGATTTTTTAGATATTAATAAAAATAAAATGTTTTATGAAATGTGCTGCATATATGAAGGCTGCTTTTTGCCTAAATAATGCAAAATTGTAATAAACCATAAAACTTGAATATGCCTTTAAGTCTGAAGGTGATAAGCTTATTTATTAGATGCTTTTTTACTGAGGTTTTGGAGGTTTTGAGGTAGGAGGATCATCTAGTGGAGCAAGCAAGAGTTAAATTCTCTCAACAATAGGACCATGAATTCCACCACCCTACCACTGCTGAACAGAAAAAAAGACAGTGTTCACTGCTAGACAATATATGAACCAAATAGAACCTGCTATGCCTAAATAGCTACTAATGTTGCTACTAATGTTGCTAATTTTTAGAAATTCATAGTGAGCAATTCAGTACTTATTTTTTAGAATAATTGTTTTGTTTATAATACTTGTGAAAAATATGAAATGATAATATGCAATATCTATTTTTCAATATACATATTGCAGTTATTTAGCACTGCACTGTAAAATAGCCAATACAAACTTGCACAGTTCCAGTATTCTACATTATTTGGCTTCAGAACTTGATGTGCTTTGAATTCAGTGATGACATCATGAGTGAAAGGATTCCCCATCACTGAACTCGGGTAAATGTCAAGCAAAGAGACACACTCTGGCTGGGTATGAGAATCTAAACTGTTGAAACCAAATGCTTCCAAGTCTCTTCAACTGAACACGTTTGTAATCCCGCTAACCTAATAAGAACAGTCTCAGAAACATGACTCTTTTATGACATTTAAATATGACCTTTTCAAAAAACACAATGTACTCTCTCACATTCCTTTTGCAAGAATGAAAATACTGAGCCCATTCCAAATTTTAACACATTTCAGAAGCAGGCAAAGGCTTTCACTAGAGCCAGTGTAAAATATGAAGGCAAAATAAACTGTTTGACATTGATTCATTTTCAGGAAGACATTTCAAATTTTATTGGCCTTGCACATTGTTTTCCTTAGGTAATTTACAGAGTGCAAATAAAGAATTTCAAAGAATACTTAAAAGGCATAAATGCTTTATTACACACCATGTTTTTTTGGTATCCTCCATGGGTACACTCTTGTTTTGCATATCTATATGTTTTGTTCTGACACCAACAATATGACTATGAGCCGTATACTACTCCCTACATCACAAAGTTACACCGTCAATAAGTGCAAAGTAAGTATCCCTAGCTATTCTTTTTACCCATTGCAGCATGATTGCGAGAGAGCTACCGTTGACTACTATCGCAAGACAAGACCGCAAATTTCGGCAAACTTTCCATTGGGTTTTTCACTGCTAAAATATTATGAGTGATTCCTTCTTGCTTTTACACCAAATCTCTATTCTAATGAGAGCAATTACAAATAATGGCAGAAGTGTAATATCAAAAATCTGAAGGGAAATTTATGGGTACTAAACACCACTCGCAAATGGTTTTAATACCATTGCTGAGAGCTGGAGCAGCACATAAAGAGACAGGAAACCACAAACAAAATAATAAAAACATGTAATAATATTAGAAATTAATGCTGAACATTCTCATAGTCACATATATTCAATAAACAACAAATTATTTTCGGTTAACATGTCTGATTCATCATAAATGAATTGCAGAAAACTGGCCACAGCAGTTAAAGTGAATCTTAAGCACTAAAACATAATGATAAAACATGGAAGTTCATCAAAATTTGATGCATAACTTTCCCATAGGCACAAATGTGGAATTTAGAAATATGCTATATTTATTATGATAATGTTTGTGTCACAATACAACTTCCAGGGTAACACAGAACGCAGTACTCAAGAGGTTAAAAAACATCAGGAAACCCACATGGGCTATAAACAGATGCTCTAATGCATTGTCTTGAAGGGCTAGCCCTATTAGTAAATACATTTATCTACTTTCACATGTATAGGTGCTTATTCTAACTCGTAAGAATCAGACAAGATCGGGCGTGTTCAGGGTGGTGTGGCCGTAGGCTAGCCTACAGCACCTGGTATTCCCAGGCGGTCTCCCATCCAAGTACTAACCAGGCCCGACCCTGCTTAGCTTCCGAGATCAATAACTCGTAAGAATCAGACGTTCTCAATTTCTATTGGTTCCTCAAACTATGTCTCAACCGTAATGTAAGTTAAATGCCTGGTTTGGTGTAATATTACGAGTGAACATATAATTCTACACTGAAATGTTTACTGACAAGACAAGGTTTATGGATGTTAGGTGAGTCTACACCTTGGACAACAGAAGGTGTTTTCCTTATTAAAAATTCTAGCTGTAGACTATCACAGCATAAAAAGACAGAATAAGTAAGTAATAACTGTCAATTAGTAAAGTATCCATTCAAAGTGTCCTAATAAGCATCCACTGGCTATCCTGAAAGCAGGAATTAATATTATTCTGAAGACATCTGGGAAGGATGAAAATGAAGGGTTCCCATTTATTATACAATACTAGGACCAGTGTCTCCAGTTTCAAAAAACTATGTGGCCAATCAATAATCACACAGTTAGTGGCCTTTTTGCTCCACATAATTAAAGCAGGGGAGTATGAGTTTGTTTAAAGTGTAAGAATGTATTTTAGAGTGATTGGGATGATAATATTTAGGAGATGAACCTGATATCTACACAGGATAAATGGCAAACCTGTTTGACTGACACCCAATAAGGAATGCCAAGAAAGAGCAAAACGTTTAATATAAATGGTCTGATATAATAGAATAACTTTATCCAAGAGGCTGAGTTCATAAGACAATCCTAAAGCATTTGAATCAGAGGTTCAGAAGAAGCACTGCATTTGGGACAGTGCTCTGCCTGTGATCCACTTACAATAGCTGCAAAGGCTAGCTAAAAGCTTTTTTAAGTGTTTCGAGAAGCATGAACAAACTGTATATGATATGGGAGAAGCAGATATTCAACTGATCATAGACCAGGACCCATCCAACAGCTTGAGTATTCTTTTGACTGAAAATTCTGTTACCCATGAGAGGCAAGAAAAGGGAAAGCTCTGCGTGCCCAAATACAAGTCTCCTAAACTCTCACAATGGCCCTATTAAGGAGTATTTTAATGGGTTTTCAATGTCCATTAACACATGCAGAAGAAATATCTGGTTATGGTCAGGACAGAATTGACACTCAAGGTTCCCATGAGCAAATCACAGAATCATGTATCTAGTCAATAGCAACCTCGCTATTCTGAACAATTGCAAAGAATATTAAAACCTCCATTTTGGTGATGGCTGATGAAGCATTTTCACTAATAATTTTGGGTGTTTATTGCACCACTTCTGATTTTTTTTCATTTTCAATGACAGAGACTGGAGAGGATATATACATCCAATGAAGCCGAAGAGACAACTTAACCACTTGTCTAGGTCTTTTGCCACCATATATAATACAGAGAATATATAGTTAATATGAAGTTGGGTTTTCTCAGCACTATATTTGAGGTATATGATGGATGCATCTGCCTACTGAAATAGAACTTGACTAGAAGCCAGAAAGAATGGTTCATGAAAGAGCAGGAGAGCTTCAGATTTTTCATATTTGACCTTGATATCGGAAAACACCCCAAAACAGGTTATGGTTAAAAGTTTGCAAGGAAAAGCTGTTTACTGATTGCTAATAAAATGCATGACATCATCTGTAAAAGCCAAATTGTTATTACCCCTGAGCCTATCGAGACGCCTTGAATAATTACAGCAGTGGACAACATCCACAACAGAGAAACACATTTTTGAAGAGAAATTGGAAAGGGGTAGCCCTATCTAGTTCCTTTAGGAAGTGTTAATGGGGGGATGTATTTAAAATGTAAACCGTTACTGGTCATTTTGTCCAAGACTATATATACAAGGTACTGTATATGAAACTTTTTTTGGTTGGTCTGGGTAGCTGTAGTCACTGCAATTAGAATTTTGGTGTAAAGGGGGGGGGGGGTAGGATTACTGATGTGTGCTTTAAGACCAGTCAGAAGGTTTCCACAACAACAAGTATATTTAGTAGGCTGGATTATTATTAGATGTATAATATGGACTATTTTCAAGCTTGCCACCTTATTATGTTGCAGCCCCCAAAAAAGACAAGCCCCGGACTTCATCTCCTTGGGGGCGGCACGAGCTGTGGCGAATGCTGTCCAGTTGCTCCTGAAGCCGCACCCTTGCACGTGTCTTTGTGCATGTGTCTGTGTGAGTGCATGTGTCTGTGTGAGTGTGTGAGTTTGTCTGTGTGAGTTTTTTTTATAAGATACCATTCCAGCGACCTGAATACAACACACACGGACAGCTTAACATGCGTCTTCATTGCAGTTTAGCTCCACACTGCAATACCTGAGGTCTAATCAGTTCCAGTCCTCTTCAGCCAATCACACGCTGGCACTGGCCGCGGATAGTATTACGGAAGCCGGCACTGGACAATATCTATGTTAGGGATCGCCCTGGAGGAACTCATGTGTGGCTGGTGTCCGCAGGACCGCAGGTAAGTGATCAATGCATACACAGAGAGGGGCTGATGGTTATATTATCCCCTCTGTCATTACTATTAGCCAGCTCTATACTGAAGACATGTAACTGGATGAGTCACATGCTAAGATATTTAACTTGAGCAGATGAGTAATAACATTAGTAATAATACATTAGTGAAACTCAGGGGTATCCCTGGGCGGCAAGAGCTCTAGCTATGCCACTGCTTGTATAATTTGTATAATTAATTTCTCAAAGAAAACAAAAAGTTAAAACCAATGATAACCCTCTAACAGCCAAAATGTTCTTAATAGTATTATACATGTAAAATTAACATTTCCAGCTCTGACCTGTGTTCTCTCTCTTTCACAGTATATTATCTTGTATCTGTATATTATTGGTACAAATACAGTATAATACAATTAATTGATAGAGTATATTCCTGGGCTGAATGGGCATTTAAAAATCCTCAGTAAAATACCATTCCAAGTCTTAAATTATAAAGGCTACCCTGGATTAATCAAAGTACCTTGCTAATAGGTATGGATTTTATAACACTATAATATGCACCCTGAGATATGCATTGTACTCTGCGCAAGGAAATATACATTGATTAGATTTTTTTTTTTTAAATGCAATTTTATAGTTAAGACTTAAGTAAGAAAACTGATTTTTTACTTACTGTTAGCTAAGGCGTACTGTAGAGCATTTGCCCTGAATTTCAGTATTTCTCTGTTGTGCACAGATGAGTCAGTCAGAATGGGTGAGGCAGTGATTGCCTCATTTAGGTACATTAAGAAAAATCCATAAGTGTGTTCAGTACTCCAGGACCATCTTTTCTACCACTGCTTAAGCATTACTGAAGCCCCTTAAAAAACACTAGATCCATGTTAGTGAATTGCACACAATTGGAAAATATCTCTATAACATTATTATATTATTACTAGAATATTGCCCGTCAAAAAACGACGGTAATCAAATTGTAAGTGAGCTAATGCTGTTTGGTGTATGGTAATGAACTAAATAATACATTAATAAAGGAATTTACTTTACCTATTTTGAAGTAATAAATGCAGGAAGCATTATGCTGAAGAGCTGACAATCTGTTTTCATGTTGCTGCAGCATACAATGTGTGTTTTCAGTGTTGTGGAGCTGCTGTGTAAGTGTGAGCAATGTGTGCAGTGTGTACTGTAAATAGTGTGCGTGCGTGAGCCAAATCCATTAGGGTAGCTGTGTACTTCCGCACTCTGTAAGTTAGTGTTGTAAAATGGCGCCTAATGTGTGATACGCGGCTGTTGGTGATTTAGCGTCCTTGTTCTTGGAGCTCGTCCGGCTTTTCTGGAAAATCTGTATGTGTTTGGTGGTCCTGTAGCCTCGTTTTCATTTTTTTTTGGCGGCCATTTTTTCTCTCGCTTAGGTGATTTTCGGGTATCTAAACTCTTCAATTTGGACTTAAATGGAGGTGTAACTTCACTTGCAGAGGTCCTGGGTGCCTCCCCTTGCTGTGGGTAAGCTTTTTATGTGTTTGTTGTGTGTATTTATTGTGTCTTAAATGTTTTGAGGTTCGCTCTGGTCGGCCTTTAAAGTCGTAATTTTGCGAGGTCGTAATGTCCCGCGTCTCGTATTTCTGTGTCATAAGTCTGTAGATGTTGCAAGGTCCGCAGTTGCTGGCAAGGAACGCCTTTCCGCTTTGCGAGGGCCTCAGTTGCTGGCAAGGAGCCATCAGCAGCAACTGCGTCCCTAGCTTCGCGAGGGCCGCAGCGTTAGCAACAACGTTTGACAACCCACAGTTATGACAACTATATATGTGATTATTGCCCTTTTCCTGCTACTAGGTAATTCAAAAACAGATTGTTCAGGTAGGGGATATAACAAGAAAGACACTGCTTCGGAACCAAGTGTAAGAAACAGGGTGCCTTTCTTGAGCAGACAGGCCATTACACCAGTTTGGTGGAGATGGCATGTTCTTACAAATTAAAGCCCTTCCCCCAAATATTGTGGCCCCTTTGTGTTTTTGCCTGCTGTAGCTTAAAATTGTGAAGTTGGATGCAGCACCAAAAACCGAAAACTGCAAAATTGAATCTCAACTGATTTAGTGCTTAAAGGACCTGTAACACCCCAATTAAAGAAGGTAAAAGAGCACACAGCTAAGGTCTTTCTCACAAGTTTCTTTGTTTCCACTGAACTTTGGCTGGATTGTCTCTGAACCAAAGCCAAGTCTCTGTGCTTCACCCGTGACTGATCGAAACCTTAATCAAGGAGAAACTTCTAACCTCTCCACTGTGGGTCGTGAACCTTTAGCAAATTAACATTTTAACATCAGTCAGAAAATCTGCTACAACCCCAGGAAAAAAACACCTAATGCTCTGAGATATGCATATCAAAGCATGAAAGGAAATGAGAAAATTCAATGAATGCTAAATTATGGACCTACAGAGAACTGTCTTTGTTAAAATCTACATGGCACTATCTGTAAACTCCAGAGTATTCAACCAAAGACACAGGGCAAGTGTACCTGGCAACCCTCTCCTCTTTTTTATCCTTTATCACATATAGAAAGGACCTCATAAAATATTAGATAAAAGGTCTCTTTCAAAGTGCTGTGCTTTATAGTAGATTTCTCTCTATCTGGCTGTTCTGCATACTTAAAAGTCAGAGCCACCTTGAGTCGATATTTTATATATAAATGCTGCATCCCTTTCAGAGCCCTAACCGTATAAATTCTCAAATGTCTCATTGTTCCTGGGATCTCTATGAAAAAAAGAAAGAAACCTTTTCAAAAGAGCCAGGTATTGTTGATTCCATAGACAGCAGAATCTGCTTATGCAGCCGGACAGAAGAAAAAGACACTCAGAGTCCTGAAAACAAGCTTATTACTTGCCATCTTTGCACAGCTTTTTTTTTATACATGACATTAGAGAGTCCAAAGTGACATACATTTTTTATAGCTTCATAAAGTCGTCTCCTGACCGGGTCACCCTTCTCATAACTAGGGAGCAGAACGCTTGAAAAAAACCATTCATCAACCTGAAAGGAGCCGCTGTCTACTGGCTGCAATATGCACAAAGTCTAGCAAGATCCAGCTCAGTGCAAATGCTAACTTACTCCTGTGCTAATGCCAAATGACCCACTCACTTCTATTACAACCAGAGCTGCTGTTAAATGGTAAGAGATCCAGGGCAAATAGACCTGTGGGCCTACTATTCCCCGCCTTCTGTGTTCTGGTACAGATCCTGCAATGCATTGCTTTCTCATCCGAGCATAGGTCAGTCGGGAGGAGAAGAATTAGGCAGAATTCACTGAGAGCATCATAAATCCTAAACATAGAACTGAAATAGCAAGAGCATGTGGTTAGCAATGTAAAAAAGGATGCTGCCATTAATTCAACTTTTAAATTAATAGAACATGTATAGGGTTTTACTGAGTTACAAAAAGTCGGTAACATATAATAGTTTGCAGAAGACAGGAAGTAAAATACAATTTGTGTTTTTTGATGATTTTATGCAAGTGGTCAGAGGTTGGATTAATGTTATGAGAATACCAGATTACAATAGGGAATTGATGGTGATAAAGATGGAATAGGTCATACAGAGAAACATTTGGTTACGGTTAAAATACTTAACTGTCCCAGATATTTAAATTAACAGGACAGCAACTAGGATATAGCTTAAGACATAGAATTAGTAACAAGTACTTTATTAATTGAATGCTATTTATTTAATTGCATTTTTATGGAGTTTTATTTTTATTTTTCTCTCTAAATCAGGCTTTCTTATCTTTCTACCAAGTTTGACAATTTACTTATCTGTATCTTAGAGTATTCAATAGTCCCTGGGGTTTTGCACATGCTCAGAGTGTTTGTACGAAATAGCACTTGATATGCTGTATATTGTTCACAGCTTCCAAGCACCAATAACAATCATTATGCATATGTGCAAAACCTTTAGAGAATAATTAGCAAAGATCAGAAGCAAACCTTGGCTTGCATTATTATCCTTTATTTGTTACATCCTAACATCAGCCTTCATTCCACTTATGCAGTAAATTCCACTGTAAGCTGCTCTCATAACTATGCAGAATGGTACTCACTATTTGAACATTCTACACTAGCCTTATATCTTCCCATATACCTATCTATATAAACCCCCTCCATGGCAGGGAAGGGGTAAAATAAGAATACAAATAATGCAGGGGTTTTGTGGCCCCTCCACTTATGACATGCTAACCCCTGTGAGCCAGGGATACCCTGGGATTCTCTCTTCCTATGCATTATGAGTCTGGGATCCCATGGGATTCCCTGTTGCACCCATTAGCCCCTATGAGCCATTTAAAGTATAAGGTATAATTAGGTATCATGATGGTTCTCTATGGACCCCCATGACAACTAATATTAAAAATACTCCCCCGTGGCACCCAACAGACTCTCATAGTATATCTAACTATAACTCTGGGGACCTTTATGGCACCTAACATTAACCCTTGTGCTATGGGTGTCTTCAAATGACCCCCATGGTACCCTTCGTACCTCTACAGGGGTCCATAAGGAATCCCATAGTCCCTAACGCCACATAAGAAACTAAAATAAACTAAAAAAAAGCCAACACCTGTAAAGGGACAAAAATCTATATTTCCTATCTCTGGATACTATCCAGCCACAATCATTGAAATGGTCATCCTTATTGTTTGGCCCTGAATAAGTGGGCGCATCCATGTTGATTAAAGATCTGGTCCTCTTCAGTTTTGATTGAAGACATCGGTCCTCATCTTCGACCTGTGGAAAAAAACATGCTGTTCTAGAAAAAATACTAACGGACCTCTTCCGATGGCTTTTGACATGCTCCTGCACCTTGAATCCTCATTTTAAGGATACTGGTTGGCTGAAATATTATAGTTTCAATCATATTTCATCCAACTAGAATTGAGTATTTTATTTAGCCATGCCCCACATCATATAGTGCTTAATCAATCAGAATTCACAGTTTGACAGGTTGTTTTGGGAGGAGGCCAATGGCTTCAATCAAGACTGAAGAGGACCGAATCTTCATAAACATGCATGTGCATGCCTATCCAAGGCCGAAGAGTGAGAAGGAGAGTGTAATGTATATTTTTGCCACCTTACAGGTGTAGTGATTTTTTTTAATTTTTGTAGTCTTTTGTTTTGGACAATGTAGTATTAAGGACTGTGGGGGTCCTTATGGAGGTAATGTTCCATGGGGATCAAGTATAGACCCCTGTGATGGTAGGAAGGGTGTCAAGGGGATCTGTTGAGGAACGCCATGGCACAAGGGCTAATGTAAGGTAACATGGGGGTCCATGAGGACCCCTAGTTATAGTTAGCTATACCATGAGGGTCCATTGATGGCCCCCTTGGTATAGGGGGTTAATGACAGGTGCCAAGTGTTCTATTAATTATTTTATGTGCCTTTAAGATCGTTTGATCTACCTGTAGGCTTTTAAAAGATTTTGGGCACTTTGAAGGATTTCATAGTAAATAAAAAGGGCATTAAGGGCTATCCAGGATAAATAGAGAGGGAATATTGATCTGGGGTCAGGAAGGAACTTTATATTTTTTTCCCTGTTGAGACAATTGTCAAAGTTTCACTCTGGGTTTTTTCTGTTTGCCTTCCTCTGGACCAATTAACAATAAATCTGCGTATTGCAGATCAGAGGAGAACTAAACAGGTTGAACTTCATGGACTAAAGTACTTTTTCAACCTACATTACTATGTAACTATGTAACTATGATCAGATATTGTTATGGGAGGCATGTGATAGGGATTTGTAAAATTGTTATGGGGCAGGTACTCTGTTCTTACAATGTTAGGGATATTTGGAGCATTCAGATGGCATTTCTCGGAGGTTAGATTTATATTTGTGGTGCAATAGCTCAATGGTGAGTAACGAGTGAATCTGTAGGAGCAATAGAATGGAGGCTATATTCTCTAGGGCACTAGAGTGGTTTAACTATAAAGAGAAATACAATATTAATACATAACAAAAAATGGAAGTCCCTGTCTTTGACCTTAAAATCTTATGTACATAGTGCATTTGGATAAGCTGTTTTGTTGTTAACGCTTTCACCCTCAATTCAGCTTAGGTGCACACTTGTAGGGTCTCTGACTCACAGCCCACATGTTTTTGAACTTTACAGTTTTATATAATAAAATCCTCTGGTAATACATTAGTGATTTTCAATTAATAACACAAAATATTAGTTTTTTTTTTCTAATGCAAAGTAATAATTAACAATAGCCTTGATCAGCCTCCATATAGAAGCTGTAGTTTTCTATAACTGTCTGTCACACACAGGGTGTTCTCTGTCTTGCTGAATGCACTAAATCTATAAAAAAAAAAATCATATTTATACTAATTAAATATTCAATTAAACAAAGATAAAATTATGGGAAGAAAATTTGTTCTTGCCTAATGGCCTATATCCTTTTTATTGCTTTTCAAAGGATACCATTAAATCTGCAAGAAAAGCGGCAGAATGTTGTTTTGGTTTGATTTCTCTCTGAAGACTGGATTCTGTTGCCTGCTGCATACAGGCTCATTTCAATATACACAAAGCTCAAACGTGTAGGCAAAAAAACTAAACGTACAAGAACACAATGGGCTAAATTTATGGAGATGAAAGTTTTTTTTTACTAAGGTGAGACAACCCTATTTAATACAGCCTCTTTTTCAGTGTTCCATAAAATAATTTATAGTAGGTGTAAGCTAATGGTGCCATATACAGTATATATATATACAGATGTGGGAAAAATAATGCCTAGAAATTAAGAAATTTTTGTAGGAGCCAGACAGGCTGTTCGTATCCTGAAAGGAAGCCATTCATAGAGATACAGAATGCTTTAAAAAAAAAAAATCAGCCCTCACTCTAATGCTCAACCCCTATATTTAGATAGATAGATAGATATACAAATATTTGCATCTTACATAAACAGTGACAAATTCTGAAAGCTAGATTATGGGTAACCAACTTCTTAACCAACTTCAAGTGCATTTCCTAAATAATTATTTCCTAGTGAAGTGAATAGGCAGATATACTAAAGAACAATTACTCAGCCAAATTGTTTGGCCAACATGCCACTGTTGGAGTTTGTGAACCAAAGGTAAATGTAGATCCTTAGTGCTCTTAGGCCAAGATTTATCTATAGGCTAACTTAATTTGGTGTATTGATGTGCCTTAACTCACTTCAATAAGCCCCTAGCATTCAGCATTAAATTCAGATGGATGTAAAAAAATCATAAACCAGAAGACAAAGAGCCCGATTCAATTGAGCAACCGTAAGTTACTGGAGCCCGTAAGTGATGCCGTAAATTAATTTGCTATTCAATTGACGTCTTTTTTCTGGGCTCCAAACGGTTTATGGGTTACATCGGTTGTTAAACCTGGAACTTACAGCCTCCCAAAGCCTTTTGCAAGAGTTACAATGACTAAAATTCGCAAACCGATATTCAATTGCTACAATTCCCCAAGCCTGCAAATGTTTTCATACCCGTAAACAGCAAATGTAGGAGAAAATCCTACGAGTACTAGAGAGGACCCGCAAGAGGGTTTAACCCCTGGCCACAGCACTGTAAATGCAAATCGAAACTGCACTGTAAATGATGGGGAAAGCGATGAAAGACATTAGAATTAATTGCACAACAGTCACAAGCTCGCAAATCGGCAATAAAAGATCATATTTTTTAATGTGTGTTATCAATGAGTTAATACATCAGGCCACCCACATGGACTAGAACAGTATTGACATACATTTTTATTATTTGGTATTTTGAGGTTTTGCGATTCTAATCGCATCTCGGACCCCCGCACCTAATTGATTGACATGTTACCTCCACATTTTATTGCAGTAATGATGGCGGTCTCATTTTCTATTGGCTGTTTCGAAATGGGTGGTTACAGCCTTGCTTAATTGATCATGTTCTCACCCTGAATGGCTACGCACAAGTGCATGGTTTACGGCTTCAGCGTTCGGCCCATAACTTGCGGGCTTGTTCAGTTAAATAGCACCAGAATCGGAGACATACGGCCTGTATCATGGGAGATGCAGGCTTGCAATTGAATCGTGCTCCATGTGTGCAGAAGCTGTAAGTGAATGTCAAAGCACTTTTACAACAATCATTGACCCAAAATATTTGTAGAACATAGTACACAAAGCAAAGGGATAACTGTACAAAGTGTACTGAATAAAATGATCATTTGTTTGTGGCTACCCAGAATCCTTGCTTAACCAATATCTTATCTTCACGACAGTGTGCCTTTTAATTGGGCATTGCCATTTCAAACCTGAGGAAACTAAAAAAGAAATTGCCATAGATTGGTACTGTGAAATGGTCTGTTCCTGACAAATAATTGCAAGGCACTCCTATTTCATCCTATGTGGCACTACAATGGTTAACCTTTTCTGTGAAGGAATTTTCCCTGTCAGGTTTCCATGTGTTTCATTTCCAGGACATCTGAATTTAAGTCACAATATGGTGACATATCGTGACCTTGCATAACAATATCTTGCTTAATCCAACCTGCTCACATCACAGAGTAAAGGTTTTACATTTCCCTCTTTCCACAAAGACATGATACACGATCCTTATCTCCTGAACTGTTTTGACGCGTCTTTTGTAAAATATAGCTCTAGTGAAACCAGATTTCTCTTGCACAGATTGCTAAGTCTTAAACCAATTAGATGTACATTGCCAGCATCATGGAAAAACGTGTACTATAACATACAGAAGAAAAGCACAGTATTCATGGTTTATGCTACATTAGAAAGTCACATGTACAAATCCAAAGAGGATTTAACCTAAGGATGTATCCTCTGCACATAGAAGTAGCCGGAAGTTTCTGTTAGTTTTTTTAAACACAAGTCAACACAAATATTAAGCACTTATCTAATGATTCTATAGCTATTATGAGTTAAAGAAGAAAAAATATAAAGGAATCCTATTGGAATTTCTGCAAATGTTATGGTTGCACTTTATACAATGACTTAAAAAAAAAAAAAACAATAGTTAAGTTAGTATCCATGTGATAGTACTGTATTATAAGCCAGTTGTTAATGGTCTTATTGTGTCACACCACAAAGACTGGGAAACAAGAGGGTAATTTATGTAATTATCTGTATTCCTGTTTCAGTTGTGATGTGATATTCATCTCTTTCATTACAATAGCTAATAATAAAAGGTTAAACAAATAACAGACATGACCCAAGCAAGGACCAGATGGTACCATAATAATTAAACACAGCCAATACGTTGGGAAAAAACAGGCCACAGCATTTATTCGTAAACACAAATGACGTAATTTCCATAAATAATAACAACAAATAAATAAATAATTCAGGGGAGGAGCCTGGCCAGAGACAGCACACCCTACGCCCTGAACCTACAGTGATAGAACAGCCGTATCACCATATAGGTTACGGCCCACCCACTCCGCCACTAGCCCAGAAACAATAAACATTATGATAAATATTAACCAACAACCATCTAGTACAACTCAGCATTGTAAATAACCACGCCCCTCTCTATGTTTTTTTTACTGGGACGAGTGGGTGGGAATATGCTGATGGCACAATGAATGGCACTGAAGGCTCCAAAATGGCTGATAAAAGGCTCCACCCCCAGCTATCCAATTCCTCTTCCTATATCCTGGTCTTGCCTGGTCAAGGGGTTCCTCTCCTTAATCGAGGGGACCTGGGTAGTGTACATAGCCCTCCAATCAATTAAATTACATTCAGATGCATTGCCTGTGAAAACCCAGATTTATAAAACAGTGTATCAGAATACACCATTCATTACAGTAGGTAATACAAGGGCCCGCCAGTCTTTTGCAATGGGTTAATATTGCTTTTGCTCTGTACTTAACCCCTGTATAGTGCTACTGAATATGTTGGTGTGTTACAAATAAAGGATAATTATGTTTAAAAAAAATAATGATTTTAAATATAACGACAACAATAATAATATGAATAGCATTAATAATCACATTAATAACAAAAAGTAATACTTGTAATAATATATTATAGCAATAATAATAATAATACATAATAATAAACATTAATATAGACATTAATAATAATAATAATAATATTGTAATGTATCAACAATATATACTATAACAATCACATATATAGTTGTGAGCGTACGAGTTGTTGCTAACGCTGCGGGCTCGCGTAGCGAGCTGCGGCCCTCGCGAAGCGAGGGCACTGCCCGAGGGTCTCAGTTGCTGGCATGGAGCGCCGTAGGCGCTCCATGCCAGCACCTGAGGACCTCGCAAAGCGAGGGCCGCAGTTGCTGGCATGGAGCGCCGAAGGCGCTCCTTGCCAGCAACTGCGACCCTCGCAAACTTCACGTCGCAACCCAAACAGTACGACACACACATTACGACACTCGCAAACAACATACGACACACGTTCACACACATTACGTACTCGCAACACTCGGACGCAACTCGCGAACATTACAAAATGTAAAACACAATACATACACACACCACATACATAAAAAACTTACCTACACCAAGAGGGAGCACCCAGCACCTCAAAAATACAACTTACACCTCGATTTTACTTCAAATAAAACAGTTTAGAGACTAAAAAAAAAATGAAGCGAGAGAAAAAATGGCCGCCGAACAAAACGAAAACGAGGCTACAGCACTCTAAACTCGCAAAACACCACAAGAAACTCGCAAAACACCACAAAACACCTACGGATATTCCGATACAAACGTATAACACACATTACTCGCCATTTGACGCCAATGCGGAAGTACACGACAACGGTTTGGGCTCGCGCACGCACAGTGTTACACTGCACACATTCAGCACGCTTACACAGCAGATCCACACCACTAATGCTGCAGCAACATCAAAACACATTCACAGCTCTTCCACACAATGCTTTAAAATAGGTAAAGTATATTCATTTATTAATGTATTATATATTTCATTATTACACACTAAACAGCATTAGCTACCTTACAATTTCATTGCCGTCATTTTTTGACGGGCAATTCGCTAGTATAATAATAATGTATCTGGATATGGATAGTAATATAACAGAATTACCAGCTTTAATAAAGCTGAAGGACCTTATATATATTAGGTCTTATATACATGGGTGTGGTTCCAGGCCACTGAGAGATTTGCTAGTTTCCGAACACTTTCAAAATTGTTTCACAATTATAGCTACTACTAGAATATTGCCCGTCAAAAAATGACGGGAATCAAATTGTAAGTGAGCTAATGCTGTTTGGTGTATGGTAATGAACTAAATAATACATTAATAAAGGAATATACTTTACCTATTTTGAAGTAATATATGCAGGAAGCATTATGCTGAAGAGCTGACAATCTGTTTTCATGTTGCTGCAGCATACAATGTGTGTCTTGAGTGCTGTGGAGCTGCTGTGTTAGTGTGAGCAATGTGTGCAGTGTGTAGTGTAAATAGTGTGCATGCGCGAGCCAAATCCGTTAGGGTAGCTGTGTACTTCGCGGCTGTTGGTGATTTAGCATCCTTGTTCTTGGAGCTCGTCCGTCTTTTTCAGAAAATCCGTTTGTGTTTGGTGGTGTTTTAGGGTCCTGTAGCCTCGTTTTCGTTTTTTTCGGCGGCCATTTTTTCTCTCGCTTAGGGAATTTTCGGGTGTCTAAACTCATCAATTTGGACTTAAATGGAGGTGTAACTTCACTTGCAGAGGTCCTGGGTGCTCCCTCTTTATGTGTTTGTTGTGTGTATTTATTGTGTTTTAAAAAGTTGTACTTTTTGCGCGGGTCGGCCGTTAAAGTCGTGATTTTGCGAGGTTGTAATGTTTTTTTTTCTAAGTCCCACGTCTCGTATTTCTGTGTTGTATGTCCGTAAATGTTGCGAGGTCCGCAGTTGATGGCAGGAAGCACCTTTGGCACTCCATGCCAGCAACTGCGGCCCTCGCTTTGCGAGGGCCACAGCGTTAGCAACAACTTATTTGTTGACAACTATATATGTGATGGAAAGGTCTTTAATCAGTTGGGCACTGGGTTCCAGAAAAAGAAGTAAGAGGGATATTGTGAATACAGTGTTGGGAGGTGTAGGAACTGGTCTAGGGGTTGTGAATTCTATTGATATTTTCAGTCTGACTACAAACTTACAGTCTGAGGATTTGTTAAATTCCAAAGGGTTACAGACACAACAAACCATTAATACACTTGTAGAGGGTCCCCCACCGATGTCAGAAAAGCGGCTACATAAAAAAAGAGTGAAGGGGGTTTATGACTCCTCTGCCTATGACCCACTTTACCCTATGAGCATAGATATTCCGCATGATCTCCCTCGATGCTGTGGGGTTTATTAATCCAATGGACATACCAATAAACCCCTACGGGGCTTCTAACCGTAATCTAGTCTGTTTTAAGTATTGTACTTGTAAAAGCATAGTGCCCCCTGCAAACAGGTGCCCCTATTCACTTGCCTACTGTGCCTAATGATAAATTCAGGCCTGACCATGGTTATAGTTTAGGAACAGGGTTAATGTTGGGAGCCATGAGGGTTCATAGGGTTTCCCATTGTTATAGTTTACATGGGGGAATCCAGGGGGGTACTCAGGCTCATAGGGGGTAGCGATAGGCAGTAGCAGTTCCTTAATTGTGACAGGTTCACGCAATCAAGCCTCAAATTGACGCATTTAAGGTATTAGCACTTTCATGATGTCTGGTTTGAGGCATCAAGGTTTATCTGAGCCATTTCTCTTGACTTTACAAGGGGTTGAAGGCACCCATAGGCTTTCTTAGAGTTTTGGGTACACAGAGAGACTTCAAAATAAGCATCAGTGAGGTGAATATCATTATGAAAGACGTGATATAGAAAATAGAAATATAGAATATAGTTATAGGGCAGGCACTGATGGCTTAAGATATTAGATACATTTCAAGCACTTGGATGGCATTTCTTCTGGGCTAGATGTACATGGTGATGTGTTAGCTCAGGAGTGTTTTATGAGTGAACTTCACTATTTTTTTTGTTACAGAAGCCATGGAATAGAGGCCAAAGTCTGCTCTTTGAAATGTATATTTGTCAAGAAGCTGTAAAAGTTACAAATTACTTTATCAACCTACATTCAAGTGTAGTGTAAAACTGAAAGAAATTCACAACCACTGATGCTCTCCGTCAGGTTGTACAACAAAGATCGCAGCATAAGTGAGCCACACAATGCTTAGTGAGATGACAAAGAACCTCGGGGTAGCTCCTTGGGGTAGCGTTTGTTGTTCTATCAGGCACTTGCTTATTTCTAATTTGTGATGTCACAATAAGAAAACCCCTGAAAAAAGATAGAGTACATATGAGGATACCACAGACTAAACAACTGCTTTCTAAAACCAACTCTAAAACCAAGATTTCATTTAGATGTCCTACAAATCTACAAAAACATTTGTCTAGATAGTAGATCATTCTGGCATAAACATGCAATGTTAACTTTGGTGGAAGAAAAATACCATACATACTCCTTATCCCAACTGTCGAACATGATGGAGGAAGCATAGTGGTTTGGGGCTGCTTTGTCATGTCATGACTGAGACAGCTTGCAATCATTGAGAAACAATAAACTCCAACACCAAATTCTACAGGAGTTTGTCAGGACATCTGTTCATGAACTGAAGCTTAATGCAAGTTGGGTTTACATTTTAGAATGACCAGGTCAGATTGAAAACATTAACCCAATAGTAATTCTGTGGAATGAACTGAAACAAACTATGCCATGCAAGACATCTGATAAATATAAATTAAAACAGTTCTGTAAAGAGGAAATGGTCAAATTATTTCACCAAACCAATGTCCAAGACTGATCAACAGCAACAGGAAAATTGTTGAAATGACTGATGTTAAATGAGGTTCCAGTTACTAAATCTAAAGGTTCACTTACCAGGACAGACAATTCTTTTTTACAAATTTGTCCCGTACCACAGTTTGTGTATTATTTGTTTAATCAAAATTTGTCTACCTATTAATATGACATTGGTAACTTGCCCATCATAAATGACGGTATCATAGAATGTTATATTGAATTGTCTGTGCTGTCTCTCTCTCTGTGTTATGTAGCGAGTATGCTGTCTCTCTATCTCTCTCTGTGCATGCTCTGTCTGTGCACTCTCTCTGTGTGCTCTCTCTCTCAGTGTGCTCTCACTCTCTGTGCTCTCTCTCTGTGCATGCTCTCTTTCTCTGTGCGCTGTCTCTCTAGTCTGTCACCCCCTCCCCAGTCACTGTGTCACCCCATTCCTCAGTTTCTCAGTTTCACCCCCTGCTCTAGGTCATGAACACATGCACAGTGCGGAGATGGAGAGGCTGGTCTAGAGCATGCACAGTGATAGGTGTTATTGTGTAAGGAACATGTGCATTCCCGGCGCTGTGTAATGGAGGTGGTGAGCGGAGTACTGCACATGCGATTATACCCCATCTTTATTAGCAATGTGACACCTGACAGACTGTGCAGACATTACAGACAGATTGCTAATTATTACAGTGCATAGTAGAAAGAAGATCAAATTAAAACTGCACATTTTTAAAATAAAATAAAATATTTATTGCCTTATTTTCAAACATTACCCGCTTTCCATGTACTTGGTTTTACAAATACTTTGCAAACATAAGGTTTTATTAAAGTACTACTTGTGAAATGAACAGATCTTTAAAATCTCTGATATTTCTAGGTTATTCTTTATCATTGTATATTACATTATTATATCAGTTTCAGTAATATTAATTTGTGTTTTACTTTCATTATTAAAAAATATACATTATAACAAAACCAGGATTACTTTTTTATGTCAGTATTTTAAAAATAATCAATAAAGCACATTACAACTGCTTTACATTATGACTCCTATTTTATGGTGCTTCAACCACTAGAGGAAATAATATATTCAAGGAACATTCTTTTTGGTGAACATCCCTAGCCGCAAAGAGGGTACTTGAACAAAACAGTATGATTGAAATGTAAGAACTGAAGTTATGTAGTTCAAATGATATTACCAGATACAGTAAATGTATTGAATGTACCCTTTGTGTGTGTAAAAGTGTTTATTTACAATACTGCAGCACAACTCTGTGTTCTATCAAATACCTCAATTTACCTGCAGTTCAGATTATTATTTTCACATAATGAAAGCAAAGTTAAAGTACACAAGGTTTTTTTTCCCCCTCTGCTGGCATTATGTTTTGACACTACTTTATGCATTGAACATCTCCTACAAAGCAGTGAAATGTTTACTAGGAAAATATGCTAAACATGTCTGTTAAATAGAAATATAATAGCACCAATTCACACTGTCAAAGACACATAGATATAAAGCTTCAACAAGTTTATACAGTAAGTCATAAGTGCACTTGTAAGTAACTAAGTAGTCTAATATGTTTGGCACCGAACATTTTGATTTGCCTTTGCCGACAATTTTTCAGATGACTTGTGGTACTAAGTTCTTTATTATATATTAAGAGTTAAAGGTACCATATATGGAAGTTTGCCTGTTTTTAAAATGAATCACTTGTTAAACTAAATGTGCAAACAAAAACTTAGTTTATTTTACTATTAAAAACAGGGAATCTTCCATATATCTGCTGGTGCTGCTGGAATGGTCATGTGGTTTAAGAGAAACTCAATACTAATATGTACTGCTACACTGTTTTTAACAAATGTAATTATGTTTCTGCCTTGTAAATAAATAGTCATGTATATTCTTCAAAAGATAAAATAGTATATACGTATAAACTGTAAAGTGGTGTGTCAGAATCGATTATTAAATAGGGCTCGTCCAGAACCTAGTTCTGACCCATACAGCGATATGTGATGGTTCTTATTAACCCTGCTAGCAGAGATAGAACTAGACCAGTATTGGACCCTCAGGACAATCACAAGAACACAGGAATTTTCAGGCAGTGCGGCAGAGCTACCAGCTGTAAGTCTTCTTTTTGGGCAGATGTAGAATTATTAACCCCTATGATCAGGATTTACCCTTGCCTCAATAATGAGCACACCCTTAAATTATGTATGACCACCAGAGCACCCTTTATTTGTCATCCATTCAACATTTTGTACGTTTAGGTCACCCCTTATCACCAGCAACAGTCATTTTAACCAATCCTCAACACTTCTCCTTCTAAACATATGACCCACCTGTCAACTATGTCTGCCTTTCAAACTGCCCCATGTGGAGTTGGAGCCTAGCAAGCTGAATACTTAATGGGACCTTTTGTCCTGGACCCGGGGGATTCACACTTTACGTTTCCCCTGCCAGGAAGCTAGCTGTCCAGGGGACCATAATGGCCAATTAGATCTTTCACACCCTTCCCTGGATAAAATTTGTCATTCAAATGGGCTCAACACAGTGTCAAATACCTGGGTATCAATATCCCCAAGAAATCCAGTTTCCTATATTCTGCATATTATCCTATTATTATAAAAAAGCTCCTGCAAGATATCAGTGGTTGGTCCTCATATACAGTAACATTTCCTGGATAGGAAAAATCCACACCATTAAAATGAATGTATTTCCCAAACTCCTTTATCTTTTTAGGGCAATTCCAGCAGCAGTTAGCATGAAGGACATGCAGAAACTCCAGGGGACAATCTCTCACTGTCTTTGGGATCATAAAAAACCAAGAGTAAACAAAACTACTATGCAAGCCCATAAAAGTAAAGTGGGACTTAATAAAATATTTTAAGGCTTCTAAATTATGGTGGATAAATTATTGGGAGGGGCTGGTAATGAGCCGGTGTTCTTGGTACACATTGGTACCAATGACAAAGTTAGTGGAAGATGGAGCGTCCTAAAGAAGGATTTTAAAGAACTAGGGAATAAGCTTAAAGCAAGGACCTCCAAGGTAGTATTTTCGGAGATACTACCAGTGCCACGTGCTAGCCCAGGGAGGCAGAAGGAGCTTAGGGAGGTTAATGCGTGGCTAAAAAAGTGGTGCACTAAGGAGGGGTTTGGGTTTTTAGAGCACTGGGCTGACTTCTCACTTGGGTACAATCTCTATAGCAGGGATGGATTGCACCTTAGTGATGAGGGAGCTTTTGTGCTAGGGGATAGGGTGGTAGAACGGCTGGGGGAGTTTTTAAACTTGTAGGTGGGGGGAGGGACTATATAGAAGTATTGGGGTAAATAGGGTAGAGAGAGAAAGGGATGAATTAGTTACCCATGGGGGAGGAGAAGGGGGGAGGGGTACAATAGACAGTAGGGAGTTATTAATAGGGGACTCAAGTACAGTGGCAAGCACTTCACAACAGCAGAGCCATAGCAACATAAAGTGTATGCTTGCTAATGCAAGAAGTTTGCCTGGGAAAATGGACGAGCTAGAAATATTAGCAGTACAAGAAAAATGGGGCTTAATAGGCATTACTGAAACATGGTGGGATGAATATCATGACTGGACTGTTAATCTGGATGGTTATAACCTATTTAGGAAAGATAGGGGAAATGGTAAAAGAGGAGGAGGGATCTGTCTTTATGTTAAGCCTGAATTTAAGCCTATAGTCAAAGAAGATATTTATGCTGGCACTAACGGCATCATTGAATCTTTGTGGGTTGAGCTAAATAGTGGAGGAGCTAATTCTAAATGCATATTGGTGGGAGTATGCTATAAACCCCCAAATATAGCTGAAAGTGAGGAAATACAATTTTTGTTACAGATTGGAAATGCAGCTAAGCATGGGCAAGTTCTAATAATGGAAGACTTTAATTACCCTGAAATAAACTGGATAAATGAGACCAGCAGCTCAGCTAAGGGGAGCAGGTTCTTGTGTACACTTGGGGATCATTATCTGGCCCAGGTAATACAAGAACCTACTAGAAATGGGGCCATCTTGGATTTAGTCATCACAAGTAATATTGATATAATATAAAATGTTAAAATAGGGGAACCCTTGGGGAACAGTGATCACAACATAGTATCATTTGAGATTGAATACAAAAAAACAGAGTTGTAAGGGGCCAACAAAAACTCTAAATTTTAAAAGGGCTAACTTTAATGGGCTACGGGCAGCAATACTACATATAGACTGGGACAAAGAACTTAGAGGGAAAAATACTGAAAATAAATGGACAACATTCAAATCCTAAATAAACATACTCGTCGGCATGTACCATGTGAAAATAAAATGAATAGGAGTAAATCACATCCCATGTGGCTTAATAATGACTTAACGATCATGATGAGGAAAAAGAAACATGCGTTTAAATTATACAAGAAGGAGGGAACAGAGGCAGCTTTATGTGACTATAAGGAAATCAACAAGGCTTGCAAAAGGGCTATTAGACTATCTAAAATAGAAAATGAGAAGTCAGTAGCAATGGAAAGTAAGACTAACCCTAAAATATTTTATAAATATATTAATGGGAAGAAGGCCAGGAAGGAAGCTATAGGAACATTACAATGTGACACAGGCCATCTGATAATTAGTGACCAGGAAAAGGCAGATGAGCGAAATAGGTTCTTTTCGTCGGTATACACAAGGGAGGTACCAGTGGTTGGGACACCGCAACATAATGGGGCTACACTACCTTCACTAAATAATTGGTTAATGCAGGAAGAAATCTAAAAGAGATTGGAGAAAATAAATGTTAATAAAGCCCCAGGTCCTGATGGAATACATCCAAGGGTACTGAGGGAGCTGGGTTCTGTAATAGCCAAACCATTATATCTAATCTTTCAAGACTCACTACAGGGTCTCTACCGGATGACTGGAGAAAAGCAGAGGTGATACCTATATTTAAGAAGGGATCTAGAGTAAATCCGGGGAACTATAGACCAGTGAGCCTCACATCTGTAGTTGGGAAGCTTTTAGAAGGGTTAATAAGGGACAGAATTCAAGAATATGTCTATTTGAACAAGATCATAGGTAGCAGTCAACACGGATTTATGAAGGATAGGTCGTGTCAGACCAATCTAATTAGTTTTTATGAGGAGGTTAGCAGGAACTTGGATCAGGGCAACTCAGTGGATGTAGTCTTTTTAGATTTTTCAAAGGCATTTGATACAGTGCCACATGGAAGACTAGTGAACAAACTAAGGAATACAGGAATTGCAGTAAATATCTGCTCACGGATCGAGAGCTGGCTAAAAGACAGGAAGCAAAGGGTTGTTGTGAATGGAACATGCTCCGATTGGTCTAATGTGATAAGTGGGGTTCCTCAAGGTTCAGTATTAAGTCCTCCCCTTTTTAACATATTTATTAATGATATAGAAGTAGGACTCGAAGGTAGTGTCTCCATTTTTGCTGATGACACTAAGTTGTGCAAGGTAATAAAATCAGATAATGATGTACTTTCCCTACAAAGGGATTTGCATAAATTAGAGAAATGGGTGGCTAATTAGCAGATGAGATTTAATACAAAGAAATGCAAAGTTATGCATTTGGGAAGGAAAAATAGCTATCCAATCTATAATCTTAATGGAGCAAATCTAGGTGTATCAGATATTGAAAGGGATTTGGGAGTGCTTGTAGACAACCACCTAGGTAACAGCGCTCAAAGCCAAGCAGCAGCTGCAAAGGCAAGTAAAATATTAGCATGTATTAAGAAGGGTATAGAAGCAAGGGAAGCAAATATAATTCTGCCACTATACAAATCCCTAGTACGCCCTCATTTGGAATATAGAGTACAATTTTTGGCACCACTTCATAAAAAAGACATTTTAGAGCTGGAAAAAGTACAGAGAAGGGCTACAAAACTAATAAGGGGAATGGAGGGGCTAAGTTATAAAGAAAGACTAACCAAATTAAACTTATTTTTGCTAGAAAAAAGGCGTCTACGAGGGGATATGATTACCTTATTTAAATACATCCAGGGTCAATATAAGGCTTTGTCAAGTGCACTTTTTGTAGCAAGAGATTTTCAACTGACAAGAGGACACCCTTTGAGGAAAAAAGATTTCACCTTAAACAAAGAAAAGGGTTCTTCACAGTTAGGGTGGTTAAACTGTGGAATTCTCTACCAAAGGAGGTGGTAACAGCGAATTCGATAGACAACTTCAAAAAGGGGTTAGATATATTTTTGAATAAAGAGGGCATTCAAGGCTATCCTAGATAACTAGCGAAGGAATATTGATCCAGGGAGAGATTTGATCGCCAGTTTCTGGGGTCAGGAAGTAATTTTGCTTTTTTTCCCCTTATGAGACAATTGGCAAAGTTTCAATGTTTTTTTTTTTCTGTTTGCCTTCCTCTGGATCAATTAACGATTAATAATAAATAGTGCACATTAAAATGATCAATAGAGATCTAAAAAGGTTGAACTTGAGGGACTAACTCTTTATTCATCCTCCAATACTATACTATTAATAATTATTTAATCAACAAATTAATTAATAACTAATCCGCATATTGCAGATCAGAGGAGATCTTAACAGGTTGAACTTGATGGACTGAAAGTCTTTTTTCAACCTTAATTACTATGTAACTATGAAACTATGTAAATTGGCACAACTATCCAAATGGTTCATTAAGGAACATCCACCAGTGTGGGTGGAGATTCAGAGCCATACTCTAAGAGATCAGAACCAGTTCATCAGCCAATCTCTCTGGACAAGTCTCCATTCTAAAATCAAATATTCTTTACTCCCTAGCACTGTAGTCCAATCTCTTACTCCCTTGATAGAGACTGGTTCCTGGCTTACCCCACTATGGCTACCATATAAAAATATCTCACTCAACAAAAACTCCTCATGGAATTGGTGGAAAAGTAAAAATCTAACTATTGTAGCTGATGTACTTAAAACAAATAAAAAATGGTCACCCATGTCATTTAGCGGACAGAATCAGGTACAAGTTACAGAATGGCTTAACCTAGCACACATTAACTCAAATATTTCAAAAATTTAGCAAGTTAACAATTTGGCTAACAAAACCCCTGTTGAGAAATGTTGTATCTATAACGCTGAGGGTAAATAAAAATATCTATTATTTATGATTACTTGTTAGGTCAAGCAACACCATCCAAACTCCACCACCAATCCTCCTGGGAAAAATAATTGGTCATTACTTTAGGTCAGGGACAATGGACCAAAATTCACAAAAATGCAACGCAATCTTCCCTCAACATAATTCTTAGGGAAAATTTGTACAAAACTATTTTGAGGTGGTACTTGACACCGGCAAGGCTAAAACTAGTGGATCCATTCTTGACGGAGAACTGCTTTAGGGGATGTAGCTCTATGGGAACACTTCTTCACACTTTATGGGAGTGCCCACAAATCGCCCACATTTGGTCAGAAACATTTGACACCCTAGAGAAACTGTGGGGCAGAAGATTACATAAAAAAACAGAAGAGGCTTTACTAGACCTTCCCGTTACTGGTCTCAACAAGGAGGCCCAACTTCTTACCAACCAGATATTCCTAGCAACAAGAATTACAATCACTAAATCTTGGAAGAATACTATCCCCCTGTATAGAGAGGTCCTAGCCAAACTTAAACACATACATTCTATGAGTATAAGCAGAACTACACATTAACTACAAAAAATTGGGCTTCATGCTGAGATGTGTGGGAGCTTCGAATTGGATGGGATTAACAATCAGCAGATACCAATGCTAGCGAACAAGAGGTCTACTTAAGCAATGCTTCACCCCCCCCCAACCCTCTCTTTTTTTCCTTCTCTCTCTTTTTATCTGTCTCTCTAGTTATTTTATGTCTTTCTATTTTATCTCTCTTCTCTGTAAGGCTTATTTGATATAGCATACTATATCATATCTTATATTAAAGGTTTGTAATGTACACAAACAATAACAAAAAAAAAACAAAAAAAGGAAAATTTTGGGAAAAATTTAAGAACATGTTCTCTACATTGACATTTGTACTTTCTTCAGTATGTTCTTGCTATATATTATGCATCTAACATACTATTGTTTTTTTTTCTTTTCATTAATAAAAACGAAAAAAAAAAAAAAAAAGATTCCTAAAGGACTTAGGGTGCATGTTGCACCATAACTTAGCAATATACCAATCAATGTCAGGCTTTTATTCAGTGCTGCATGAAAGCACCCTCCAAGCCATCAAAATCTATTTTAATCTGGCTATGTGCAATTAACATACTATGACATAACCATTTTTTACAACCTAAACTTAAGCATACTATACACCACCAGTACAGGCAGAAAAATGCCTCAGAAATTGAATCAAGCATCATATCTGACATTGAAAACATCATAACCCCTCCACTAAGTTGGATATAAGACTTGATTTCTTATATTGACACAATTGAGGGGTTTAAAGGTGCACCAAAAAGCACATAAACTTGGGGGATCCCATGGATCCCACTTCCTAAGACTCCTACCCCATATGAGCATAGGAATCCACAGGATTCCCCCATTTACTGTACTGTAAAGGGAAGCTTAGGGGTCCGAAGGGATTCCACCCTCCCATGCTGAAGGGAACCCAGAGCATTCCCTACTTCGGTGTGTTGAAGGAAACCTCCGGGGATTCCTTCCCCGCTTGCACCCTATCCCTACTAATAACAAAAACCATGGGGGTTAATTGAGACCCCAATGGCTTAAAGGACCTCCATGGCACCTAAATGTTATAAAATGTTATACCTAGAAAGATCCATGTGGCACCTACCTTGCAGGACCTCCATGTCATATGTAAATGAGATATAAGCCATGGAGATCCTGCAAGGACCATAACTAAATAAAATATGTGATGGCGGTCCTGGAATCCCTTGGGGTTCATTGGGTTTCTTATGATCTTAACCCGTTCCTTGCCATGTAAATGGATGAGGGAGGGAGAGTGTGTAACTGTGCATCACTGCTGTACAGACTACTGACTGTGGCCCTCATTCAGTTGCAATTTGGCCAATTGAATAGGGCTCTAAATTAGCACATAACATATTTTTTTTAAAGAAGTTTTTAGTTAGTAAACATCTATCCAAAAGCAATGTTTTCACTAACGAAAAACTTCTTTAAAAAAAATATGCTATGTTCTTATTTAGAGGCCTATTCAATTGGCCAAATCGCAATTGAATGAGGCCCTGTGTGAGGCCCCTAGTAGCATCGGGCTGCATTCAAACAGCTCTTATGCATTTTCCCCACTTTACCGGGGGATTTAGTATTCCTGGAATTTTTATCGATATGTTATCTGCGCATAAAAAGATTGCAAGCAGCCATTTTTATGCGAATACTTTGTGGATTTCGATGAGGCCCCTACAACATACAGTCTAAACATAGGTCTAAAACACACATTATTGTACGATAAGCAGTGAGTATATAAATCAATAAACCTGTAGTAGAATCAGTGTGCCATTTACCATTACAGTTTAATTATCTGTGCACATTCTTTTTGGGGGGTTTGTCACAGTTTTATTGCCTCCATTCTCAGGCCCTCATTCAATTGCGATTTGGCCAATTGAATAGGGCTCTAAATAAGCACATAACATATATTTTTTTAAAGATTTTTTTACTTAGCGAAAACCTTGCTTTTGTATAGATGTTTACTAACTAAAAACTTCTTTAAAAAAAATATTTATGTGCTTATTTAGAGCCCTATTCACTTGGCCAAATTGCAATTGAATGAGGGCCTCAGACAGTAGGTCACTGAAAACTAAAATGACAACTGCAAATGCAAGCATAATTGCAAACAAAAGGTAGTAAATTGAAAGCTTTATTATTTAGCTCTTCCAAACAGCATATTTGAAATATATGTCTTCAGTGGTCCTTCTTGGCATTAATGCCAAGTTAAGCTCTTTTTAAGTTGCTGCATACATTAGAGTTTTAAAGAACAAATGTTAAAATATTTTTATCAATAAACTTACTTATGAATCACTACTAGTTTGCATTGTCTTTCAGCAAATTAAACATTGTTTAAATTTAATTTGCCACTTAAAGGGTTAGGTTTTGTAACAATATACAGTGTGTACAGATAGAAACCTTAAATCTGGCTATAGTTAATCACTAGTGCTCTTTATGATGATAATGAAGTCATTCTGATACATTGTGCCCTTCACTTATCTTTAAATAGTTATATATCTGGTAAAATAAAGGCATATACCATCAATTCTTATAGATCTATCAATAGTCCAATAACAGCTATGAAACAGACAGCAGTGACAGTAGGCTTATATGAGTAGTTACCACTTGTGGATGCAGACTGACTGCCATTATTGAATTTATAATAAAGCAATAATGACCAAGGCATAGAACAATTTCTAGCATGGTATTACATTTGTCCAGAGTTTATTGCTATTATAAAGAACAAAGTTAGAGCTCGTATATAACAAAGTGTGTACATTCTCCAATGTGTGCATTAAGAGGGATTTTTATGAACTATAAATATATCTATTATTGGCCAGCATAGTTTCCACTTGGATGCTGAATCTGTATTTTATAGCAAGCAGAAAAAGAGATTATTTATATTTTTAATATATAAAGAATGTTTATGAACCAGACAAAAAGGGCATTGATGGAGTACATATACTTTTCTAGTGATGTTGTTCTCTACACTAAATTTACTGTTATTATATCAGCCTTAATTAGATGCATGAATGACTTTGGAGTCTTATATCAATTTGTATGTAAGTATATTTAGAAATTACATTTCAAAATACTGGTTGCCATTTTGGTCTCATTAAAAATTTTTTAGTTATCTGCCTAGGACACATAACAGGAAAGGTCACCAGCCTGACTTCTCATCTGATGGAGCTTTTGCAAGGCATAGTCCATCATGCAGCCAATCCAAGGCTAAAACAGGGGGGGGGTTATATGCAGAGATAACTTTGTTGTGGGAATGGACGCTACAAGAACAAGAGGTACTGTCACCATGCAGAAGTGGTATAAAGATTGATGCAGTGAGTCTAAGGAAATGACAAACATTGAAGACTGAAATATAAACCATGGCATGGCAGCTTTTCTTTATTTATAAATCAAGGAGAAAGATTTCAACATCTAAATATTTTTTCCACATATTTTGATACATAATATAATATTGCTCTTTATGTTACTCTCTTAGATTTTCACATAGATCAGGTATCAGATTCAACTGACAGGCAAAGAACTACCCAATCTATTTATAAACTTGGAATATTATATAATAGTGCCTCCCATAAAACAAATCCCTTCTCTTTCTAATTAATACATTTTAAATATCTAGACTCCTATTCCTAGCCCAGTCAAACCCCCACCCTCCTGAACTATGAATGGCCATGCACTTACTTTATGTTCTTATTTAAATACATTGTACTCTCTTAGGTGTACTATTATATATTAAATTAATTATATTGTACACATTAAATAAGTTACCCAAATTTGTTTAGAGAAGATTTTGGCTAAACCACCATTGCTAGCAATGCCACAGTATAGTACGTATTAGTGTTAAAGAAGAAGATAATACACTCATCCTATTCACATTGTCTTACTGCTAGATTTCTATTCTATCCTACTCAATGAAACATCTACCCAACAGATTTGTCATTTGTTCTTATTTCACCCTCTCTCTCTCTCTACTTTCACTCCCTTCCCAGCCCATCCAAATCCTTATCTGTTATTCTTTCTCTGGTATCTACCTGTTCCACTGACAGGTTTTCAATTTAAGGTGGGAAAAACACCATGTATATGGCTATGGAATATGTTGGAGGTTTACAAAAAAGCATAATAATAATAATAATAACAATAATAATAATAATAATAATAATGACAATTAGGGGAAATTAATAAGGATCTCAAAGTACATCTCACTTTATATCCTTATTTACTATGTACTATTGCCTATGGTCAAAACAGCCCTTCTCGCATTATCTCAGTTTTGCTCATCTCAACAGTGTCCAACTGATTGAAAGTGAACCTGGAATCTATCATTATTGTAGGAAGTGTGCAAGTTTGTCAAAACTCATATCACGCATCTTTTTATAAAAGCCAAGTGTGTTTTCTAATGGTTCAAATACTTTTTAAATACATCTGAACATTATTATTGATGTCTTGAACAATATAGTCAAAGTTTACTGATACTCAAGGCCAATACTGCTTTAGATTGTGTGTTAGCGTTCAATCTCGCATGGTGCTTTGGGGAAAGCACTATGGACACTGGATTCATTTATTGTAATGTGTTAATATTGTTTTGCCTTGATCACAACTTATGTATATTGCTACAGAATATGCTGGTGCGTTACAAATAAACAATAATTATAATATTAATAATAATACTCTGTAAGTATTGTACAAACAGTGTAATTGCAGACATGAAGTACTGAAGCAATTTGGAACAATAATGATATAGTCTGACAGACTCTGATTCTAGAATGGCAGCTTCCACACTCAGTCTAGAAGGAATAACCACTTTCTCCTTAGAGCTCCTTAACTGGTGCAGTACCCTCCCATAAACTAACTAGATGTCAGTGGCACTAAATATTCAGTTATTAATTTTCATATTGTAATTATTTATGGACAGGTATGTACAACATAAGCCCCATTAAAACATAATTCACTAAAATATTTAGATATAATAAGATTAAATATATCATATTTTTAACTATGAAATATTGAACTGATGAAAGTCTATTAAAACAATTCAAGCAGCAAATTACCTCCAGGACTAAAAGAGTTAAGCAGTACAATGAATGAAATAATCCTCATACAAATCCAAAGGCTAGGATGCATCTGTTTTATTTGCTCTGGATCCAATACCATTGCTTATTCAGGAATTAAACCTGCACATCCTTTATCCCCACTGGTTTGTAATTAACTTCATCAGTAGAATAATATTAATACAGGCACAGTTTAGCATCAGCGGGTAATGCATGGAAAAGCGTGAAGCAAACAGCATATTTATAGCAATCAACCAATGCAGAGAGGATGCCAGAAAACCCCTATACAGGAAAAAATCAGAGCATCATTGGACTTTAAAAGGCCCATGAGAAAAAGAAATAAGACTTTAAATAATTTATTTGGAGAAACAGTCAGCGAAGAGGAACAAATAATGTTTCACTATAAGAATCGGGACCTTTGACTCTCCCCTTTTCGCTCCGGTACCTGATGCCCTGGCCGATTGCATTAGTGAAATTTTCATTTGATGGCATTTTAATATTCTGGCTTGATGACTTTTTAGCAACATTTACTTTCAGAGGTCTCCAGTGCTCCCTCGGAGGAAATGAAACATGTCAAAACCCATTACAAAAATCAAAATTTAAATACCTCGGCCACGTTAGGGCTTACACACAATCCCATCAGCGCTTAAGCTGCAGCTCACAGCTACTCATTCGCTTGCTCGGATGGTAATGAGTACATTTTATGAAGCATTCTGGGGTCATGAAACATACGCTACTGATCTATCTTAACCCATTGATTGCTATACACATAGGACCTCAAGAGTTTTATTGAAATGTAATATAGGAATCATTTGCCGTTCATAACAATAAATTATCTTTTTACCAGTCAGTAGCATTTTACAGCCTTGGTATCCAAAGGGACTAGCAATCTATTACAGGTTGTGAAGGGGTTAAATAGGGAAATTAATGGAGAAATAATGTGAATAAATATAGAATCATATGCATAGTTATCAGATGAATGTTTTGACAGAGCATTAGCCATTTTGTAATGCCATTTGATCAGATTGGAGAAGCATTGCCTTCTTATTGCTATATATTTACAAGTAGAGTGATTTAAGGTGAAATATTACAGATTTGACAATTTGAAAGTCTGCTTTTTGTTTATAATAGGTTTCACGTGATCATTTTGTTTCGTTCTACACTAAATAAAATATTTACGCAAATCAATTGTAATACTCGTTACACATGTATTTATTCTTACCTTAAACGAGGTAAACACTTATTTAACCGTTGTAAAGAATGCTTTCCAGCTTCAATAACAAAAAATTACTTTAATGATTAAAACATATCTCCTGTCAGTTTCCCGAAATTGATTAAAAAAATACAATCTGTTTCAGGTGCTCTGATACGTGTACTAGAGGATATAATAAAGCACAATGTACATAAAGTTAAAGGAACATAAGTCATAGCTGCTGAAAAAGAGAGGTTGTAATGTAGTATAACGAAAGCCCCATTAGTCCATTATTGAGGAAAGACGGAAGGAGTCTGTGGATGCGCCATGCGCATGGGCTACCCACAGCACTCGTAATTGCAAGTTGTCGTCACGCTGCAAGCCCGTCATTTTTAATATAGCGTGACGACAACTCGCAATTACGACAACTATTATATGTGTTATGACCCCAAACACACTGCTAAAGCAACACTTGAGTGGTTTAAGGGGAAACATGTATATGTGTCGGATTGGCCTAGTCAAAGCCCAGCCCTCAATCAAATAGAACATCTGTGGTCAGACTTAAAGATTGCTGTTCACAAGAGCAAACCATCCAACTTGAAGGAGCTGGTGCAGTTTTGCAAGGAGGAATGGGCAAAAATCCCAGTGGTAAGATGTGGCAAGCTCATAGAGACTTACCCAAAGCGACTTGGAGCTGTGATTGCGGCAAAAAGTGGCTCTACAAAGTATTGACTTTAGGGGGTGAATAGTTATGCACATTGACTTTTTCTGCTGTTTTGTCCTATTTGTTTTTTGCTTCACAATAAAACAAAATATCTTCAAAGTTGTGGGCATGTTCTGTAAATTAAATGATGCAAATCCTCAAACAACCCATGTAAATACCAGGTTGCAAGGCACTGTATATAGCAAAAGAGTGGTAAATATGAAGCAAATATGGATGATGTAATGTTTTCAAAGTACTGTAATTATATATTAATTAAAAAGGGGAAAAGTAGGACTCAAACCTGACAGTTCATAGATAGTTCAGCTTAATACTGTACCATGTCTCTCTATAATAAATAGTTAATAGAAAAATCAATCATGCTAAAATATATGTATATAACTTGAACCTATATATTATATATTCAGTTTCTTTTGGGATGGCTTCAGTTACTATACAAGCAATAACTATAAATACCAATATCTAAGTCTATTTTTGATCAAATTAAAAAATGTAAACACATGTTCTCTGTGGTTGTATTGGGCAGACATGGTGACTTCTGTGTTCTTTTAAGGTTGATTATAGTAGTCATAGTATAGTTTACCAGGTTTTAATGTTATTGAAAAAAAGTCATAATTTTTATAATGTGAATATTAGGATGTTCAGAGAAGGACAATTTTCATATTTACAGAGTAACGTTAGCAGTATAGATATACATTCTTCAAAATAAAGGAGAACACAAGACCACCTGAAACACCCGACTGGTTGCTCTTTGGTTTCGCACACTAAGGCCATGACTTCTGTTAAAAAATATGTTAGATACTGTGTGACTATAGCAACATCAACTCTTTAATTGCTGTAGGCAAAGAAGAATACAGTTATATTATAAATTGAAAATAAAAACACAGATATTTGATCTTTTCTGCTGATAGAAATCTTCACCAGAGCAAATTTAGATATAATTCTGTTGGAATGGAAGAAGGATAAAGAATTCTATAAAAAGGAAGGTCACTGTCTTTCACCTTTTAGAAATAGGACTAAGATTAAAGGCCTTGGATTTAGTTAGGTTTTAAAACTTTTTTTTAGAGACATCTTATCAGTTTTGGAATCCTCTCTTGTGATTGTTTCCTTGTCGTTTCCACTTCTACAATTCACTTTCTCTAATAAGATGCCAGTTTCTGTTGTGCCTGAAATTGGGAAATGCAGTTCTTGGATGGTAACCTGTAACCTAGCTCACTAAATTGAAGATCACTATGTGCTACTGTATATTGTACTGCACAGGACATGAAAGTCAATTTCCCTGCCTGCAATATACTGTATTGTACAGAGTCAAGAATCTTTTTTTTTCTTTATAGTCTTTAAATAATAAAAGGAAATGGCTGTATTTATGTAAATGAGAAGAAAATGTGAGTCAATCATCATTTCAACCATCATATTTTTTAGAGCATTAAACATTGACTATATATTAAACTACCTCAAGTTTAAAAATTAGATTTTTTTAAATACTCCTTTTTCTCTGGTGTTAAAATAATCAAATTAATTGTGCAATATGTTAAGTTCAGGGGCATGATGCTGGATACACTAATATATTTATGGAAACAATGCATTTATTTGAACAGTCTGTACTTTGGGATTCTATCCATGACATTTTTTAAGACTAGTAAAACATTTACAATGGATTTCAGTATTGACTGTAGTCATGTAATTACATATATGTTACTGTTTTAAGAAAAAAACATATTTCCATTGTATTGCTAATTTCACTAATATAATATCCAATAGTGGATGAATTTTCCCATGAGTGCAAGCAATAACAACTATCACTTATTAAAAAAAAGTTAATTTGAAAGAAATACTCACAGGACTGTATGTCTTTGGCAGGATTTCCACGGATCTTATTCAAATTGTCCAAATAGTTTTTTTATTTACAGAAGTTACAAATGTCATACATTTGGGGGAACTTCCTAAAGATCTCGGGTACATCTGCAATAGCTAAGGTGATCTGTGATCCTGCACCTCAGGTCATCATGCGATTTACAAAAGGCTAGTTGTATGTGGGCCTGTTACAAGTTATCATGAATGTGTTATGTGCAGCATATGGCAAAAAATGTAAGTTCTGGAATTTAAAAGTCCACAGTAACCCAAGGTAGCCCACCGTAACCTGTGATCTTACATCTCAGGTTATTGAGCAACTTACTAAAGGCTTGTTCTTTGGTAACAGTTAGTTGTACGTGGGTCTATCACAAGTTATCATGAATGGGTAGTGAAGATGTTAGGTGTGTAAAAGGTGTGTTATGTGCAGCAAACAAACCTTGCTATTAACTACCATCTATGCTGCTATTCAGCATTTGGTGTTTTAATCACCCGATAGCAGTACATTTTATATTTAAATAAAATGATATTACTAATATTCAGCCATTAACATGACAAAAGCAACTAAAAATATAACAAGAAAAATACGTTTAAAAAAATTAAGCTTACAGTACTAAAAATTAATCTTGGTTTATACAAATTTAGAATAATTAAAAAAAAAAATATTTATGTATTAGAATATATTGTTTTTAGATAAATAATATATATGACAGACTATGTAAATACATTTTTTATTCATTTAACTTTTTAAGAAAATCATCATATGGTTGATAGGCTGACATTATATACAAACGATTAATATGTGGGGCTGATAATTTTGCCATGTTGTTGTAATTATAGGCCAATAATGACATCATGTCAACCATTGCATCTTTGCCAACCACTATTAGGCTTTCATGTTGCATGCTCTGAGTCTAAACAAATCTGAAATTAGCATTCCATGTTTTACACCAGCAACAGAAACATCTGTTAAATTATGCATGCTTGAACCCTAGAACACCCAAGCAGTACTCTATTCATGATGTGTAAAGGGGTATTGAGTACAGCATTATGTGGGATATTACCTGTCATGACTGATTTTGGGGCACCCCGGCACCCACACAAGTAACGCTGTTATTTAAGACTATATCACATCTGTTTGCTAATATCAAAGGCTATCAAATAGACATGGGATGTGTTTTAATGATTGTGTCAATTTGTCTTTCAGTTATGTGTTATTTTTCCCCTTTATGTATTATCTGTAATAAGGTGGTTTGGGCCAGTAAATAATGCATTGGTGCTAGAAGTAGGCCCTATTCTATGCATATATACTATAAAGTTAATTCAGTCATGTAGGGGACAAAGGGTTACGTTTTTCTACAAGAATTTATATTGTGCTCAGAGCCGGCCAGGCGAGCATCCTCCCTGGCCTCAGATAACCATAAAGGTGGTGCGTGTGGCCCTTCAAATCTTTGGGTCATAACATTACTGTGCCTAATAGTGGACCTAATACTCACATTTTAGTAAAGTCAGTTGAGTTAATGAGCTATGTGCTGCTGTAGATTTCCACTCATTGTCTAAATCATGATGACTGTGTTCACTTTTACTGTGTTTATGTGTTTAAATGAATCATTTTATTGGGTCATCGGCACTATTGTACTAGTGAATTACTCCCCGCCACCCACTGCACCTGATCTTATGCACAATGAGTTAAATTTCCCTTTATGCATAAATACTATACATAAGCATATAGCAAAATATGTATGATGTCATTACTGAAAAGAGAAATTAAGATTATAATTGTTTAGTGGTGTGAATATAAATATGATCTTCCCATGAAAGCATGAATTCCACAGCTTAATATTATTTTTGAAACCATAATGTTGTAATTCAATGTTGTAATGACCCGTGTTTGCCTTTACAATTATCTCCTTGAAATGTGCCATTACTTTACTTAATGAACTCTTTGTTTACACTAAGGAGATAGAAGCTTGCTTTGCACGTTGGTGCTTACTAGGCTGTTCTACTATTCATTTGGCATATCTCAGTTATTTGCCATTGATGTACAGTGGCATGCACTCTTTATTCATAAAATGTAAGGTTATGTACATTTGTGAAATATGACTATTGCCTTATGCTGAGTAATGCCTATTTATTATCTAATATTTATAATGTGTCAACATATTCTGCAGTGCCATACATAAAACAAATACAAGGTAAAAACAATATCAATACAAATTGAATTAATAGAGTTGTGTTTTTGAGCATATATATACTTTTTCATGCATCCTATATGATTAAAAACAATCTAAGGGATTTGGAAGGTGATAGATACATTGGGCATCTTAAGTATTAAGGTGATAAGCTTAATTAAATAGATGTGTTGTTAGTGAGGGTTTGAAGGACTTGACACAGAAGTCTAGTGGGGCAACACAAGAAAAGTCCTGAAGGCAGACATGAGAGGAGGTGAAAAGAGGAGGGGAAAGAAGAAGGTCAATAGCAGAACGGGAGATGGGTAGGGGGGTTATTTTGGGATGAGAGCAGAGATATAAGCGAGTACGTTATTGTTTAGGGCTTTATACATTAGGGTCAAGATTTAAAAAAAAAAATCTGGAGGTTATGGTGAGCCAGTGGAGTGACTGACCGAGTGAGGATGCTGACATTGAGCATTGGGTATTGCAGATGAGTCTAGAGGACACATTCATTATAGATTGGTGACAAGCGGGTGATGGGGAGGCCAGCAAGGAGTGAGTTGTAGTAGTCAAGACGAGATATGATGAGAGAGAGGCTTAGAATTTTAGTTGTGTCTTGTGTATGACAGTGATGTATTTTGGAGATTTTTTTAAATGAAGTAGACAAGATTTGGTGAGTGAATGTATATGAGGAGTGAAAGAGAGGGCTGGATCTAGAAGAACCCGAAGACAGCGGGCTTGGGAGGAGAGAGTGATATTTGAGGAATGGATGCTGTAGCAGAGGGTGGAAAATTAAGGCGCTCAGTTTTTGACATGTTACGTTTTAGATGTTGGGCGGACATCCAGAAGGATATGCTAGAGAGGCAATGGAAACGTTTTCTAGAATAGAGGAAATTGGTCTGGTTTTGAGAGCTAAATTTGAGTGTTGTCTGAATAAAGATGATATTGAAATTCAAAAGATTTTATTAAGGTTCCAAGTGAGGAAGGATGGAGAAGAGGAGAGGGCCTAGAACTGAACCTTGGGTACACCATCAGAGGGTAAGGTGGCATATAGAGCGAATAGGTCTGGTTTTGAGAGCTAAATTTGAGTGTTGTCTGCATAAAGATGATATTGAAATTCGAAAGATTTTATTAAGGTTCCAAGTGAGGAAGGATGGAGAAGAGGAGAGGGTCTAGAACTGAACCTTGGGTACACCATCAGAGGGTAAGGTGGAGAAGTTGTGCCAGAAAAGGGGACACTAAATGTTCGACCTTGTAGGTAGATGGATGATGTGAGCCATGAAAGAGCAGAGTCATGGATGTTAAGAGAGTAGAGAATTGGGATTAATAATAATTCAGACTATTCTTTAAAACTCTTTAATTTCACAAACATTGAAACAATAAAACTGACACTCACTTTCATTTGTCAGCACTCATAGAATGACTCAGTTAAGCTATTTCTAGTGTTATTAAAAAAAAAAGAAATTGTTTTAGTTGTTTGTATATAGCAATGTATCTAAAACTTTGTTTCTTGGAACCCTGGATTTGCTGCTGATGTGACTTGGGGCTCCATTAAAAAAACACAGAAAGCATTAAACAGTTAGAAATGAGACAGCTCCTTTAGATATAAAGATTTTTTTAAAGGGGTATGTAATCACAAGAGAATTTGTATGGTTCCTTGTAACCTATTTCAGGATTAACAATGTTCAAGGCCAAAACTGGCTTCTATGGCTAATATAGTTTATATATAATGATTTTAGTATAGCAGGGTGATATTTTGAGTTCCCAAACATAACAAATTAAACCTGAGTGGTGAATACTATGCACATTTATGTTCTGGCATGCTGGCTGAGAATAACTGCTTTAGCAACTCGCCAATGTAATATATCATTATTTTTCACTCAATTTGTAAAATACACATTATATGTATGCTATTGAGTTTTAATTTATCACTTGCTAAACCTTGTGTCATGTCTACAACAGTCCACAGCAAACTGAAGCAATGATGATATTCTCAATTTGATTATTCTTCAACTTGTGATAAATCTAATATCTCAATCCAAGTCATAACTTGTTTAAAAAGTATTTGAGAAAGAAATATGCCCAAACTATAAAATGAGTAAAGTATATAAGATACTGTAAAATAAAATAATAATAATGTGATACTGTCCTTTTGATTTTTAGTCTATTCACATTGTCTGTAATGTCTTTCTGTGGAATAATACAGTGCAAGAGATAAGGTGGTGGTGGTGGTGGTGGGGGGGGGGGGGGTGTTGAGGTTGTTTGTATTGTCTCTTTTTAGTAAAGGATTTTTATCTTCTATAATATTTTTCTCGGGAAGACAATTTAATGTCCAGCGCCCAATAAGTATAATGATCTATAAGTAAAGGGGAAACGATCAAGCCTGTGGCAAGGAGATTGAATCATCCACAAATCCAGGTATGTTGTACAAAAGACAGGCCAAGTTCAAAGGCAGACAGCATATGTAACCTTTAAAAAGGTTAGAACAGTGTTCTGGTGTACTGACAAAACAGATCCAACAGACCTCACAGTTTAAGTAGACCTGGACACATAAGGGGAATCTCCAAGTGTGAGCCAACTTCTAGTATGGGACCCTAAGGAAGATATTCTAGTCTCCTTGGGATATTTTGTTGCATTGGCTCGCTCCATTGAAGTGCATTGAATAAGCACACTACTATATTATCCGGCAGTAAACTAGCAGTAAATAAGATCTTAAACATGAAAAACTACTTCTTAAAAGGAAAACAAATTGGCAACTGTTTACTTGTTTGTAATCTTGCATACAAATTATTAAAGGACCACTGTTTAGGAAAATGTCAGAAATTTGTGAAGTACTTAACAAGTTAACACCAATAGTACCTATGTAAATCGTTTGCTTAAAAGTATAGTTTAAATTATTATTATTATTATTATTATTATAAATAACATTTATTTGTAACAAGCCCAATTCATCAATGTATACACTCTAAAAATCATTCGTAAGATTGGCACATATTCTATTAGCTACTCGCAATCTGATAATGAATTACCCGCCCGCAATCTCTACTGGCCACTTAAAGATGGCAATTCTAGCTTGGAACTGCATTGGTTTTAGCACAGCTCGAACATTACGAGCGCTAAATAATTAGCGTTCTAACTCACAAATTAAGTCTGACCTGCAAATGAAAAAAGTATCGAGCTTCTGTCAAAAATATTAAGATTACTAAATAGGACTCGCAAAGGACTTTTTCAAACACTTATTAGAGATGTAGCAGCAATTTAAACACACAATACTGTACTTTAAAGGCATGGGAAGGCATGGAAAGACAGTAGAATTAATTGCAGAACAGTCTCAAAGCCACAAATATGCAATTAAAAAAATATATTTTTAACTGTTATTTCTCAGTAATATTGATCCTGGGACTCAAGGGGTTAATACATATCATGAAACCCACATGGACTAAAACAGATGATCTAATGCATTTTATAGAGTGCTTGATTGCGAGCAAATATTACTTATTTGCTCCCATTAATTCTTAGCCCCTGATTGCAAATTACGTCTAACTTCCATGTTTTACTGACATCATGATGACAGGCTCATTTTACTATTTACTATTTTACTATTTACTATTGGCTGTGTCTAAGAAGTAAATTACGGGCTTGTAAAAGACTAATTTGGGGAATTCGCAAAAATAAATATTTACATATATATTATAAGGATAGAGGGACCAGCATTAGCTTCTCCAACCCATAACCACTGCTTTTAATCCAATAGCAGTAATATATAGGAAGCAAATTCCAAAGTCTGCTGTAAGAGTAACATAATATCAACACTGGGATTGGTGGTTGGAGAAGCTAATGCTGGTCCTTCTATCCTTATTGTATATATGTAAATATTTAGTTTTGCTAATTCCCCAATTTAGTCTTTTGCAATTTAATAAAGTTTGATTTTTTTATGAGTTGCTATAATTGGAATAGAGTTCCTTTTGAGGTCCTATTGGGTGGTCTTAGGGCCATTTCCTTTTCCCGTTGGATCTCTGCTAAGTATTTATTTAGTACCCTATATTGTGTGGGTTATATTCCCTACTCTCTTAACATCTTGCTTAAATATTGCCAGATCATATGATCCCGCCTTCTGAAATCCTACTTAAAAAGGCAGGGTATACATGTGTAGGCTTGAGTCTATAGACTACATCTAAACATTTAGAGAAAAAAACACACGCAGCCAAAATCACGGGTTTGAGTAATTTACGTGTGTTTGTAATGGAATAGGGACAATATTCTGTAATGCAAAACAGGGTAGATACAAGTCAAAAACAATTATAACAAATTACAAAAGAATGGAGGACCCTGTTTTTGAGTTTAAATCAAGCATAAAAATGCTTTCTCTGAAGCACCCAATAAGATTGAAAATGTGCAAACTTACAGTTTTGCGGATATGGATGAAGTATAGGAAGGTGAGGTACAATATATTGCTCATATCAAAGCTGAAGGTGATAAACTTCTTTAAATAGATTAGTTTTTAGTGAGGTTTTGAAGAATTTGAGGTAGGAGTATAGTCTAGTGGAGCGAGGCAAGGAGTTCCAAAGAATAGGGGCAGCACGAGAAAAGCCCTGAAGGCAGGAATGAAAGGAGATGATAAGTAGGAAAGAAAAAGGTCATTAGCAGAGCGAAGATAGTTGAGAGAGTATTTAGAGACAAGAGCAGAGATATAAGAGGGTGCATTATTATTGAGGACTTTATACGTTAGGGTTAAGATTTTACATTTTGTCTGGAGGCTATGGGAATCCAGTGGAGTGACTGACAGAGAGACAGAGAGATGCTGCAAACAGAGAGCGATGAGTATGGTAGATGAGTCTCGCAGAGGCATTCATTATTGAATGGGAGGCCAGCATATATGCATATGAAACCCAAATCTACTTTTGAGAAGACAGTGAGTGTATTAGAATTTTGGTTGTGTCTTTTGAGAGAAAGTGACATATTTTGAAAATATTTTTTAGGGGAAAATGTCAAGTTTTAGTGATGGATTGTATGTGAGGAATGAAACAGAGGGCAGGATCCAGTAGCACCCCATATTACTCATATTATTATTATCGTTTATTTGTAACGGGCCAACATATTCCGTAGGGCTATACATGGGTAAGTCCAAGGCAAAAACTATAGCAATATTAGCACATTGCAAAGGATAGAGGGCCCTGCCTTTGAGCTTAGAACCCAGTGTCCAAAGTGCTTTCCCCAAAGCACCATGCAAGACTGAAAACTCATAAACTTACAGTCTAAAGGGTTTGAATTGACGGCAGACATCAAGGAGGGTATGCTAGAGAGGCAGTAGGCAACATGAGCTAGAAGAGAGGAGGGATAGTTCTGCCTCAGAGAAGTAGATTTGGGTTTCATATGCATATAAATAGTATTGAAACCCAAAATAATTTATTAGAGTACCAAGCAAGGAAGTTTAGATGGAGAAAAGGAGTGGACCTAGAACAGAACATTGACAGTCAGAGGGCGAGGCGACGAAAAAGGCGCCAGAGAAGGAGACACTAAATGTTCAATATATAAAAATCATTATTTTTAGCAGACTCCTTGAAGGTTTCATGTTGTTGTCTAAAGCACTTCTCGATAGCTTGGTGCTTGGGGGGAATCAGGAAGTGCACTGTCGAGCAGCAGAAGGAGGAGTGGGAGAAGATAGGGGAAGGGAAATGTGTGATATCAGAGCAGATGGAGTCAAGCTTCTAGTATTTATCATCACCCATTTCCCCATCATACTTAGAAACAGGCAGCTGCAAACTGCAAACAATTCTCCTGTAGAGAGGTTAATACCCCAAGTACCAGCAGATGCATGCATGGTTATATTCTAAGTGAAAACTAACCTTGTGGCGTTTGCTATTCAACTGGACTTTTTTTTGCGAACGGCTTACGTGTTATGGGCTTGAAATCTTTGAGCTTGTTTAAACCGGAACTTATAGCCCATCAAAGCCTTTGATCTTTCACGTCCGCAAGATTTCTGATCACTATTCAATTGCTAAAATCCCTCAAGACCGCAAATGCAGTCAAGGCACTCTTGCCAAACGGCAAGTGTCGGCATAAATCTTACTGGTTCCAAATGGGACCCGCAAAGGGTTTACAGACTAGTTTGTAACCATGCCAAACACAATAAAAACCCACTAATGGACTTTAAAATATGGGCAAAGCAATGGAAGGCATTAGAATTACTTATACAACAATTCCCAATTATCAGATAGCTTCAAATATATATATTTTTTCATATTTTGTAATGATCAAGCATATGCCATTATGAAAAGTCATGCTGCTAGATGCTAAAAGCTATTAAAGACACACTACCTGATTACATTGCAACACAAATACATGAAAATGGCTGCATATTAACCTTTTCTTACTCACAGCGGCTCTAAGGTGGAACCTAAAAATACAAAGATCCTCTTATATACATCTCACTCATCACATCTACATTGGGAAAACAAAAAGTGGCCAAATTACACCGCCACACAGCATTTATCAATTACCAAGGGAACATTTTATTTCTGGTTGTTCAGTCCCTCAGTTGAGTCTGACTCTCTGTGACCCTATGGACTGCTGCAAACTTACTTATGTCTCTTTCACTGCGTATCCAAAAGGTTTGCATGGAAAACATACTGTGGTGGGTTGCCGATTTCTTCTCCCGTGGACTGTGATTTGTCTGACCTCTCTGCTATGACTTGCCCACCTACAGTGACCCTACATGGTATAGCTCACAGCTTCAGTGAGGTACACAAGCCCCTTCAATCCAGAAGGGGACCAGGGGAACATACACCACACTAATCTACTCTAACCCATCAGGAAGGGCCTCAAAAACACATGGAGGCTGTGCAGAGGCACATGGAGCAGCAGCCAACTCACCTCCATCAGGGATAATCTTTGATACGCCCATCCTGGAAAGTCCCACGCCAGTGATGGTGGCCATATGCCAAGATGTATACCCATTATGATTTGGTGACATCCCATTAATTGTTTTGCTGTCAATCAATTCACATTATTAGCTGTCATATTCTTATCCTTCAGGAGAATGTTGATACTCCACAGTATCACAAATTGGGATTTGCATGTGTATTAACCCTTTATTATTATATATTATATATATTATTATATATCTTTTGATTATTATTATTATTATATGTATTAATCTATTGCATAGAGCTCATTAGTTTACAGATATGTGACACAAATGTGATGAATGTGAATGTCTTAAAACCCCAACCATTGAAAACACGCTGACATGATAAGAACGGTATAACAAAGCTTTATTTCAGAAATGTACAAGACTGTGCATTAATATCATGGGTGTGGTTGAGGCGGATCCCGAGAGTGCAAGAGATATATTTTTGAGAAAAAGGGGAGATACCTAAAGGGGGTAATGTCATAGTCTAGAAAAAGCATGATGCATAGCACTTACCAGGGTCACATGTGGTCACTACACCACTGCAACCAGAATCTGATGAAAAAAAGGTTCATCAGAAATCACTCCATTTAATTGAAGAAACCATTATGCATAGCATTTACAACTTGTCTATATCTGCTCAATTAAACAGATATATAAATAATCATGAAGAATGTCATAAAAATCAATTCCACACACAGTGTGTTTTCAGATATTAAGGAATAATCAGAAATTGATGAGCAGAATCTGTGACACAGAAAGAGGAGGTTGGGGAACATGCCTTCATGGTCGTGGGATTGGGCAATTAAGATCTACAGAGACAAGAACAAGATATCAACACTATTTGAATTGACTGCAACACCATATCTCAACGACAATCCACATTGAACATCATTTGCAAAAATATTCAACATATCCATACATGTACACACTCTGTGGCCAGTCAATAGTATGTCAACATTAATACAAAATAATATTCATTGAAGAGTGTGGATGAGGAGGACTTAGGGCAGTGGTTCTCAATCCTCTCCTCAGGAGCCATCAGACAGGCCCTGATTTATGTGAAACTCTGGAACCAAAAGTGAGGCAACTAGTATTCAACAAGTGGGAGCCTTGAATTGCTTCACATGTACAGTATTCACACAGTGTTTCACCTAAATCATGGTCTGTCTGGTGGGTCCTGGGGAGAAGTTTGATAACCACTGACCTAGCGGACGTTCTCACCTACTTCCTCTTACTAAGCACTGGGCCCTCACCTTCCGTGCCCACTCGCTTCCTCTATCAACCACGGCCAGGAGGTGTTGGATTGAGGAGTGCATCCAACTGGGGTGGCTGTGTAGCAGCTGGTGTTGGCGGTAAGGGGTGAGATGAGGAGGCCGCAGCTCTGGTTGCGGTAGTGGTGGAGCCTGCGGAACCAAAGGCTGGAGAGTATTGACCTGGCCTTCAATCTAGCCTCTCCATGAGATGTGTCTGGGCTTGTCTGTCCCTATGAGCCTTTCGCTCATACCTCTCCACCCTTCGATTATACCTCCTAACCTCACCATGTATTTATCTGATGCTGTCGCCTTGATTGGTAGCAATATCATTTTAACTTTATAAGTTGAGCTGTCAATACGTTGCATTGCTCCATAATTCTGATCATCATCCATGCGGATGTGCCTCAAGAAGTCCCTCCAGGTGTCTTTTGAGGGGATGTGAGGTCTGTCACTAGACATAGTTGAACTGGGGATGGGCTGTGGTGAGGCCAGAGGTGTTGCCAGTGTCGATGGTGTTGCCTGTGGCAATGGTGTTGCCAGTAGTGATGGTGTTGCCATGGTGATGGTGTGGGCCCAGTCTGTTGGGGCAACATCTGTTGGGGCATCATCTGTTGTGGCCCGGTCTGTTGGGCCCAGGTCAGGAGTGGAAGAGCATTGGGGTCCGGCCACCACATCCATTGCATCTCACCAGGTGGCAGTGGTGGGCCTGTTGAGACTGGTCCCCAGGACCTCAACATCCCTGCAGGTGGTTGATGGTTCCATGAGGCATCATCTGTTGTGGCCCTGTCTGTTGGGCCCCGGTCAGGAGTGGAAGAGCATTGGGGTCCGGCCACCACATCCATTGCAACTCACCAGGTGGCAGTAGTGGGCCTGTTGAGACTGGTCCCCAGGAACTCAACATCCCTGCAGGTGGTTGATGGTTCCATGACTTGTCAATTGGTTCACATGACTGGGAACATGCCCATAATGCGTGTGAGGGTCCGGGGGTTGTTCCCCACAATGGTCTTGCTGCTGATGGGCCAGCTTACTGTGATGGTCCTGGGCCCTTGGCTTCCTCCACCACCACTTGCATTGTTGTTGCGGTTCCTCCTCCTGTGTAGCCATCTCCTGCGTCTCTGCAGCCGGAGTATGCCTCCTGGGTACTGAAATGAGAGGAAAATAGTATTTGAGTATTGATTCTCTAAACAACTGTTTGCTATGTGTTTCCATATCCCTGACACAATAGTCACTTGTAATTGGCTGTGGTGACAGTTTTGCACAGATAAATATTGAGCTGTATCATGAGCATTATGGATCATAGCTTATATCAATATATATATATATATATATATATATATATATATATATATATATATATATAGCTGGTGTGGTGTGCCATCTGCAGTTTATTAGGACTCGTGCTCAGCTGGATCTGCTGTGCAGTGTGTGAGACTGACCAATTTGTGACCAATTCTCAGCAATGGGTGTTAACATGCTTATGAGACATGGTCCAGGTTAGGATAGTGCATGAAATGCACATGCAGTGCTTCAGAGTCTGTATCCACATATGCTGCAGTGTGCACACATATGCCTGTAGTTTCTTTCTGATGTAAAATCAATCGTGATCTAGCGTTGTAGATATGTTCCAAGCAGTAGTAGTGTTAAGCGAAACAGCTCTTAATGGTGCAGTTTAACATGGGGAAGATAGGGATAGGGGAACTCATGAAAAAAATACACAATTGCTATTGAAATGCTAACTTTTTTGTTTTATATGAACTTTAAACAAACAGCAAACAAAACACTAACACAAACTAAATTGGCAACTTCTATTCGGAATCCATTTTAACTGCAGGTATTGAACAGACATTTCATTGATAACAATTATGATAATAATATGTTTGCTTCCTGGATGTACATGGTTATTGCTGCCTCATATATCTGTAGTCATAACCAGAGATCTTACAGTGCTTTCTTATGTCAGCTATCTATATGTGTGTGGTTCATGTGTGTGCATATAAGGGTCTGATGGTATATATATATATATGGTATATATAAAAAAAAAAAAAATATATATATATATATATATATATATATATGTATATATATATATATATGGTATATACTCACATTGCAGGGTTTCCTAAAAGCCAGAGTCCATCTGTCCTGGAAGGCCCCCTACTGCTGCTGGCTCCATCCACTCCTTCAGAGTCCGCTCCCGTCCACAGTATGTGATGTTAACTGGTGGGCCACCACTGGTTGCACTGGCTGCTCTGTCCTCCGCTGCCATCATCCTCTTCCCCTTCATCTGGCAGTCATCATATCGGTGCTTGACAGACTTCATTTCCCTCACACCATATATGCGTCTATAGTAAGCGCAGATTTTCCTGAGGAGAAGAGGATGTCTGTCACCCCTCCCCTGGGATCAGACCCCTGACCCTCTGCTCCTACACCTTGTGTGCCTACATCTGGGGGCACATCCCTCACCCCCCCCCCCTCCTGCTCTCCTATACCTCTACCTTCCTTCCCTGATCTGCTTCCTCATCTCCCTTTCTCCATACCTCTACCTCTCCTCCTCTCCTTACATAGTTACATAGTAATTGAGGTTGAAAAAACCCTATTATTAAAATAAACGTTTAGCGCATCAAGTTCAACCTTTTAAAATCTCCTCTGATCTGCAAAATGCGGATTAGTTGTTAATTGATCCAGAGGAAGGCAAACAGAAAAAAAACCAAGTGAAACTTTGCCAGTTGTCTCAAAAGGAAAATAAAAATTCCTTCCTAACCCCAGATACTGGAGATTGGATTTCTCCCTGGATCAATACTCCCTCTCTAATTATCCAGGATATCACTGAATACCCTTTTTATTTAAAAATATATCCAATCCCTTTTTGAAGTTTTCTATTGAATCCGCTGTCACCACCTCCCTTGGTAGAGAATTCCACAGATTAAATACCCTTACTGTGAAGAACCTGTTTCCTTCTTTAAGGTGGAATCTTTGTACTTCTAACCACAAAGGATGTCCTCTCGTCAATTGAAAACCTCTTGGCACAAAAAGCTCCCTTGACAAATCGTTATACTGACCCTGGATGTATTTAAATAGGGTAATCATATCCCCTCTTGGATGCCATTTTTCTAGAGAAAATAAGTTTAATTTGGTTAGTCTTTCTTCATAACTTAGACCCTCCATTCCCCTTTTTAGTTTTGTTGTCTTTTTCTGTACTTTTTCCAGTTCTAAAATGTCCAAAACTGTACTCCATATTCCAAATGAGGGCATACTAGGGATTTGTATAGTGGTAGAATTATATTTGCTTCCCTTGCTTCTATACCCTTCTTAATACATGCTAATAGTTTATTTGCCTTTGCAGCTGCTGCTTGGCATTGAGAACTGTTACATAGGTGGTTGTCCACAAGCACTCCCAAATCCCTTTCAATATATGATACCCCTAAATTTGTTTCATTAAGTTTATAAATTGCATGGTTATTTTAACTTCCCAGATGCATAACCTTACATTTATTCGTATTAAATCTCATCTGCCATTTAATTACCTATTTCTCTAATCTATGCAAATCCCTTTGGAGGGAAAGTACATCATTTTATGTTTTAATTACCTTGCACAACTTTGTGTCATCATCAAAAATGGAGACAATACCTTCCAGTCCTACTTCTAAGTTGGTAATAAATATTTAAAAAAAGGAGAGGACCTAATACTGAGCCCTGAGGAACCCTACTTACCACATTAGTCCAATCCAAATATGTTCCATTTACAACAACCCTTTGCTTCCAGTCTTTTAACCAGGTCTCAATCCATGTGCATATATTTACTGCAATTCCAGTATTCCTTAGTTTGCAAAATAGTCTCCCATGTGACACTGTATCAAAGGCCTTGATCCAAGTTCCCACTAACCTCCTCATAGAAACTAATTAGATTTGTTTGACATGACCTAACCCTCTTAAATCCATATTGGCTCCTACTTATAATGCTGTTTGAATAGATAAATTCTTGTATATTATCCCTTATTAACTCTTCTAAAAGCTATCCCATTACAGTAGTGAGGCTTACATGTCTATAATTCCCTAGATTTGTCCTTGCTCCCTTCTTAAATATAGGTATCACCTCTGCCTTTCTCCAGTCATCTGGTATAGACCCTGTGTTGAGTGAATCTTGAAAAATTATATATAATGGTTTGGCTATTACAGACCCCAGTTCCCTTAGTACCCTTGGATGTATTCCATCAGGACCTGGAGCTTTATTAACATTTATTTTTTCCAACCTCTTTTGGATTTCTTCCTGCATTAACCAATTATTTAGTGATGGTAGTGTAGCCCCATTATGTTGCAGTGACCCAACCACTGGTACCTACCTTGTGTATTCCGAAGAAAATAACCTATTTAGCTCATCTGGCTTTTCCTTATAATCGCTAAGTGTCAGACGGCTCGTTTCACATTGTAATGTTCCTATAGCTTCCTTCCTGGCCTTCTTCCCATTTATATACTTAAAAAATATTTTAGGGTTAGTCTTACTCTCCATTGCAACTAAATTTTCATTTTCTATTTTAGCAAGCCTTAGTGATTTCCTTATACTCACGTAAAGCAGTCTCTGTCCCCTCGTGTTTTTTACTCTGTATCTTGATGTTTAAATCATTGCTAAGCCATGTTGGACGTAATTTACACCTTTTACTTTTATTCCCACATGGTATATGTATATTTAATACGATTAAAATGTTGTACATTTATGTTCAGTATTTTACCTGTCGGTTCTTTGTCCCAGTCTATACTTTGTATTGCTGCCCTTAGACTGTTAAAATCTGCCCTTTTAAAATTCAGTGTTTTTGTTGGCCCCTTACAGTTTTGTTTGTTTAATTAAATCTCAAATGAGGCATCTCCTCCCACATGACTAGTTAATTCATTCCTTAGACCCTCTAAACTTACTACCCCATTACTTCTATCTAGTCCCTCCCCCCACCTATTAGTTTAAAAACTCCCCCTGGCGTTCTTCCATCCTTTCCCCCTAGCACAGCAGCTCCCTCGTCATTAAGGTGCAATCCATCCCTGCTATAGAGATTGTACCCAAGTGAGAAGTCAGCCCAGTGCTCTAAAAACCCAAACCCCTCCTTAGTTCACCACTTTTTTAGCCACGCATTACCTCCCTAAGCTCCATCTGTCTCCCTGGGCTAGCACGTGGCACTGGTAGTATCTAAAAAAAAACTACCTTTTCCCTTAAGCTTATTCCCTAATTCTCTAAAATCATTCTTTAGGACACTCCATCTTCCACTAACTTTGTCATTGGTACCAATATGTACCAAGACTGCCGGTTCATTTCCAGCCCCTCCCAATAATTTATCTACCCGATCCACAACATGCCGAACCCAAGCACCCGGGAGACAGCAAACTGTTCAATTGCTGGGATCTGAGTTACAAATCACCCTTCCTACCTTCCTAATAATAGAGTCCCCTCCTCACTCTCCTCCTCTGGTGATCACCTCTCCCTCTCTTCTCACTCTACTCCTCCTCCAGTGTTATCTCTGTCTCTCTTTATCTCTCACTCTCTATCTCTCTAGCACTCTCTATCTCTCTCTCTAGTGTTCTATCTATCTCTTTAGCACTCTCTATCTCTCTTTGTCTCACTCTCTGTCGATCTCTATCTATATCTCTCTCAAAAACCCACCAACTCCTAGACCTGTGTGTCGACTTTCTCAGTTACAGCACAGTCAGGGAGTTACAGTTTTCCAGGGCTTTTAAACCTGTTTCAGTGGCTTTAATTGGCATTCTCTGTTTCCTATTGGTTAATTGACCTGTGACATGATTGGAAATTATGGGCTTGCTTTATTTTGGCGCTCTTCATCGGATCGGTTACACTGGAAACGTTACATGTGAAACCAGGGTTTACAGTCTTGAGGCCTCGGCCCATAACTTGCACCCTTGTTCAATTGAATAGCACGGAGACCGCAGCAGGTCCGCAGACATACGGCCTATGTACTGCGAGATGCAGTCTTCCAATTGAATGAGGCTCATATTTTTTTCAATCAATCAGTGGTCCTTTGATTTGCATATAGTCTTGTGTTAAATCCCTAAAACAAAATCTGGAATTTATTTACACATTTTAAAGGGAAAACAAAGAATGTACAGTCATCAAAATATACATTAAATTTACCCAAAAAGCAGTTTACCACTCAACAAATTGAATTCTATCCAGCAAATCAGAACCTATACACAATCAGTCTACCAAGTCAGAATATCACAATTCTTCAAGAAAAAAATACCATTTTGATTCTGCAAATGAATGGATCTATTCTTGCAAGTCATGATTGTGCTACAGGATAAAAAATCAAATGAGTAAACTTAAGATTGTTACTTTTTCAATTGGAAATGTCATATATAATGTTTAAATCACACTCTTGTAAATGCATGATACAACATTGGCATTTGTACAGACAGCCTTCAAAGTGGGACTGTAATTTTAAAACTGGGAGCCATTACAGAAATATTCTGTATCTTCTCCTGGCAGCTGGGCATCTCTGTAGTAACCCAATATACTTATCTTCTGCCAGCGAGTAAAAATGAATACACAGCACGAGAAACAAACAAATACCTACCCATGGGGAAATGAAAGGAAACAGAAGCTATTCCAGCAACTGTCTGGGTCTCAATGCCAAATTGATTTGGATTTAAAGAATAATACAAATATTCAGAAACACTCATACAAGCTGGAGTCTGTAGCACTGTGCTGAAATAACTCTTCCTTTTCTTTCCAAACATGGAATCCAGAAGGGTACACACAGTTCTCATTGACACACCTGCTAGGATTTCATGTTGACTTTATTTTGGAGATTTCCTCCCATTTAAAACAGCTGCCAGGAGGGCTTAAAATACAATATATATATATATATATATATATATATATATATATATATATATATAACACAATAGTATTTCACATAAGAGCTGAACATGAAAACAATATTTTCTTTTATTAAAAGTAATATTTCAACAGTGTAGTAAACATGGCACAAGCAAATTATAATTCTAGATCTGAGATGTCCATTGAATAGCTTCATGGGCCAGATGTCGTCTAAGAGCGGCTATCTGTGGCCCACAGTCTACTAAGGAGAATATAAACCCAAAAAATACACCTGGCACATGTTAAACATGTAGCACATGTCAAACACTAAATTCCCAATTTTTTAAATATTGTATACAGTATAATATATATATATATATATATATATATATATATATATATATATATATAAATGTTTTCAATTGTTATTTTAAATCTGGCCCATGAGCATCTTGATAAAAAATAAAAACGCCACCTGACACCAAAGTAACTAGACAGCACTTGACACATGCAGAGTTAACTTGGTATCACCAAATAATATATTTAGTAACACATACTCTTTAGACTAACATGACCCATATAACAGCATATGTACAAATAAACAAACTGTAAGTTTGGAGAAAAATAGGCCACAGCTTTTATTGATTAATTAACAAATGATATGCATAATAAACTTCAAAATTTACAGTGCTTACCCTAACAAGGATACCTGTATCCCATGCTGCCCACCTTTTACCCCTCCTGGGACCGGTTGCCAAAGGATAGCTTTGTCTGAATATACAGTTGAATTCTATATAACTGAATCGTGTGCATGCATGTGCCTCAAATGGGCAAGCACCTCTGTCAGAGATTTATGGTTTTCAAGAGCATGCTGACCATTAGCACCACCATAAATTATAGCTAAGGCCTTGAAAGAGCAAAATGTAACACCCTTAACCCTACCTGACTAAGGTGTGACCCATCTTTTAAGAAGAAAGTTCCCACATTCAGCTATTTATCTGTCAATTCTATATCTGTAACTGTATAACTGTATGATGGATAAGATTTGCCTAATTAAGCTCTCCATGACCTTATTGACTGTTTTTTACAAGCTTCCTCTAGCCTAGAAATATCATCAGTGAAAAGGCCGGTAAACCTAGGTGTAATCTCACCTGATTTAGAAGTCAACAAGCATTCAATATTCTTTTTCATAAGGCCAATCAGCTTCTTCATGGATATCGCCCCAAGATAATCGACAATAATTCCTTAGCTAATGCCAACGGTCTAATAGCCATTAAAAAGGAAATGAAAACATAGCATAAGACTCAAACAATCGGAAGGAACAAATTCATTAATGGAATCAACTACCAACACCTCCCACTCCTGCCATACTTTACAATAAGCTGCCCAGGTGGAAGGACCAAGATCAGACATTATAAGATTATCCATCCCATAGAGCCAAGAGACAATAAAAATGTCAGGCAAGGCAACCCCCTGAAGATTGGCACCCAAAACACTCACTCTGAAATGACACCACTTTGAATGAGGTAAGATTAAGATTTATACAACCTAGGACATGATAAAACCAAAATAAAATGTTATATTGCAAACATTTTAGGACAGTCTCATTAAAGAAACTACTCAAGGGGAAGATGCTGATAAACTATATAATGACTTTAACAACTCCTAGGTTATCACAATGAAATACAATGTGCCGATTTTTTTTTATTTTTTTTAATTGTTCACTCCATACAAATATAGCCACTACATAGGAAAGGGCTCCAGAAATACAATGTTCTTAACTAAGCCTGAATTACAATCTACAGGCCTTGAGGAAGCACACCAAAGACCTGCAAATCATGTACCAATTTGGAGGAACCCACTGCATCAGTATAAAGTTCAGGCTCCCTGTTTGAAATAGAACAACGCATTGGTAGGCGCACATCCACACAAAACTGACCCTAAAAGTGACAACCTAGAAGAAGATGACAAGTTGGATGAACAACTAAATGACAAAGTACAGACTACACCTTGACCCATGACCGGCTACTTTCTAGATTAACAGCAAGAAGATCATGTATTCTTTTAATCTTTTTATTAAAAGTCCAAACATTACACCACATAATGGTGTACATCAGCCAAAGGTATAACAAATCACACAGTTCTCTTGTAAATATCTTCATCAGTAGAAACGGGAGCATTCGGCCCGCGCGTCTCTCCGAAATGCTCTAACCTCCAGGGACCCTTAATATGCCTTTTAGCAACAGAGTGACAAATCCTCAGCTATACTGCTGCCTTCTCCCTGGGGTTAATTTACACAGTCTTTAAACTTGGAAACCGCTTTCTCTGTGGCCAGCTTCCAGGCAAAAACAGTTTTAACTTTAAACCGCTTTCCTCAGCAAAACGACTTTGCTTTTCCTCTGCAGACCAGCTTTGCTCCTGCTGTCAGCTTTGCCCTGCAAACCATCTTGGCTCTGCTCTGCAGAACGACTTGGCTTTTAGCTGCTAACAGCAGCTCACCAACAGGACCTCTTTCAGCAGAACACTGCTCACACTGCTTAGGCCCAAGCCTAAGTGAGAACTCCACCCATCTCTCTGCTGTTGTCTGAAAGGCAATCCACAGCTGGGCTTCAATTAGCCTCTGATCACTGCCCTGAGTTCACTCTTTCTCTTCCCAGAGAAATCTTCCAGCCTCTTTAATTAAACCCACCTCTAGGGGTACTCTTTGCTTGACTCTGTTACAATACTCATCATTATCTGACAAACCTAGCCAAACGTTGGGAAATGGGGTGGGGTGGGGGTGGGGGGGGGGGGGGATGAAAAGGACCTGCCATATGAACCAGATCAACTTATTTAATAATTTTTAAGAATAACTGAAGGACATTCCGAGACAGATTTTAAGTTACCTGGAAAATGTGAAGCTAGAGATGGACAAAAGGGTATAAGAAAAAACATTAAAAAAATTATTTGTTGGATGCTGTCTCCTTCTTTCTCCCCTTAAATTTCTTACCAATATTCTTATCAACCAAAAACATTTACGAATGAACCTCTAACTGCTGACAAAATTTTACATCATAATTCTACCATGTCATACCACTGTAAGTTCGGTGAATTCCATCAGTCTCATGTAGATAATAACAAAGAGCAGAACAATTTTCTGGATGAATTTCACTAATGATGACATTAAAGTTGGCAATTTAAAAAGAGAGTGTTTGGGCTTACAAGATGAGTAATGCATTCACTCACAAGAGTACTATGACCTGGTCCCAAACTGTGCTTCAACTGTGGGAATTTCAGAAATTGGGGACCTCTGAGAAGATAGATGATGCCAGTCCCTCCCCAAATTGGACAATCCTGCGTGTTTTGTTTATGTCATAAACTCTGTATTTCTTATCAGTAACTGAGACTGAGAAGCCTGCCCTTTTTGCATCTCTGCTGACCCAGTCCCTGTGCTGTATCAAAAACCCTTATATTTAATCTCTAGCGGTTCTCTGTTCTAGACAAGCAAATATAAGTGTACACACAAACAACTATGTACTTAATAAAATGTGTCTAAATAAATTGTTACATAAACACAAATACACAGTATACACATACTGCTTCTTCTAGACTCACTGCGTTTTCTTCTCAGAGAAATCTTTTTTATAATAATAAACCTCTATATGTTACAACTAATGTTGGAGACTTTTAACTGAAAATGAAAATTGTTATATATCTTATTCTACAGTATGGTTCATATTTAGGATGCAGCCTTCTTGTGCAAAACAAACAATAACAAACAAGGTCCAAAATGGCAGGCAAATCTTGTCTGCATGGGTGAAACAGGAGGATCCAGATGTGTGCTACACCTAGTGATCTTCTAAGGCACAGTATATAAACAAAGCTAAATAAGATGTTGGACAATATGAAATGTTAATTGAAATAAACACCTATGTTGGTTAACATAACTCATTGATATAATCATATGAGCAAGGAAATGACAATGGGTTATAAAACTCAACAACAAATTACATTTCATGTACAGAAGGATCAATACTTCATATCCAACAATTTAAAAAGTATAAATAATATTTAAACTGTATTCAAAAAGATTCTTACATTCTCTAAAATATTAGGAATATATAAAATATATATGTCACTAAGTAACAATAAGTTTAAAATAATTAAAGGTATATTCAAGTGAGCTGGATTATGAATGCATCTGACAGAGGAGAATTATTAGAAAATAAAAAAAATGTTTGCATAAAGTACGTTTTATTGTTTTTGCAAAAAAAATGTGTTGGGGGTGATGTTGACACCCCCAGAAATGATTGCTGAGCTAGAGGGTTCATTTTTGAAAAAGCAAAGCATTGCTTACTACGCTTGCGCTAGCCGATTGGAGTGCAGCCAATCAGCAACCATCGATGATGTCAGCGCTGGCTCCGAGTACCTCCGAGCGGAACGCTGAGGTTTCAAAGGCATTAGGATAGGGGAGGGGAGCGCGTGTGTCTGTGTGAGTGCATGTGTGAGTGTGTGTCGGTCAGTGAGTGTGTGTGTGTCTTAGTGTGTGTGTGTGTCTGAGTGAGTGTCTCAGAGTGAGTGTGTGAGTGTGTGTTAATGAGTGTCTGAGTGTGTGAGAGTGAGTGTGTGAGTGAGTGTCTCAGTGTCTGAGTGTGTGAGTTAGTGTTTGAGTGTCTGAGAGTGTATCTGAGTGTGTGAGTGTATGGGAGTGTGAAAGTGTGAGAGCATGTGTCTGTGCATGTGCAAGTGTGTCTGTGGCTGTGTGAGTGTGTGTCTATGTGAGTGTGTCTGAGTTTGTGAGTGTCTGAGAGTATGTGTGTGAGTGTGTGTGTCTAAGAGTGTGAGTGTCTGATAGAGTCTGAGTGTCTGACAGGGTGAGTGTCTGAGAGTGTCTGAGTGTGTGTGAGTGTGTGTGAATGAGTGTCTGAGTGTGTGTGAGAGTGAGTGTGTGAGTGAGTGTCTTAATGTGTGAGTGTGTGTGTCTCAGAGTGTGAGTGAGTGTCTGAGTGTGTGAGTTAGTGTCTGAGTGTCTGAGAGTGTATCTGAGTGTGTGTGAGTGTATGGGAGTGGGAAAGTGTGAGAGCATGTGTCTGTGCATGTGCGAGTGTGTCTGTGGCTGTGTGAGTGTGTATCAATGTGAGTGTGTCTGAGTTTGTGAGTGTCTGAGAGTATGTGTGTCTAAGAGGTGGGAGTCTGATAGAGTCTGAGTATCTGACAGTTTGAGTGTCTTAGAGTGTCTGAGTGTCTGGGAGTGTCTGAGTGTGTGTGAGTGTGTGTCTGAGAGTGTGTGTGTCTGAGAGTATGTATGTGTGTGAGTGTGTGAGAGTGTGTGTGAGTGTCTGATAGTGTGAGTGTCTGAGAGCATGCAAGTGTGTATGTGTCTCACACTGTGAGTGTGTGAGTGTGTGATTCTCTGACAGTGTGAGTGTCTGAGTGTGTGTGTGTGTGTGTGTCTGAGAGTGTTTGAGTGTCTGAGTGTGTGAGTGTCTGAATGTGTGAGTGTCTATGAGTGTGTGTGAGGGTGTGTGTGTCTGAGAGTGTGTGTCTGAGCGTGTGAGGGCATGTTTCTGTGAGAGCATGTGTAAGTGAGTGTGTGACTGTGAGTGTGTGTCTGAGTGAGTGTATGAGTGTCTGAAATGGTGAGTGTCTGACGGTGTGAGTGTGTGAGTGTCTGACAGCGTAAGAGCATGTGTCTGTGAGTGTGTGTGTCTGTGACTGTGTGAGTGTGTGTCTGTGTGAGTGTGTGATTCACTAGGGCTGGGGGAGGTGATGGGGCAATTCACTGGGGCTGGGATAGATCACAGGGGCAATTCACTGGGGCTGAGGAAAGAGATGGGGCAATTCACTTGGGCTGGGGGTGGTCACAGGGCTGTGGGGGAAGGGGTTACAGGGCAATTCACTGGGGCTGGGGGAGTATCACCTGGGATGATATGTAAGTAAAACAATCAGTAAATAAAGGGACACAGACCTTGTTCTGGTTATTACAGAAATCTAAAAGAAGGCTGCAGCTCAATTCACAGACCAAAAATATAAAATGTATTATGTATGCTAATTTTTGCTGGGATTTTAAGGGGGTGTCAACATTGATAGAAAACAGTTTGCAAATGCAAGAAATCCAGCAAACTTTAGGGTAATGGTTTAAATGTTTATTTTGGTATTTTTTTCATGCAAACAATTTTTTTTCATACACTACTAAATCTCCTCTATCAGATGCATTAATAACCCAGCTCACTTGCAAATAACTTTAAGATATTGTTTCATGAGCCACAGTCAGCCTGAGTGAGACAACCAGTTTTAAGCCTGTATATTTACAATTATGTTCATAAAACTGTTGTCAAATCAGTTTCAGATTCAAGATCTCTGTTATTGCTGTTGTGAAATGAAACTCTGTCCAAAGTGAATCACAACAGCCTGGATCACAGCATAAAGAGAAACAAGTGGCATCCTTCCTGACTCAATAATGTACAAATACTAAATGATATTCTTAAATTGTAAGCTTTCACAAGAGTAGATGTGACTACAAATAAAATCATATAGATAATTGTGGTAATGCGAGTTTGCGTGTAACGCTTGCATTTACCGGCGCAAGTTGCGAGTTGTGCATACACATTGCACTACAGGTGGCTCACATGCACATTGCACTATGGGAGCCGTGCAGGGGCAATGCACAGCAAGAGGGTGGGAGAGGGTGAGGAGAAGACAGGGGAGAGGGTGGGAGAGAGACAGGGGGGGAGAGACAGGGGAGATGGGGGAAATAGATACAGGAGAGGGGGAGAGAGACCCAGGAGAGGGAGAGGGGGAAAAAGACACATGGGGAGGGAGAGGGGGAAGAGACAGAAGAGGGAGAAGGGGGAAGAGACAGAAGAGGGAGGTGGAAGAAACAGGGGAGGGAGAGGGGAAAACATGGGCGGGAGAAGGGGGAAAGAGACAAGGGAAGGGGAGAAAGAGACACTGGGGAGGGGGGGAGACACAGTTGAGGAAGAGGGGGGAGTGAAACATGGGAGGGAGAGAGGGGGGAAGGAGACACAAGGGAGGGAGAGGGGGAAAGAGACACAGGAGGGAGAGAGGGGAGAGACAGGAGGGAGGGAGGAGAAACACAGGGGAGGGAGAGGCAGGGAACAGACACTGTAGAGGGAGAGGGGGGAAAGAGTCACAGGGGTTGGAGAGGGGGAAGAGATGAGAGGGAGAGGGGGGAGAGATAGAAGGGGGGAGAAACACAGGGGGGCAAGAGACACAGGGGGGAAGAGACACAGGGGAGGAAGAGGGGGAAGAGACAGAAGAGGGAGGAGAGAGAGGGGAAAGAGACAGGTAAGGGAGAGGGGGAAGAGACACAAGGGAGAGGGAGAAAGAGACATAGGGGAGGGCGAGGGGGGGAAAAGACACAGGGGAGGGAGACAGGGGAAAGGAGACACAGGGGAGGGAGAGAGGAAAAGGAGATACAGGGAAAGGAGAGGGGGAAAGAGACACAGGGGAAGGAGGGGGAGACACAGGGGAGGGAGAGGGGGAGAGACAGGAGGGAGGGAGGGGGAGAAACAAATGGGAGGGAGAGGGGAAAGATACACAGGGGAGGGAGAGGCGGGGAATAGACATGGGAGGGAGAGGGGGGAGAGATAGAAGGGGGAGAAACACAGGGGAGGGACAGGGGGTCAGGAGACACAGAGGATGGAGAAGGGGATAAAGAGACACAGGGGAGGGGGAGAAGGGAGGGAGATGGGGAGAGACAGAAGGGAGGGAGGGGGAGAAACACAGGGGAGGCAGAGGGGGGAAGAGACACAGGGGAGGGAGAGGCAGGGAACAGATACAATGAAGGGAGAGGGGGGAAAGAGACACAGTGGAGTGAGAGGGGGAAGAGACAAAGGAGAGGGGGGAACAGACACAGGGGAGGGACAGGGAGAAGCAGACACAGGGGAGTGAGAGGGGAGAAGGGAGGAGAGACACGGGGGCCAGAGGGGAGAAGAGACAAAGGAGAGGGAGAGGGGCACAGACACAGGGGATGGAGAGCGGATAACAGACAGAGGGGAGGGAGAGGGGAGGAAAGAGACACAGGAGAGTGAGATGCGGCAAGGGCGAGTGACACAGCGGCAGAGAGGGGGAAGAGACAAAGGAGAGTGGGGGAAAGAGAAACAGGAGAGGGGGGAAACAGAAATATAAAATATTATCCCGTCATTTGTAATGGGCAAGTGACTAGTATAATAATAATAATCAAAATAACTTTAGTATATATTTTACAGCTGTTAAAAATGCCTGAATATTTTATATTTATTCAGCAATTTTTATTGTTGCATGTCGCTAAATTAAATCAACTATAGACTAGATATCCCTTCTAAAATGTGCAATAGGTGCAACCAAAGTGAAGTCAAATGTCTTATAAAATATATATGTTGGTAAAATGCAGTTGGAGCAAGGTGATGCCAATCTCTTTTAGATTGCTGTGTAACTTTCTGACCCTTGAGCCGTTGATTTGCTTCTGCCATCGTACACTATAAATCCATTCAGCTGTACGCCACAGTGCTCTCCTGTAACATGAATATATGTTAATGACTGTCTGCATATGCTTATACCACATATTTATATTAAGCTTAATAGTCTGTTACATTGCTTCTTAACCCTCTGTCCACACATGATTAACTTTTCTGATTTCTTTCAAAACCGTTATTAAAACATTGTTGCATTTCACTCAACATGTCAGTGCGTCTTCCTTGGGTCTTTTGGAAGCAAAGCAATTATCAAGCCAGGATTATGATATCACACTTTATTAATATGACCATCAATGTCCAGTGTTATTATACAGTTATTATAGTGCCTTTATAAATAACAGAAAACCTACAAATCTTTATAAATTTCTAAAATAATATACATATTTAATGATATACAATATAGCATTCTTTATATATTTATCCAATCACTTGTATTTTTTATGTTAATGTATAATAATCATAAATAAAAAGTATTAGTAAAAAATAATGTTTTTGAGGGATTTTAATAATTACATAGTTTAGATATACAGTATATAAAAGGACATGGATCTATTTATTCTTGAAAAAAAGCTTACATCTGTTAAAAATGTACAAGAACCTGGTATAACTGTTATAATTGTATTATAACATATTCACACAGCTTTATTAGGGCTTGGCTATCAGTTAAGACTGATGCTGCTGTGAGAGTGCTCATTGGTTGACATGCATGATTCATAGGAGTATAATTCTAAAATGGGGGTTAAAAGTGCAACTATGTGGTGTTAAAAGTGGAATTAAGTGCCCTTTTGATGTTTTTCAGGAGCCTTTATATTCTATAGTTTATCCTTAGAGAAAGGGCCTTCCCCTACATACAAAGTGGGGATAATTTTTCTTTAATCCCTCCCATTAATTTAACACAACTCCACGTTTTACTCGCTTTGATAAGTAAACCCATAAAGCTTTTTTAATTTACAGTGTCAAGATACCATTGTACTAAGCTTTGACAAATGAATTTGAAAAAAAGAAAAAAAAAATGAAACTATGACAAATGTTCAATTATTGTCAGATACAACAGCTAAAAATGGTCAGTACCCTCAATAAAGAAATTATCAAGGCCAACATAATCTTGAATATTAATAAATTAATGTAATACAGACTGAAAATGTTGGTTCCATTAAGACAACCATACAGATGCAATATTGTCTGTCCTTTTCATATATTAACTTGTTTATTCTTCATACAGATGTTTCTTACTGAAAGCTGTTAACAACTGCTGAGCTTGTGATATGTAATTCACAGAAGCCTTACTGTCTGGAAGAGCTACATTTCAATTAAACGAATAATCAAATTCAAAATGTTATTTGAATAATCTTAGTTCTTAAATTAACCATGCATTTTTGCAAGTAGACTACAGTATAAATTACATTTTCCGCTACATTGGCAGTGAACGGGTAATTAATATCTCAACTTTTCCTTTCCAATCTCCAATCCTACTGCATAGAAACACATTTTCTCATGTGTTACTATGTTGCAGTTTTATACTGTGTTAATAATGTTATGTCAGCACAGTGCCACATTCAGTTTGTGTTGTGTTGAGGGAAAGACACAATATAGTAATGTATTGGTCAAAAATTAATTTGGGGGGGGGGGGGGGCGAGGTGTGCAGCAGCAGGGGGGAGTGGATTTTATTGGGTATAAAATTACTCAAACAAAACATCAGTGGGACCTCTGAAACAAATTAAAGCTAAATTTGTAAGGAATTCTACAATATATGGTTCTACATGGCTGAGGCCTAGACCAGATTTAAACCCAGACCAGTCTTCCCAAAAGTTCATATCATCATGCCAAGTAAGTGGTGGTCTCCCCAGCACAGCTACTTGGGGCCTGTGAAGTGAATGTTGATAACGACAGGCGAGGGCAAGAAAAGGGGAGCCACCATTTCGGGCCAACAACATGGTCAAGGCCTACTACTCCCGAGGTCGATTGGCAGCTGCAGATGAATCTCCCTGTCTCCAGTAGGAGTACACGACAGCAGGATTAAGGCCAACTAGACAGAGTCCATCTCCCTTGATAAGAAGGAACCTCCTCCACATGTATTTTCTAGATCCTTGGGACATCAGTCAGATAAGCCCTGCAAGCTTGTGCCCTACACAGAACTCTATTAAAATAATGAAAGCTATTTTATTTTTCTATCTTCTGCAAGCAACTTTCAGAGACTCAGAGACTCTCTATATTCCACCACACAGCTCTCCAAAGCAAATGGGGAAGTCTAAGAAGTCTAAGAAAACTTGACCAGCCAAGAGCATATCAGGACATCTCAAAATCAGAACTCCAGGATCACATCCTCCTCCCTGCTCATTTTTGTGCTCTTCAGATGACTCTGAGCTGGAAACAAACATCAGACCTCGGTATGAAATGGTCAGGCCTAATACAGGAAAGGTTCTCAAATAAGAATTATCGTCGGCAGAAATCTGAAAAGAGATTCATGATATGGGGCACTGCATACATTCTCTGGAAATTCTCACAGATCTAATTATAGACACACAAATAAGAGATAGGACTGTTATAGCCAATAACTCCTTGTGCCTAGACAATCTAGAAGAGATGTTAGAAGATAACATAACATCAAGTATAGATGGATCTTTCATTTTTGCCTTACCTTCCATGCATGAAGAACTTTTCCCTTCAATCCAACTTAATGTGTGATGCTGATTTGTAAGACTATAAAAGAACTGGCCTTACTCCAAGACCCACTGGACGGCATTTTATTCCATCTAAGTATTTGTCTTTTTATGACTGGAGCTTATTGAATGCAAGAGCCTATAATGAACGCCTTGTGTGCCACCCTCACAGATCCTATGTTGGAGTCTGGATCATTATTTGTATTAAAGTAAAATTCAATGTTCTGAGCCACCGGTACATGGATTTGTGGTTCCATTATTAGAGACTCATTAAATCCAAGATCTATGGGACCCTTTTCAATCTGGCTTCCAGTCCCAAGACAGCTCTCACTAAAGTCACTAATGACCTGCTTACCGCCAAGTCAAAGGGTCACTTCTCTATGCTTATTCTCCAGGATCTCTCTGCAGACTTCGACACAGTTGACCACCCTCTTCTTATCCAAAGTCTCCACTGTCTCTGACTCTGTAACACTGCTCTCTCTTGGTTCACATCATATTTAGTGTCTACTTCTCTGGCTCATCTTCATCACCTCACCCTCTGACTGTTGGCATACCAAAAGGTTCTGTCCTAGGTCCCCCTTTTCTCCATCTATACTTCCTTGCTTGGTACCCTAATACATTATTTTGGATTTCAATAACATATATATGCAAATGACATTCAAATCTACCTCTTTGCACCAAAACTACTCCCCTCTCTGCTAGCTCATGTCGCCAACTGTCTCTCTAACATATCGTCCTTGACGTCTGCCCATCAATTCAAACTTTATTTATCAAAGACAGATCTCCTTATCTTCCCACTCTCTTCCACAGCATCCATTCCTCACATATCTCTCACTGTTGACAATGCCATCATCGCGCCCATCTCTGAGGCCTGTTGTCTTGTGGTTCTACTGGATTCTGCCCTCTCTTTCACTCCTCACATTTTCTCACAAGACACAACCAAAATGCTAATACACTCTCTGATCATAACACTTATTTTCTTTGCCACCTTCAGGACATTACTCTTTCCGCCCCTTTTCTCTGGAACTCCTTGCCTCATTCCACTAGACTATCCACTTGCCTCAAATCCTTCAAAACCTCACTAAAGACTTATCTATTTAAAGAAGTGTAACACCTTCAGCCTTAATATGTGCAGTATATTGTACCTCACCTTTCTATACCTCACACATACCCTCTAGACAGTAAGTTTGCGAGTTTTCAAAGCACTTTGTACGCTTGATTTTAATCAAATCAATAGCAGGTCCTCCATGACAGGGCCCTCCATTCTTTTTACATTTTGTTAAAATTGTTTTTGACTTGTATCTACACTGTTTAGCGCTATGGAATATGTGGATGCGTTACAAATAGCTTTACTACAAAAAGTTTAGTGACCTTCTTGCTCCACATCTAACCTCACTTTTTAATTCTATACTAGAGGGACATCTTTTGCCCCAGAAATAAATAAGGCATACATAATCTTCTTCCCTAAGGAACTTAGGGACCCTATAGACGCTAAAAACTATAGACCCATTTCACTACTCACTGGGGACATTAAGATCCTAGCAAAGTTTATGGCTAATAGTATGGCTCGATTCCTACCAAAGCTTATGAAAAAAGGGCCCCATTAAATTCCAAGCCAGCAGTGGCCATCATACAGACCGTAAGTCTGTGGGGGGGTGAAATTTGCTGGAGTTAAAGAGTGATTAAATTAGAAAAGCCTGCAAGGAAATGGGCGGAATTCAAATCCGTAAACCACGCTGCGGCACGTAGCATTTCGGGGCGTGAACATGGTAAATTATTCAAACCTGTAGTTATGGGTTTAGACCGACCCAGTAGTAAAAGACACTGCCATCATTACGTCACTAAAACATGGTGGTTAAATTTCAATCACCTAGGGTTTTGAAGTCCGAGTTGCGATCAGACCACCATTCCAGAAATAAGGCAATATGAAAAAAATCAAGAAATATAATATTCTAGTCTATGCAAGTTCTATTATATATATATTAACACATTGATTGCCAGGATCGATATAACACAGAAATTAAACATGAAAAATATTTTTTTTTATTGCAGATTTGCGAGTTTGAGAAGGTTGTGCTATTACTTTTAATACCTTTCATCGCTTTCCCTGTAATTTAAAATACAGTAGTGTATTTATGTTTGCTTTTACAGTGCTACGGACAGGAGTTTAACCCCCTTGCGGGTTCTCTCTAGTACCCAAATTATTTGTGGCTATTGCAGTTTGCAATTTACGGGTGTGAAAACAGTTGCAGGCTTGAGGACTCGTAGCAATTTAATAGAGATTTGCGATTGTAACAATTACGGGCTTGAAGGATCAACAGCTTAGCTGGGATGGAGTTCCGATTTTGACAGCCCATAGGAATTTTCCACCTGTAACCTGCAGATCATTTGCTGGTAGCTAAAAGAGGCCAATTGAATAGCTTTAACTTTTATGGCCTCCTTTACAGGCTTTGGGAACTCAAAATCCTCAAATTGAATAGGGCCCCAAGTTGGCTTTATTCCTCACAAGTAATCTGGGGATAATAATTTATGCAAATTATTAATATTTCATACTAAATTTATGAAGAAAAAACTCTGGCTTTCTTTATAGCCCTCAACATAGAGCAGGACATATTTATTCAAAGTCTCAACAAAATTTGGGATTAAGGAAGAATTCCTAAATTTGATAGGTACCTATTACCAAACCCCAAACGCTAATCTAAAGATACCAGTATCCAAATACAATAGTAGCTTGCATTAGCACACATTGGCCACTTTTGAAACAATTGTTATGTCTCCGGTTGTGCTTATCAATAAGGTTACCTTAACCAAAATACTGGAGGGGGTTTCCAGTTCCCTCTTAAGTTGACTGCCATTTGTCTAACCTCTCTGCTATAACCTGCCCATCTTGGTTGACTCTACATGGTAAAGTGCACAGCTTTATTGAAGTACACAAGCCCCCTCAACATGACAAGGTAGTGATCCAGAAAGATAAACATACTCCCTCGCTTTTCTACACAATAGCTATTGACATTAAATTTAAGGATTTAGAAAGATTTATCTGGTGGAATAAACCGCATAGATTTGCAAGGTCAACCATGTTCCAACATAAATCCAAAGTGTATCTTTCATGCTCTAATTTTAAACTTTACTTTCCAACTAGTCTTTTTGCCACAGGCCCATCCTACGTATCACCGAACGATTTGGGAATCTATTGAGAACTTTATGTCACCCTACACATGGGATAAAGGGATTTGGTTGCCTAATCCTGCTACCTTTTTGACAGCTACTACCAGTCCCTTGACTATGTTTACTTTAAGACAGTGATCTTGGGTGGCTCACCACCATGAACTTAAGCTAACCCCCTCCCCTTCAACTTCCTTCATACCTCATCCGCAGTTACTGCTAGGTTTAAATTATAAAAGCATGCTCTGGTGGAGGGAAAACAAACTCTGTCTGGAGTCTTGGTGAATCAACTTCATCATTTGAAACGTTAAAAGATAGATATCACCTCCCCTTACATGATCCTTTTAGTTTCTGCCAAATAAAGCACTTCATAACACATCTAATATGTAGCTTGGGACATCCACAGGATACCTGATTCTCCTGTATTTGCTAGAGGACAGCGTTACAGTATATGTTGGCACGTTGCAAGTAAATGATAATAATAAGACAGTGAACTTTGGAATACATCCAAGGGTACTGAGGGAACTGGGTTCTGTAATAGCCAATCCATTATATCTCATTTTTCAAGATTCACTCAACACAGGGTCTTTACCAGATGACTGGAGGAAAGCAGATGTGATACCTCTATTTAAGAAGGGAGCAAGAGCAAATCCAGGGAATTATATACCAGTGAGCCTCACTTCTCCAGTGGGAAAGCTTTTAGAAGGGTTAATAATAATACACAAGAATATGTCTATATGAACAGGATTACAAATTGGAGTCAACATGGATTTATAAGGGATAGGTCATGTCAACCAAATCCAATTAGTTGCTATGAAGAGGTTAGTAAGAACTTGGATCAAGTCAACTCAGTGGATGTAGTATCTTTGGATTTTGCAAAGGCTTTTGATACAGTGTCACATGGAAGACTATTGTGCAAATTAAGGGATGCAGGAATTGCAGTACATATTGGCTCATGGATTGAGAGCTGGATAAAAGACAGGAAGCAAAGGGATGTTGTAAATGGAATATACTCAGATTGGACAAATGTGGTATGTGGGGTTCCTCAGTGTTCAGTATTAGGTACTCTCCTTTTTAACATATTTATTAATGACTTAGAAGTAGGACTGGAAAGTATTGTCTCCATTTTTGCTGATGACACTAAGTTGCGGAAGGTAATTAAATCAGAAAGCGATATACTTTCCCTCCAAAGGGATTTGCATAAATTAGAGAAACAGGTGACTAAATGGCAGATGAGATTTAATACAAACAAATGTAAAGCTATGCATTTAGGAAGGAAAAATAGCCATGCAATTTATAATGTTAATGGAGTAAATCTCATGATATTGCATATTGAAAGGGATTTGGGAGTGCTTGTGAACAACCACCTAGGTAACAGTGCTCAATGCCAAGCAGCATCTGCAAAGGAAAGTAAAATATTAGCATGTATTAAGAAGGGTATAGAAGCAAGGGAAGCAAATATGATTCTGCCACTATACAAATCCCTAGTATGCCCTTATTTGTAATATAGAGTACAAAATTGGCACCACTTCACAAAAAGGACATTTTAGAGCTAGAAAAAGTATAGAGAAGGTCAACAAAACTAATACGGGTAATGGAGGGGCTATGAAGAAAGACTAATCAAATTAAACTTATTTTCTTTAGAACAATGCATCTAAAAGGGGATATGATTACCTTATATAAATGTATCCAGGGTCAATAAATGACCACGTGAAGCATAGCAAGTCGCTGGCCATTTTCCATGCATTAGAAAATGCAATATGGAGATGTACATATTGCTGCCACTCCATTTCAAACATTGCAGTGAGAATTAAAATGTAGAACTTTGTATAATTGGGCTAATAGGACTTAATCAAAATTCAATGTATACTTTTTTGCCATGTTTTCTTTTACCACTATAGTGTCACTTTAATACATTAATTATTAGACCACTTTAATTTGATGTTATTTCTACTTTTAATACTATTTATATTCCTTCTAAAGAAAATAATGGGCATTCATATTAGGGGAAAGCTTCCTATAGGTTTGGTATGTCCAATAGTATATTTCAGAGCTTACATTTCCCACTCCATTGCACATATTATGGTTTCTTAATCTGGTCTAGAACAAAGCAGGATTCCTGGTGTTTAAAATGATAGAGCATAAGGTATACATACATAACTACCATGACAGGGGAAAATCTACCAAAATGTAAGTTGCTCATATTTTCACAACTACATGTAGAGTTCACTCAGCTATCTGTGGTAATGCATGATAATGATAGTGCTGTGGAGGAGGACTGCGGGAGAATTTACTAAAGCATCACATGTCCATAAAGTCTACATAAGCCCACATTAAAGGGCCAGTTAATTCAGTACAACTTGGAGCACACCACTGTAAAGTTCTCCTAAAACATGTTGAAATACTTTTTGAATTTTTGAAATAGGTGCCTTTTTTCACAGAAAAAATCCTAAATGAATTGTCTGTTTGCATGAGTCACTGGCAGTGCTCCCAGACAGACTCACAGCAACAGCTCTGTGCAGAGAGCATAAGCAGAAGGAGACTAAACCCTTCACAAATGCATCTGTGCAGAGAAGGGGCTGCTGGATCACCTAATCAGGGCAGTTGGGGTTAACATGTCCTGCTTCATTCCTGACATTCAGGGAAAAACTATAAGTCCTTTTGCTCACAGAGGCTTTACCGCTCGGTGTCAGCAGTTGGTAATCATGGAACAGTCAGGAGTGTGTTTGTTAACAGACCTAAGACCTTCAATTTTTAGCTGTTATTAGTGTAATTAAAAAAAAACAATAGATCATTTTAACCTAGAAGCTTGTGCTCTTTCACACCATGAAGAACACTTATAGTGAGGTAAATTGCCCTTTAAACTTCAAAACAGCATCTCAGGTCAACATATGATTTACTAAATGTTTTTAAACTATAAAATTCTATTTATTATTATGCAAGAGTGATTTGGCTGCACAGATAGGTATACATTTTCATACAATCATGTTTATTTTATATTGTCATATAAATTGTATACAATACTTCCATATATCTTTTCCTTTTTAAAGGAAGTATAAAGTTCAAGTGGAGGTAGTAGAAAGGCGGGAGGGGGGAGAGGAAAGGAAGGGTTAAAGGGTAATTGAGAGGGCTGTCTCCGGGCGAGACCTGCGACTGGAGCAGGTTACACAATTTCTCATTTTAATCAAGGTGCCCAGTTTTTTATGGTAATGATCTGAGTGATTCTCTACCATGTATATCAGCTTTTTCAGCAAGGCTGTTTCTCCAAGTCTTTCGTTACCAAAGGCTTTTTCCGCTGTAAAAGCAAACCATACTTCGGTCTTATGCCTGTTATCATGAACAGTGTGTTGGCATGTTAAGGAGTGTTATGAGTGGGTGACGTGCTGCATGTCATGAAAATCCAAGTTCTCAGAATTTTGGAAACACAGATCTTGCTTTTCACTGCAACATAAGAAGTTAAATATAGCAGGAGAATAATGTCAACACAACTGACGCTTACAGTAGCATAAATTTGTCATAGATTTTACAGTTGTGCTCAAAAGTTTGCATACCCTGGCAGAAATTGTAAAATTTGTGTATTTATTTTGAAAATATGACTGATCATGATAAAAAAATATATATATTTTATTGAAGGATATATGAAGCCATTTATTATCACATAGTTGTTTGGCTCCTTTTTAAATCATAATGATAACAGAAATCACCCAAATGGTCCTGATCAAAAGTTTACATACCCATAGTTCTTTTAGCATCAATGACAGCGTGTAGTCTTTTGTAATAATTGTCTATGAGGCCCCTAATTCTTGCAGGTGGTATAGCTGCCCATTTGTCTTGGCAAAATGTCTTCAGGTCATGCAAAGTCTTTGGTCGTCTTGCATGAACCGCACGTTTGAGATCTCCCCAGAGTGGCTCAATGATATTGAGACCAGGAGACTGTAGTGGCCACTCCAGAACCTTCACCTTTTTCTGCTGTAACCACTGGAGGTCAACTTAGCTTTGTGCTAAGGGTCACTGTCATGCTGAAAAGTCCAAGAAGAATGCAAATTGTCTGCCAGTATTTTCTGATAACCTGCTGCATTCATCTTGCCATCAATTTTCCCAAGATTCCCTGTGCCTTTAGAGCTCACATCCCCCAAAACATCAGTGAGCCACCACCATGCTTCACAGTGGAGATGGTATTCTTTTCACTTGTTGACCCCTTTCCAAACATAGCTACTATGGTTGTGACCATAAAAGCTCTATTTTGGTCTCGTCAATCCGAATTTCAGTGTGCCAGAAGCTGTGAGGTGTGTCAAGGTGCTGTTAGCATATTGTAACTAGGCTTTTTTTGTGGCATTGGTGCAGTAAAGGCTTCTTTCTGGCATCTCGACCATGCAGCTAATTTTTGTTCAAGTCTTTTTCCAGAGCAGCCTGTGTTTCTCCTGAGGTTACCTGTGGGTTTTTCTTTGTATTCCGAACAATTCTTCTGGCAGTTGTGGATGAAATCATTTTTGGCCTACCTGACCATGGCTTGGTATTAAGAGATCCCGATTGAACAGTACTGATTGACATTTTCAAGGATTTTTATATATTTTTATATCTTTTTCCATCTTTATGTTCCATTGCCTTGTTACGCAGGTCTTTTGACAGTTCTTTTCTGCTCCCCATGGCTCACTATCTAGCCTGCACAGTGCATCCACGTGAGAGCTAACAAACTAATTGACTATTTATACACAGACACTACTGTGTTATATGTTATGTATTAATAAATATAACCTCCTTTAATAATTCCTGTATCCAAATACACATGTGCAAAAATGACTTGTATGAAAAGTAAAGTAAACATACAGGTGTTTTTCATGCCTACTCATAACTAACGTCTACTATACTTCATGATTAACTGTTCTATAAGCTGCCAATCAACCAATCATTGGTATATTACTATAGCAATATGTATCATAATAACCTGGAATTTTATATAGGGATGGGTATTGAGGAAATTACTAAAAAGCATTGGGCTAAGTCTGTCGTAATTGGATGTTTCAAAACTCCACAACCACAACATCTGTTACCAGAGTGTCTTATATGAAAACTCATAGCAGAATTTAGCCCAGTTATCAATTTCTGACAGAAATGCTACAGTCGGTTAAATGATGGCTTGAAATATTTTTTCCAAACCCCTCTTAGCAGCAAACTTGTAGCACTGAAGTCATAATCTCATAAAAGTCATTTTTATTTTATAACAGGAATCATATACATCAAGTTATGTTTTAAAGCTTAAACATGGAGTTTTTTAAGTAATCTGGTGTTTTTTTTACCGAGAGCCAGAGTAGCCAGTCAGAATACAGTGGTCATTGAAATCAGAACCTGTTCTCTTACTTTTTGTCTGGACCTATGCAGCTAAGATTATCTGTCTCCTCTAATTTTCTGATTTTCTGCTGTGATAATATGAGTAAGGACCATGTTCTATTGCTTTTGCATATCTATTTGAATTAACTAACAATGCAAATAAACTAACAATTAACAAAATGGCTATTTAATTTCAGCATAATAAATGTTTACAAATTTATCAGCCCACTCATATATTGTGTGAAATAGACTATGCTTTAATTAATGTGGTAACATTGAATAGCTGTAATAAATAAAACAGCTCATGCCTGGAATGCCGCAAGCGGCAGGCTTACTCATTTCTCACTCAAGGACAGGGATACATTGTTTCTTAAGTATTACTATTTCTCTGCCTGATACCAGCATTTGCTTTTAAAGCTATTCACCTTTGACGGTTCTCCTTTATACTATATAATAACTAAAGAGTTTTGTTACTCAGCCCATAGACATTGTGCTACTTTGGGATGGGACAAAAGGTAAAAAAGTCTTCTGATAATGGTATCCTTCTATGAGCTTCTATTATCATTTCATAAAGCAAAACAGAAGGTGACATATGCCCACTGCCATTCCTTCGTTTTTGACGGAACATATTCATCAAAAAGCATGCAGTCCCCTGAGTTTCCAACCATATGCTACAGGAAAATGTCACCAGTTAAAGATGTATTCATTTGCTGTTTTGAAAACTCTGTTTGATATTCATGCATTCCAAGTGGTTTGACCTAGATTTTTGTAGCGGTATTAGATCCAGCTCTGAAGAGGAAACTAGGCAGCTGTTGCTTATGTAGTCAAAGGAAGAATCTAAAGTAAGGGTAAAAAAGAATAAAAAATGAAAACATTTATTAATAGGTGCCAACATTTTGCACAGCCAATATGTTTAATACCAGATTAGCTAATATAAGCATATGGGGTTGTGTTTGTTGTAGAGCTTTAAAGAAAAGAACAAGGAGAAAGTTGAAAGTGGCTGAGGTTCACAAAGATTCACATTTAGAACTTCCTCTAAGAAATTAAAGGAAGCGTAGCTGTGGCAGATGAGTTATGGAAGTGAGGAAAAACCCAAATCACTGCATAATTAATGAGGTGTCTGAGTGCAAGATCAGGTCGGCAATGGGCACCTTCACTCAGGAATGTGGAGTAGAGGCCTCTGAATACCTTGAGTTAATACACAAACACAAGGGTGATTATTCATGGAAGCCATTTAGATATTAATTGTCATTTTGTATGCTCATGGAATTCCACAGGTCACCAGACCTGCTTGAGGCATCTGTTGACATATGTCAAACATCTGTAAAGCTGCAGATAAGGATTCTGGGTATTGATGCAAGTTTCAAGGAGCTTTTTGTCAACTATACATTTTTGCTGTCAACATAGTTTATGATCACTCAAAATAATTTTTATTTCAAAATGTATGTTGGTATGAATTTATTTTTACAGAATTGTTTATTTCAGTTTGCATATTCAGCTTTTGTAAATTGTCATTTATGCTATTTTATAAAATTCATTTTTTGCAAAGAAATATTCATGAAACATTTCAAACAGAATTTGGTGCACAAAAGTGTTTTAAAATGGCAGAATCATTTTGGTACAGATTATATCTAAAGAAAGAACAAAATCCTAAATGTATCATATGTTTTATTCAAGGAACTAAAATTGATAATTGTAAAATGTTTGAGAAAGTTATAAAAAAACAGCCTTTAATTTTAAATATTAAATGTTGTTTCATGAAGTGATCGGTTCTGTCTTCATTGTTTCTTTACCTGTCTGATTAAGGAGAAGATATCTTGTATTATCAGTTTTGAATTGCTTTCATTGAAATTGTGCATAAAGGACCACATGTAACAACATTACCAAGTAAGCAAGACAGGGACATAAAAGCATTTTTTAGAGAAGATTTTATGAATTCCATTGTCAAGTTAGCTATTTACAGAGCAGTTTTCATTAGAAATTAATAGCTATTGTATCTTATTATTTACAACCATAGTTACAAATTAAAGGTTGTATTCATTTACTTTAAACTGCAAAACATTTTGCACATTGTTAAGTCAAGTTCTTCAAGGATGATCCAATTGTTTTAATTCATATGGTACTTTCCACAACATTGTAGCAGCCTTTCAAAACATCAGAATAGAGATCTTATCTGCATCCAATGTTCATCAAGTTGACTAATTAGTATAGGGAATGTAAACAAAAATTGCATATACCAGTTAAAATTCTTTATTTTTTCCTATAAACGTGTTTCCCAAAATCAAGTCAAGATATATTACAGCAAACCCTGTAACAGACTTCAATTACCCATAACTTGAATCCTTAATGAAGGGCCCTTCCCCTTTACAAGGCAGGTAAACAAGCAGCAATGGTGGCCCTCAGAACAGCATACAGTTGCTTATATTCTAATAGTTAAATATTAAACATTGATTTTCATTTTTTTTATTTTTCGAGAAGAGTGTGCCCATTATAGCATGCCATTTTGAAAAGCTAAAATTGACCTCAGTGTTACCTTAAAATAGGCTGCAAAGTGTCAATCCCCACCCTGAAGCTGTGCCCTTAGCTTACCCTTATCTTCAAAGATGTAACATTGACAGTTCATAGATTTGAAAGATGTCAGCATATAAACACAATGTACATGATGTCGGCAAATATAGAAATTATAAAAAAATTATATACTGTTGGAACATTTGAACAAAATTGTCAAAATAAATAGTTTGATAACATAAGAACCTAAATAAATTTGAAGAAAGTGAAACAGAAGGAAAGCAGAAAAGAAAAAGGAGAGAAAGCAAAGGAGAGATAAAAGGGATGAGAAAAAAAATAGGAAAAAAAGAAAAAAGAAAAAGAAAATAATTTATCCAAGATCATCAAATAATGTCTTAAATATCCCACTATCCCTTTTCTTTCCCCTCCATTTTATTATAATTGTTCTTGATTCATTCACTCTATCATTATATCTAAGATATTTAACTGATATATATATAAAAATTAAGAAAGAGAAAAAAGAGAAAAAAAAGAGAAAAGTATATTTTTTGATTTATTACTGTTGTTGTTGTTCAGTTGTGTCTGACTCTCTGTGACCCTATGGACCACTGCACGCCAGGTACATCTGTCAGCCACCGCCTCTCTGAGCTAGATTAAGTTCATGTTCATCGCTTCAATTATGTCATCTATCCATCTCCGCCTTGGTCATCCCCTTCTTCTTCTGCCTTCAATTTTTCCCAGCATTAGAGTATTTTCTAGGGAATCCTGTCTTCTCATGATATGGCCAAAATATTTGAGCTTCAGCCTTAGGATCATAGCTTCCAGTAAACAGTTTGTCTTGACTATCTGAAGTACTGATTTATTAAATCTTCTCGCAGTCCAAGGGACTCTAAGCAGTTTTCACCAACACCACAATTCAAAGGCATACATTCTATGGCGCTCAGCCTTCTTTATGGTCCAACTCTCACATCTGAATGTTACTACTGGGAATACCATAGTTCTAACTATGCAGATCTTTGTTGATAGTGTAGTGTCTTTACTTTTTACTAGCTTGTCCAGACTTGCCATAACTTTCCTCCCCAGAAGCAAACGTCTTTTAATTTCATGGCTACAGTCACCATCTGAAGTAATCTTGGATCCCAGGAAAGTAAAATCTGTCGCTGCCTCCACTTTTTTGCCATCTATTTTACACTGATCTTGCCGTTTGCCATGATCTTTGTCTTTTTAAGGCCAGCTTTTGCACTTTCTTCTTTTACCATCATCAATAAGTTCTTTAGTTCCTCCTCACTTTCAGCCATCAGAGTAGTATCATTAGCGTATCTGAGATTGTTGATGTTTCTTCCAGCAATATTGATTCCGGCTTTGGACTCATCCAGCCATGCTTTACGCATGATGTACTCTGCGTATGAGTTGAATAAATAAGGTGACAATATACAACCTTGTCGAACCCCTTTTCCTATCTTGAACCATTCTGTTGTCCCATGTTATGTTGTCCCATGTTCGGTTTTGACCATGGCTTCTTGGTCCAGATACAAATTCCTCAGGAGGTGGATGAGATGATCTGGTACTCCCATCTCCATAAGAACTTGCCACATTTTTTTGTGATCCACACAGTCAAATGATTTAGAATAGTCTATGAAGCAGAAGTAAATACTTTTCTGGAACTCTCTTGCTTTCTCTATTATCCATCAGATATTGGCAATTTGATCTCTTGTACCTCTTCCTCTGCAGAACCCAGCTTGGACATCTGGTAGTTCCCGGTCCATATATTGTTGGAGCCTTGCTTGTAGGATCTTAAGCATTACCTTGCTGGCATGTGAAATCAGTGCAATTGTTTGATAATTGGAGCACTCTTTGGCACTGCCTTTTTGGGGGTTTTGGATGTAGACTGACCTTTTTCAGTCTATTGGCACCGTTGAGTTTTCCAATTCCGTTGGCATAAGGCAAGCAACACTTTCACAGCATCTTCCTGTAAAATTTTGAATAGTTCAATTGGGATACCATTAACTCCTGCAGCCTTGTTATTACCAAGGCATCCTAGGGCCCATCTCACTTCACTCTCCAAGATGTCTGGCTCCAGCTCATTGGATAAACTATTGAGGTAATCACTGCTGTAAAGATCCTTCCTGTATAGATCTTCAGTGTAGTCCTGACACCTCTTTTTTATCTGATCTGCTTCTGTTAAGTCCCTACCATTTTGGTCTTTTATCATGCCCACTTTGGCATGAAAGGTTCCTTTGAGATACCCAATTTTCTTGAAGAGATCTCGCAACTTTCCTATTCTGTTACCTTCTTCTATGTCTTTACATTGCTCACTGTAGAAAGTCTCCTTGTCTCTCCGAGTTATCCACTAATAATCTGTGACCTGCTTCATTCTGTACTCCAAAGCCAAATTTTCCAGTTGTTCCAGGTGTCTTTTGCTTCCCTACTTTAGCATTGCAATCTCCTAGGATGACAGTAACATATTTTCTTGGTGTTATATGTATGACGTGTTGAAGATCTTCATAGAACTTGACAACTTCAGCCTCTTCAGCATCGGTTTTTGGAGCATAGACTTGGATCACTGTGATGTTAAATGGCTTGTCTTGAATTTGAATTGAAATCATGCTGTCATTTATTGAATTGTAATCAAGCACCATTTTGGCCACCCTTTGATTGACTAGACTGGCTACTCCATTTCTTCTTCGGGATTCTTTCCCACAGTAAAAGATTTGGTGGTTGTCTGATGTGAAATGTCCCATTTCAGTCCATTTAAGTTCACCAATTCCCAGGATATCAATGTTTAACCTTGTCATTTCATTCTTGACCACATCTAGTTTGCCTTGGTTCATAGTTCTAACCTTCTAGGTTCCTATGCTGAATTTGTCTTTGCAGCAGCTGACTTTCCTTTCCCCTCCAGACACATCCGCAGCTGGGTGTCCTTTCAGATTTGGCCCAACCACTTCATTAGATCTGGTGTTACTCATACTCGCCCTCTGCTCTTCCTCAGTAATGTGGTAGGCACCTTCTGACATGAGGGGTTCATCTTCCAGTGCCATATTGTTATATCTCTTGCTGTGCTTGTCCATAGAGTTTTCTTAGCAAAGTTACTGGAGTGGGTTGCCAGTTCCTTCTCGAGTGGACTGCGATTTGTCTGACCTCTGTGCTATGACCTGCCCATCTTGGGGGACCTTTCATAGTATAGCTCACAGCTTCATTGAAGTACACAAGCCCCTTCACCACGACAAGGTAGTGATCCAGAAGAGGTTATCACTGTTAATGTTATGAAAAAATATAAATAAAAGAAGAAAGAAATTTCTATATTTAAGTATAACAATATAGATGTTCATTATTTGTATTTCTTTTTCATTACAATAAAAATATTTAAAAAAAAGAAAATATGTCAGCATGCATGGGAATCAACGGGAAGAAAGGGGAGGCTTCAGTAGCTAACAAGTAAGAGAAGATATGGTAAATTAATCGTATATGGCAACTACTGAGAAGGATACAATTAACTAAATTTAGTCAAACAATTCCTATAGAATAAAAAACAAAACAAAATAGTCTCTTTAAGGCAGAAGTGAATTATTGGTATGTAAATATATAAATACTGTGCCCAGCACATAGTTACTCTATGTTTTACATAGCTACAAGTAACATACTGGCTGGCATTGCTACTTGAAAAAGTTCCAAGTTAGTGACGATGGGGAAGTTTGTTGCACTGTGAAAGAATTTGCGTGTAGAGTAGAACTGAGTGTAACGGAGCCTGAGGGGATCTCTATGTCTGCAGTCTACAAATAAAGTTTACATCACTGACTAATGCTGGCCAGGAACATCCCAGCTTCAGATATCAATATGGGAAATACCCACTTGTCACAAAACTTGATTGTAATAATACTGCATTCCTCTTTCATGGCACTTTATGTGAAAGATATTTGGAAACTTTCTTTACAATTTACATTTAGTTTTTGAGACACTGATTTCTGATTCCATAATGCTAAAAATCTAATTTTGTTAATGTACTATAAAATGACAGAATGCCATATTGCTCTTGCAGAACAGTTTGTAGTAACTGGATGTTATTTTAGAAGTAAGATTCTGTGACACGTGTAGAGCTTAAGAAAAAATTGTGATAATTATTTCTCCTTTAGCATGCAGAGTAAGATATAAATAAGATTTTATCCTTCATTTTACAACTGTGCTTTTGAATGGAATTGTAAACTGGTCATTTACAGATGGTATATAACGTAGTTGACACTTATAGGGATTCTCTGTTCATAGATAAATGCCTTAGTACACACCTCCAATATTGTAAACTTGTAGCACACACCTATACTCCAGGTTTTATACTTGTCAGCCTATCAAGGGTACAACCGTATGATGGAGCAATATTTTAGAGGTACTACAGTATCTCGGCTAAAGCTTATTTCTCGCAGGAATTGCTTTGTTCTGATGTACAAGGGTCCTATATTATATATCAGAGACCTCTAGTTCCCTATGTTTCTAAGCCTGCTTCTAGGTAGCTAAACGCTTACTCCTCAACAAATTGAAAGCACTAGAGCGCTGGCGTGCGCCCTGCATATGGACGCATGTCACGCCTACCGCATTTTGACGTCACAAGGACGTCTTTGTCAAAGGAGTGGAGTGCGTCCCTACGCAGAGTGCACACCAGCATTCTAGTGCTCTCAGTTTGTTGAGAGGCTCATCTAAAATCAAACAGTCATTCAAGGCTACACATTATATCATACTGTTTGAGGTTAAAATTCATAAGGACTGGATATGTTTTATTGGTTGCTTGCAAGATCTTTAGAGTTTAGGGTGCTTGCAAGATCTTTGGAGTTTAGGGTGATTGCAAGATCTTTGGAGTTTAGGGTGCCTTGAATAGCAGTTTGGAAACCACTGTACTGCAGGATATTTCTCCATTTGAAGGGCACAAGTGAGCAAAAAGAGGCTGCTCTCAGAGTGAGTTATCATTTCCATAGAACTAACATATTAAATTACCACAAAAGCTGTCATGTGTGCTCTGTACCATCAGTTAGATGTTAGAAAATCATGTGGAAAATATGTTCATTTTTAAAACTGATCAAGAATTTACTTAGATTATGTTATTTTACTTTAGCCCCTGATATAAAGATTGTTTTCATTGTTAAGTTACAGGTTCAATTCCCCTGCCTTCCACTTTTTTTTTTTAATATATTTATTTATGTATATATATATATATATATATATATATATATATATATATGTCTTTATTTTTTGTTTCATTTTTGAAAACATTTGAATAATTATGTGAACTACACACACAAATATGTAAACTAGTTATTTAACATACATATATATATATATATATATATATATATATATATATATATATATATATATATATACAGTGGATATAAAAAGTCTACACACCCCTGTTAAAATGTCAGGTTTCTGTGCTGTAACAAAATTAGACAAAGATAAATAATTTCAGAACTTTTTCCACCTTTAATGTGACCTATAAACTGTACAACTCAATTGAAAAACAAACTGAAATCTTTTAGGTGGAGGGAAGAAAAATAAAAAAGAAAAATAATGTGGCTGCAAACGTCTGCACACCCTCTTATAACTGGGGATGTAGCTGTGTTCATAATTAAGCAATCACATTCCAAATTGTGTTAAATAGGAGTCAGCATACACCGGCCATCATTTAAAGTGCCTCTGATTACCCCAAATAAAGTTCAGCTGCTCTAGTTGGTCTTTCCTGAAATTTTCTTAGTCGCATCCCACAGCAAAAGCCATGGTCCACAGAGAGCTTCCAAAGCATCAGAAGGATCTCATTGTTAAAAGGTATCAGTCAGGAGAAGGGTACAAAATAATTTCCAAGGCATTAGATATACCATGGAACACAGTGAAGACAGTCATCATCAAGTGGAGAAAATATGGCACAACAGTGACATTACCAAGAACTGGAGCTCCCTCCAAAACTGATGAAAAGACGAGAAGAAAACTGGTCTGGAAGGCTACCAAGAGGCCTACAACAACATTAAAGGAGTTGCAGGAATACCTGGCAAGTACTGGCTGTGTGGTACATGTGACAACAATCTCCCGTATTCTTCACATGTCTGGGCTATGGGGTAGAGTGGCAAGACGAATGCCTTTTCTTACGAAGAAAAACATCCAAGCCAGGCTACATTTTTCAAAAACACATCTGAAGTCTCCCAAAAGCATGTGGGAAAAGGTGTTATGGTCTGATGAAACCAAGGTTGAACTTTTTGTCCATAATTCCAAAAGATATGTTTGGCGCAAAAACAACACTGCACATCACCAAAAGAACACCATACCCACAGTGAAGCATGGTGGTGGCAGCATCATGCTTTGGGGCTGTTTTTCTTCAGCTGGAACTGGGGCCTTAGTTAAGATAGAGGGAATTATGAACAGTTCCAAATACCAGTCAATATTGGCACAAAACCTTCAGGCTTCTGCTAGAAAGCTGAACATGAAGAGGAACTTCATCTTTCAGCATGACAACGACCCAAAGCATACATCGAAATCAACAAAGGAATGGCTTCACCAGAAGAAGATTAATGTTTTGGAATGGCCCAGCCAGAGCCCAGATCTGAATCTGATTGAAAATCTGTGGGGTGATCTGAAGAGGGCTGTGCACAGGAGATGCCCTCGCAATCTGACAGATTTGGAGTGTTTTTGCAAAGAAGAGTGGGCAAATCTTGCCAAGTCAAAATGTGCCATGCTGAAAGACTCATACCCAAAAAGACTGAGTGCTGTAATAAAATCAAAAGGTGCTTCAACAAAGTATTAGTTTATGGGTGTGCATACTTATGCAATCATATTATTTAATTTTTATACTTTTTCTTCCCTCTACCTAAAAGATTTCAGTTTGTTTTTCAATTGAGTTGTACAGTTTATAGGTCACATTAAAGGTGGAAAAAGTTCTGAAATGATTTATCTTTGTCTCCTTTTTTTACAGCACAGAAATCTGACATTTTATCAGGGGTGTGTAGACTTTTTATATCCACTGTACAGGGAGTGCAGAATTATTAGGCAAATGAGTATTTTGACCACATCATCCTCTTTATGCATGTTGTCTTACTCCAAGCTGTATAGGCTCGAAAGCCTACTACCAATTAAGCATATTAGGTGATGTGCATCTCTGTAATGAGAAGGGGTGTGGTCTAATGACATCAACACCCTATATCAGGTGTGCATAATTATTAGGCAACTTCCTTTCCTTTGGCAAAATGGGTCAAAAGAAGTACTTGAAAGGCTCAGAAAAGTCAAAAATCGTGAGATATCTTGCAGAGGGATGCAGCACTCTTAAAATTGCAAAGCTTCTGAAGCGTGATCATCGAACAATCAAGCGTTTCATTCAAAATAGTCAACAGGGTCGCAAGAAGCGTGTGGAAAAACCAAGGCGCAAAATAACTGCCCATGAACTGAGAAAAGTCAAGCGTGCAGCTGCCACGATGCCACTTCCCACCAGTTTGGCCATATTTCAGAGCTGCAACATCACTGGAGTGCCCAAAAGCACAAGGTGTGCAATATTCAGAGACATGGCCAAGGTAAGAAAGGCTGAAAGACGACCACCACTGAACAAGACACACAAGCTGAAACGTCAAGACTGGGCCAAGAAATATCTCAAGACTGATTTTTCTAAGGTTTTATGGACTGATGAAATGAGAGTGAATCTTGATGGGCCAGATGGATGGGCCCGTGGCTGGATTGGTAAAGGGCAGAGAGCTCCAGTCCGACTCAGACCCAAGCAAGGTGGAGGTGGAGTACTGGTTTGGGCTGGTATCATCAAAGATGAGCTTGTGGGCCCTTTTCGGGTTGAGGATGGAGTCAAGCTCAACTCCCAGTCCTACTGCCAGTTCCTGGAAGACACCTTCTTCAAGCAGTGGTACAGGAAGAAGTCTGCATCCTTCAAGAAAAACATGATTTTCATGCAGGACAATGCTCCATCACACGCGTCCAAGTACTCCACAGCGTGGCTGGCAAGAAAGGGTATAAAAGAAGAAAATCTAATGACATGGCCTCCTTGTTCACCTGATCTGAACCCCATTGAGAACCTGTGGTCCATCATCAAATGTGAGATTTACAAGGAGGGAAAACAGTACACCTCTCTGAACAGTGTCTGGGAGGCTGTGGTTGCTGCTGCACCCAATGTTGATGGTGAACAGATCAAAACACTGACAGAATCCATGGATGGCAGGCTTTTGAGTGTCCTTGCAAAGAAAGGTGGCTATATTGGTCACTGATTTGTTTTTGTTTTGTTTTTGAATGTCAGAAATGTATATTTGTGAATGTTGAGATGTTATATTGGTTTCACTGGTAAAAATAAATAATTGAAATGGGTATATATTTGTTTTTTGTTAAGTTGCCTAATAATTTAATAATTATGCACAGTAATAGTCACCTGCACACACAGATATCCCCCTAAAATAGCTAAAACTAAAAACAAACTAAAAACTACTTCCAAAAATATTCAGCTTTGATATTAATGAGTTTTTTGGGTTCATTGAGAACATGGTTGTTGTTCAATAATAAAATTAATCCTCAAAAATACAACTTGCCTAATAATTCTGCACTCCCTGTATATATATATATATATATATATATATATATATATATATATATATATATATATACACCTGCTGCAGTACAAAATCAAAGAAACAACTTCACGTACACCTCTGGTAACCACATACCATCCGGTTCTAGAAGGAATACGCAAAATATTTAAGGATTTACAACCACAACTCACAGAGGACACAGAATTGAAACATATTCCCCAAACCCCCCATTCTTGCATTTAGGCAGCCACCAAATTTACGACAAACATTGGTGAACAGAAGATTGCCAAATGAACAGCATAACAGAGAAAATGGCACCAAAGCCTGCAATAAAAGTCGCTGCAAACTATGCCAACACATCTGCAAAGAGGACACAGCCACGCACAACAACAAGTCCCACAATATCAGAGGCTCATATTCATGTACATCATCAAATGTAGTGTACATGATACAATGTACTGTATGTGAAAGGGGGTGCTACATTGGGGAAACCAGCCAGAAACTACACATGCAAATGAACCTCCACCGACGCTCCATCAAAAAGCACCATGAAGACAGCTATTGTTCTCCAGTTGGACACCATTTCACCCAGAGAATCACTCCATCCAGAACCTCAAAATAAAAGTACTCTGAGGGAATTTCAAAACTATCCAACAGCGGAAAACTTTTGAATTAAAAATGATTACATTTTTTAATACAAAGGATTTAGGCATTAACAGTCCCACACATTAACAGGCCCACACACATTATAGCTAACACATTCCACTTAGCTCCCCCACTTCTATTGCTGTTTTTGTAAGCTACATGCTATGCTGAAATGTATTGCTCTTTGTGTTCTTATCTAGAACCTGATCTATAGACTTACTGACCTATCAGGATATTATTCACAATGCTGGTCTGTTTCTCACTTAACTCTGCCCAAAGAATTTTGTCTTTCTTGTTTTTTCCAAATTTTTTCCCCCCATCTCTTTCTGTTTACTGTTCTTAGTTCATACCTGTATCAGTATCGCTTTTTGACTTGATAAAGTCTCTTACCTCCATGCTGTTGCTCATGTCCCCAGTGTGGTGGCTCCTCCTCCATCCAATTCCTCCTCTCCCCTGCAGGGATCTGTGCAGGCAGAGCAGGACAGCTGGAGGCAGAGAGGCACAGGGGAGAGCGAGGGGCTGGCGAGGTGGCCTTGGGGAAAGGGACAGGAGGGCCATGGGCAGGTGAGGTAGGGGTGTACAGTCATTATAGACAGACAGGGGCTGTCACATGAGCACTCTGCCTGTCAGTAATGCGCTGGGGAATTATCTGATTGGATGACACTTCCCCATTGCAACAAAGAGAAGGATGTACGACCAGAGCAGATATTGGATGACAGCAGACACACAGAGACAGCTTAAGAGTGTGGAGCCCGGGTGCATACCCAAATATGTAAACAAAGAAAAATAATAATACAGTGAAAAGCAGATAAAGCAAAAGCACAACACATACAGACATTTTTTTTTACATTGAAACGTAACTTGGTCTGCCAGATGCAGCAGAGCAAGTTCTATGAGCTTACTATTCCTTTAGCCACCTGCTGAGCCTCAGATTAGCCCAAGCAGGGATATACCTAAAATGTGAACTGTTGGTGTGCCCTGAGGACTGGAGTTGGGGAGCATTGATCTAGAACCCAGATATGTTTTAAACTACAGTTCCATATGTTTGTTCACATGTACTTTATAGATTGCTGCCTGGCCTGAAATTTGTGCTTGAATTTTACTAGTTCTGTACTCTGTCTGATATGGCTTCTCTACTGAATGACTCTTGAAGGGACTCAATCACAGGGAAATACCCTCCAAAAAACTAGCAAATTAGCTAGAGTATACACAAACAATATATACAGTGTTCAAAAGATAATAAATACAATGTTCGATGTACCTAAAATATAAAATTGAAAAACACTAAATCAGAATACTTGAAGGCATCCTTTTTGGAATATGGGCCGTCCTCTCCTCCCTCATGGGCCGTCCTCTCCTCCCCTGTGGGCCATCCAGAGAAGGTAGAATTTATATAGGGTCCTTTTCAATTGGCCAAATCACAATTTAATAAGGCTGATAATGTTTAAAACCCTTCAACTAAGGAATTTTAGGCACAATAGTATAGGCAGAAAGATGAGAAGAGTTCTCCATTGCATAACACAATAACCATACAGATAATATTCCTGCTGCAAGCTGGATCACCTGAGCAGGTTTCAGCATGAAGGACTATGCCCCCAAATAATAAATCAACACAAGATCCCACTATGACATGACATTTTGTAACTACAAGAAAAATGTGTATGAGATTACTTCATAGATTCCATGTACAACCAGGGAACTCTTGGGGATAGTTAGTGAACCCTTCCTCCAGAGTTCTTTGCCACTACATGGTGTTCAGTCTGTGTGTTCCTGCCTGTCTTAGCTTGTTGGTGTCTGAAACCTGTTTGTTCCTGTCCTCAGGTTGAGTCAGGACCCTGTTTGTTTTTGCCAAGCTTAAATTATCTTGTTGATTATTGTCGAGCTCCTTTAATTCCTGTCAGAAACTGTTTCCTGCTGTCCTTGAGTTCCCGCTCAGAACCTGTTTGTCCTTGAGTTCCAACTCAGAACCCATTTGTTCCAAGCTGTAAATGAGTTCACATGATCAACTCCAGTCCTTCTAGTGCGGTCAGTATGTGTTTATTCCAGTCAGCTCCAGTTCAGAACGTCTGAATCCATCATGGATACTGACAAGTTATCCATACGTCTCAGCTAAGCTCGTATGGCTTCCGGCTGTTGCTAATTACCATTAACAAGGTATAAGATGCAACCTCACAACAATGAGTTACATGAATAGGTGACCTTTACTCAAATAGGTATGCAATGCCAAAAAAGTTGTTGGTACAACTATTAGGTGCTACTATGACAGATATAAAGCTTCTGATAAAAATGTTTCCAGACAAGTTTTCCTGGCATGATTCGGTATCTTCAGAAGTGTACAGTCTACTAACAATATCTGTGTAGCAAAAAAGTGTAACATTGTCAGGAGTACCTCTTTTGATCTTCGGGGTAGACTGCACGGGAAACCTCGGAAAACTGGACTGCTCCTGTGTGCTGTTAATCCACCCCCTAGACACTGACAGGTACTGGGCTCAGCCAATCGGTTGCAAGTAAGGCTTTTAAGATCTGGCTAAGCTCACAGCAAGATGCCCATTGTAAGGCACTGTACTGCTAGTCAGCTAGGAGTACTTGGCCTGCTATTCCTGCAGCTGATGCCTCGTGCTCCTGTTGTGCAGGTTCTTCTCCAGTTCCAGCTTATACCTACATCTGTATTCAAGCTCCTGCCTTCTTGTTCATATATGTGTTATCCTGCTTTTGTCCAAGTCACTTCTGTTTCCCAGTCTGCTTCTGAGGACCTCTACTCCCTGTGTCAGTTTCTGCAGAGGTTGTCTTATATAGTGCTAGCCTACTACATTGTTTGTCTGTCTGTCACATATACATCTACTGCAGTGTCTGACGGTCAACTTCAGTGGTCCAGTTCCATATCTGTGCTTCAGGCTCTTGTTTCATTACCTCAAGCTGCACAAGCTCTTGTTCCAGCACATAATCCTGCATGAGCTCTTGTTCAAGTATCTCATCCTGTCTGAGTACCTGTTTCAGTACCAGTAGCTGTATGCATGTGGCAGGGTAGGTAGCTGTTCCATGCCATGTGCAAACTATGGCATGTCATCGATTTATGGATTTTAATACTTAAGTCCACATGGACTAAAGCTTTGCCATTTTGCTAACTGCATATATTCTAGTATAGGTAATAAATGCTTAAAGTAACCTTATTATCCTTTAATTGTTAAGCACCAACATATTCTGTAGTTCTATACAGGGATTAAGTACAAGGCAAAACAATATTAACACAATGCAAAAGAATGGAGGACCCTATCTTTAGTCTTAAAATCAAACATACATAGAGACTGAAAACTTGCCAATTTACAATCTAAAGGGTTTTGGTGTGATACAAGAGGTTGATAGATGCAAGATGGCAGTGTGAAGGCAATAGTACCACTCAAGTGGAGGTGGTTGTGTGTTTCACTGTAGATTATGAGTGTGAGTGATATTATCCTGTAGAGTATGCATAATTGACACAGGAAGTACTGTACTTTGTCAGTGTCATGATTTAATTGTTTAAGGACTCATATTATCAGTATTTTATGAATATGGCCAAGGGAGCATGACATTGTTACATTGGGATTATGTGTTATTGTTTGGTTATATATTGCCTGTATATGGTTATTATGTATCCTAGTTAGAATATAGAACATATGTGGAATTGGTGGAAATGCTCTGCATAGAAGTTAGCTGCAGATCATTGCACACTCACACATACAGACCTTGGGTCAAGACAGATGTATGTACTTCAAGTAGTCCTAAGCAAACAGTTGAGTTTAACATATAGGTTTTTTCACTAGCCAGCTATAGATATCTGGTGAATTTGATCTCAAGAGCTTTGATAGCCCAAGGTTGCAAGCCAGATGGGCTGACATCACACATACACAAATGTACACAAGGGTGTGGTATTGGAGAGTATAAATATGTTGTTTTTATCATTCAATAAAGGTTGAGAGAGAGTTTTCACATATACAAGGTGTGAGACTAGTTCTGTGTGTTGTATCCTGACTTCGGAAGTGGTCTTGCCATGGGCAACTAGTAACCTGTATGCAGTATTCTCTGCCTGTACCTTTTGGGCCTTGCCCTCTTCAGATGCCATCTTTTGTGCCACAGAGAACAAGAACTACATGATTCTGCTGGGGTAGGTTTGAACTAGATTCATATCAAGCCCCCTTGAAGAAGCAGATTGTGACAGCCAGTATTTAAAGAAGCAGTTTTATCAACGTTAAAAATATTTATATTGTATTAAAAAAGACATGGGTCATTAGTGCAGAAATTAGTAAAAACAGTAACATGTATCCTTATTTACACTGATGCAAAGTAAACAAAATTACTTTGGTAACTACTGGCATTATTTTTAATACAGTATAGAACTAGAACACAGTTCAAATAATTCAAAATTCTTAGGGCTCCAGTGAGTCAGTGCTTGTCTTCTTGGTTGTTTTTTTATAGCATATTGCATCTCATCCATCATCAAACTCTAGACAGGAGTGATTTTGTCAAGTTCCTTAGCTACGGATGTTGATAAAAATACATTTTATGAGTAATTTTGCCAATAAAATGTAATGTTGACAAACGATACACAATAGCGGATAAGTATGGCTTCTCTACATTTCTTTACTTGTTGAATTTCTTGAGTTTAAAAACAAGAAACTCCTATTCTATTGATTTTCTAATAGTATTTGCTAATTTGATAAGGATTTTTACACTAAAACTAACATATACTCAAGATCTGGAGATGTATGATTAAATGTATTCATATTTATTATCCCCTTAAAACATTTTATTAACACCAAAATCACTGTTTTATATACTTTAGATTTTAAGTTTGTGAGTTTTCAATCTTGTAAGGTGCAATGTATATTTGATTTTAAGTGCAAAGACAGGATCCTCTTTTCTTTGTCAATGTGTTAATATTGTTTTTTCCTTCTATTTAACCCCTGTATAGTGGTATAGAATATGTTGGCGCATCACATATAATAGTTGTCAAACCATAAATTGTCGTCACGCTTTGCGAGCTCGCATTTGCAGAAGGTGGAGGCTCTACGATGCCTCACACGCGGTTACAAACACGCACACAAGCGGCACTTTACCAATCACTATATACGGACTTACACCAAAAAATACGAACCGCGGAACTTAAAACTGAAAATTTTCTGACTTTTCATTTTAAAAAATTACGAGACGCGGGACTTAGAAAAAAAAACATTACGACCTCGCAAAAATACGACCTTAACGGCCGAACCGCGCGCACCTGAAAAAATTAAAAACACAATAAATACGCACAAAAAATACATAAAAAGCTTACCCACAGCAAGGGGGGGGGGGGACACCCACAACCTCTGCAAGTGAAGTTACACCTCAATTTAACTCCAAATTCCAGAGTTTAGACACACGAAAATCCCCTAAGCAAGAGAAAAAATGGCCGGCGAAAAAAGCGAAAACCAGTCTACAGGACCCTAAAGACGAAAAACACCACCAAGCACATACGGCTTTTCAAAAATAGCTGTACGAGGTACAAGATACACTCTTACCAAGGATGCAACATCATCCACAGCCGCGTACCACATACATTTTACAATACTAACTTACACAATGCGAAAGTACACAGCTACCCTAACGGCTTTCCCTCGAACACGCAGACTATTTACACTACACACTGCACACATTGCTGACACTTACACAGCAGCTCCACAACAGTGCAAACCTACATTATATGCTGCAGGAACATCAAAACAGATTGTCAGCTCTTCAGCACAATGCTTCCTGCATATATTACTTCTAAATAGGTAAAGTATATTAATTTATTAATGTATTAATTATTTCATTAGCATACAAAAACAAATATACACAAAAAAAAAACAAAATATCACAATAAACACAATACCCATTCACTGTGCGACTCACAATGAGCGCCAATGCTGCTCATACCACACAAAGCCTTGCAAAAATGCAGATCACTGCCGACAAAAAAATAACAGCAAAAGCGCCTATCAGAAAAAAAACAGATACAGGACATAGGGATATAGAGAGACAGGGGATAGGGATTAGAGAAAGAGAGAGATACAGGAGAGAGAAAGAGAGAAACAGGAGAGAGAGACATGAAAGAGAGAGGAGAGAGATAGATAGAAAGAGAGAGAGATGAGAGTGAAACAGGACATAGAGGGACAGACACAGGACATAGGGATATAGAGAGACAGGGGAGAGAAATGAGAGAAAATGAGAGATACAGGAGAGAGAGAAGAGAGATACAGATAGAAAGAGAGAAATAGGGAAGTGAAAAGGGACAGAGAGAGACAGACACAGGACATAGGGAGAGAGACATGAGAGAGGAGTGAGGGAGTGAGAGAGAGGAGAGTGAGACAGAAGACGTGGACAGACAGGAGACAGAGAGACACATGAGAGAGAGATAGAGAGAACGAAGAGAGACAGGAGAGACAGATGAGAGTGATAAACAAGAGAGACATGAAAGAGAGAGACAGGAGAGAGAGAGAGAGAGTGATACCATAATTTATGACGTTCAAGTTACTAGTAATAATAATAATAGGTGTATGTTTATCTGTGTTAAGATATCACTGGGTTCTGTAAAACATCCCACTAAAATATGATTGACAAAATGTTTTTGTGCCACTGTTCAAGTTAATTTACTGTTTTAAACTACCTATTTAGTTGGGTTTTATGCTGAAGCACCAGACCTGAGCATGAGCTATTCCACATACACTTATGGAAGATATATTTTAGTTCCTGTACCATTACTGAACTGACTATGTATGATCTGCACAATTAATTTCTTGGGTCTTGAGTAGCTGAATGTCCATTTCCTATATTGTTACAACCTTTATACAACACATCCTACATTATTACAGAGTAGAAAGTTAATACAAGTGCATGAAAGTGTACAATATTTAAAAAAAAACAATAAGCATAACTGCATAAAACTTGACTTTGATTGTTTTCATCAAATGGAAAAAGCCTTGAAGAAATTACAATATTCATAATAATATTCTATATTTTTAAATAGTATTACATCTTACTATCTTTGACACTTAGAAGTGTTATTTTACTCAGACTAGAACATTTTAAAGAGCTGAAGATGAATATTGTATAATTATTAAAGGAATATGATGAATATTTATACTTGTTAGTAGATGATCCTGATATAATGAATTTATTAACATCATAGTGTTTGGCATTTAAAAGCATGAATAACAAATTTTAGAAATTATGGAAATTAAATCTTATTGGTATTGGCTTAACATAGAAAATGTATGACTGGTATAATAAATGATATATTGATATAATTATTTTTTTTACATTTATTTATTGAATTTTTATTAGATGGAAATCACATAAAGTTACAGATAATATATACCATAAGTCTTATTTACATCTAGAATATATATACATTCATTTAGTATAAATATACTTCCGCACACAATAAAACATTAGCTTCATTAAAGTATATACATCTATAAACAGATATGATTTCCTACAGACTATCCCCATTATCTGGTGATATTATCCCCTATTGGAGACAGCCTTGTTAGTGCTTTAATGGATTAAACCAATAACTATAAAATAAAATTGGTCACCATAGTTACCTACTTTACAATATTAGACATTCCCACAGATCCTTTATCCTTTACTGTATTACCGCTCTTTCTGAAGTAGCCGCCTTCCCCCCCTTTCCCCTCTACACCATCTTGGGGTATAACACCAGTATCTATCTAGTTGGTTGTTCCCTAAATTTCAACCACACACCCCATACTTCATTAAATGTATTCATTGTATCTTCCAAAGATTTGGAAATTCGTTCATTTATTATTATTATTATTATTGTCTTTATTTATATCGAGCCAACATATTTTGTAGCGCTGTACAGTGGTATTGTACAAGGCAAAAAACAAACTTAACACCTTATAAAGAATGGAGGGCCCTGTTTTTGAGCATATAATCAAATGCACATAGTGCTTGTTTCCAAGACACGGACGCACAATTGAAAACTCGCAAACTTACAATCTAAGGGATCGCAATATAATCCAATTTATCCATGATGGATTAAAAATTCAGATCCCTCTGTTTCCACTGTTTAGCTATATGAGATTTGGAAACTAAATATAAAAATTTAAGGAGTCTATTTTGTACTTGAGAGAGTGACGCCACTGGTATGCCCAGCAAACAGGTTTCTAAAGTTTCCTGTACTGGAACCTTGAACAGCTCAGAAGGCACTTGAGGGATCCCTGTCCATATCTATCTAACCCTAGGACATTCCCACCATATATGGATAAATGAGCCAATGGTCTTACAACCCCTGAAAAAAATGTGGGTCCATTTCGCTATCCTTTCATGGGTAAGATAGGTGGGTTTGAATACTTTAATTGCAGTTTCCAGTATGCTATGATTTAGAGAGCCTCTATAGCTATTCCTCCAGGAGACCCTCCATTTTTCCTCCTCCAAGCATTTTCCCAAATCTGCCTCCCAATCTTTGATATAATTATCTTTAATTGATAACTTTGGCCAGTTTATATATCGTAGATTGCACTAATTAGTCCCTTTGCTGTTGGGTTGCTAATGCCTATGCGAGACAACCCTGTTTTCTAATTAATGTCTCAATAAAATGTCTAAGGGCCTCATTTTATTATCGGCCGCAGCCGCTGCGGGGCCGCAAGGACCGGCCGCAAGCTTTCCGGCTATTCTATTCCCCTCCGGCCAGGGTTTCCGGCAGGCTTGATACCGGTGCCTTGCTATCTCTTGTGGCCGATCGCGCCGGAGGAAAGCCTTTGATCTAAAACGGCCGCAAAGAAATCGGCCGTAAGAAAAGCCTGGTTGCTATTCAATTGCTCCGGGAACCCTGTCTGCAAGGCTAAAAACGAGCCGCAGCTTACTTGCAGCAAACAGGTCCCGCTAGCACCAATTAAGCACATAAAATAGCTCAAATAAAGCCATCCTGCACTTTGCGGAGTCTATAAAGTGATCTTCGGTGTTAGCAAAAATAGCACATAATTACCCTATACTCAAATCCGTAAAATAATTTGTTTTTAATATACGTAAAATATCCATGTAAAAAGTCCAGAGTGCTTGGAGCACCTCAGACACGCCCACGCCGCAGCCGGAAAATAAACAGTTAATTTGAACTCGGGTTTGGGCTGATGTGCAAGCTTGAGAGTGGGTTACTTTTAATCCTCATGTCCCCCAATATGATCCCTAGCATTTACAGAGCTGTACAGTGCAGGCTTGAATTTATTTTTGCGTTTTTAGATTTCAGAGCTTACGGCCGATTGCAAGATATACGGCCGGCCGTAAGAGGAGATCCTTGCGGGGCCGTATAATTGAATTGCGAGTTAACAGAACCCCCGCAAGGAATCGCAGCCTTACGGACGATTTACGGCCAATAATAGAATGAGGCCCAAAGTCTACACATTGTGTAATGTTCCTGTAAGGGGAGATGGAATGTGTCAATAATTTGTTTATTGCCTAGAAGTTTATTATCTTTTATCCAATTCCCTAGCCTATTTAGGCCTTTTAAATTTCCACCAATCCTTTGATGCTAAACTAAGACATTTCAGGGCCCCAGGATGATTCATTATTGGGGTCATGGGTGAAGGATTTAAAAACAGGGCGTGGTTTCTCACCCACTTCCAGCATTGTAATGTATGGTTTATAACGGGATGTGTATCTTGTTATTTTATTTATTTGCTTGTTTGTTGATATGTTTCATTACTGAATGGAAAGTACAGTGAATATAAAAAGTCTACAGACTCCTGTTTAAATGTCAGGTTTCTGTGCTGTAAAAAAATGAGACAAAGATAAATCATTTCAGAACTTTATTCACCTTTAATGTGGCCTATAAACTGTACAACTCAATTGAAAAACAAACTGAAATCTTTTAGGTGGAGGGAAGAAAAAAAAAAGAAAAATACTGTGATTGCATAAGTCTGCACACCCTCCCATAACTGGGGATGTAGCTGTGTTCAGAATTAAGCAATCACATTCCAAATCGTGTTAAATAGGAGTCAGCATACACCTGCCTTCATTTAAAGTGCCTTTGATTAACCCCAAATAAAGTTCAGCTGCTCTAGTTGGTCTTTCCTGAAATTTTCTTAGTCGCATCCCACAGCAAAAGCCATGGTCCACAGAGAGCTTCCAAAGCATCAGAGGGATCTCATTGTTAAAATGTATCAATCAGGAGAAGGGTACAAAATAATTTCCAAGTCATTAGATATACCATGGAACACAGTGAAGACAGTCATCATCAAGTGGAGAAAATATGGCACAACAGTGACATTACCAAGAACTGGAGCACCCTCCAAAATTGATGAAAAGACAAGAAGAAAACTGGTCTGGGAGGCTACCAAAAGGCCTACAGCAACATTAAAAGAGCTGCAGGAATATCTGGCAAGTACTGGCTGTGTGGTACATGTGACAACAATCTCCTGTATTCTTCATATGTCTGGGCTATGGGGTAGAGTGGCAAGACGAAAGCCTTTTCTTACGAAGAAAAACAACCAAGCCAGGCTTCATTTTGCAAAAACACATCTGAAGTCTCCCAAAAGCATGTGGGAAAAGGTGTTATGGTCTGATGAAACCAAGGTTGAACTTTTTGGCCATAATTCCAAAAGATATGTTTGGCGCAAAAACAACACTGCACATCACCAAAAGAACACCATACCCACAGTGAAGCATGGTGGTGGCAGCATCATGCTTTGGGGCTGTTTTTCTTCAGCTGGAACTGGGGCCTCAGTTAAGATAGAGGGAATTAGGAACAGTTCCAAATACCAGTCAATATTGGCACAAAACCTTCAGGCTTCTGCTAGAAAGCTGAACATGAAGAGGAACTTCATCTTTCAGCATGACAACGACCCAAAGCATACATCCAAATCAACAAAGGAATGGCTTCACCAGAAGAAGATTAATGTTTTGGAATGGCCCAGCCAGAGCCCAGACCTGAATCCGATTGAAAATCTGTGGGGTGATCTGAAGAGGTCTGTGCACAGGAGATGCCCCCACAATCTGACAGATTTGGAGTGTTTTTGCAAAGAAGAGTGGGCAAATCTTGCCAAGTCAAAATGTGCCATGCTGATAGACTCATACTCAAAAAGACAGAGTGCTGTAATAAAATCAAAAGGTGCTTCAACAAAGTATTAGTTTAAAGGTGTGCATACTTATGCAACCATATTATTTCATTTTTATATTTTTTCTTCCCTCTACCTAAAAGATTTCAGTTTGTTTTTCAATTGAGTTGTACAGTTTATAGGTCACATTAAAGGTGGAAAATTTCTGAAATGATTTATCTTTGTCTCATTTTTTTGCAGCACAGAAACCTGACATTTTAACAGGGGTGTGTAGACTTTTTATATCCACTGTACTTTAGAAGTACTTGGCTCCGATAGCTCATATTTAGCTTTGTATATCTATTTTGTGGCCTTAGTTTTGTAGTGTATTATAACGTATGACTTTGTAGTTTCACTTTGTTTGTTTAATCAATATTTAAAGTATTGCACTGTAGTGTATTTCCTACTAATTTCACGTTCTTATTGCAAGCCTTTCTAAGATTTTCACAGATAACCCACAAACCAGTCTGAAAGACTGTGAATTGACTATTCCCATAATTTTAACAAATTTTTATAAATATGCCTGCTTGATTTTGTAATAAAATGTTATGCTGCGAGGTAATAATACTCTTAAATGGCAGTTTCTGTTAACATAGAAATCAGCCAGAGGATAGAGCATATAATACAGTATTAATCATATATATAACATTTTATTACAACTCTTGATTGAAATATATTTTAGTTGTGCTTGCATTTAATGTTATGCTTTGCATTTCTCAGACTCATGACTGATTACAATCACTAGAGAGGATAAGAAAGAAAATGAGTAGAGTTTGACTGAAATGTTAGTGAATCTAGCCCTTACAGTTGGTACTGAATGCTGCGACATGACACCTGTCCTCCATGCCCTAAACTGTCTCCCTGTGAAAGACTGTATACATTTCACTCTGCTGACATACAAAGTTATATATGATGTGGGTCCCAGTTACTTGCAGGAGCTTCGCGCTTCTTATGTTTCAATTTGTGCTCTGAGATATTGACTATCCCCAGAATCTCAACATTGGCCTCAGGGGCCAGAGTATTTATGTTTACAGCACCAAGACTCTGGAACTTTCTTCTACACACAGTCAGAGATTCTCTTAAGGTGAACCTTTTCAAAAAGACACTTAAGAGCATTCTCTTCGCCAAGACTTTGAAATAAATAATACATTTGTTTTACCTTTTAAGCGCTTTGAGTCCGTTCAGGGAGAACAATGCTATATACATTATTATTATTATCATACTAGTAACTTGCCCATCAAAAAAGACGGTATCATAGATTGTTATCTTGAATTTGCTGTGCACTCTCTCTCTGTATTCTATCTTTATTTCTGTGTGCTCTTTCTCTCTCTCCATGTGAGCTCTCTCTGTGCACTCTCTCTTTGTGCTCTCTCTCTCTGTCTGTGCGTTCTCGTTCTCTCACTCTACCGGTGCGCTCTCTCTACTTGTGCACTCTCTCTCTCCCTCACTGGGCACTCTCTCTCCCTGTGCACTCTCTTTCTGTGCTCTCTCACTCTCTGTGTGTGTTCTCTATGCACTCTCATTCTCTCTCTGTGTACCCTCTCTCTGTGCACTCTCTCTGTGCACTCTCTATCTCTCTGTTCATTCTCTCTCTCTGTTCTCTCTCTTTTTTCTCTGTTCTCTCCCTCTCCCTGTGCTCTCTCTGTGTGCACTCTCTCCCTGTGTGTTCCCTCCCTGTGCACTCTCTCTCTCTCCATGCATGCTCTGCCCGTACACTCTCCCTGTGTGCTCTCTCTCTTTCTGTGCTCTCTCTCTCTGTGCACTACCTGTTTCTGCCCATGCACTCAGTCTGCGTGCTGTATCTGCATCTGTGCTGTCTCTGAGGTGTATAATGGCCGCGTTTGTTTTGACTATCAGACCACGCCCCCTGATTATGTAATTGTCCCGCCTCCTAATGACATCAGGGTTACACGCAATTAAAACTATTATAGTGATTATAGTGATTTTTCTAAATAAAATATGCAATTTGCTCACATTTGAACATCATGTAATGATACTTACATAAACATTGCTACATGTAACTAATTCAATAAAAATGTCCTGTTTGCAGGTAAAAATGGTAATAATAACTTGTTTTGTTATAGGAAAATGCTTTCTTCCTTATAATATCATGAATTTGACAGAGAAAAGAAGACTTTAAAGAACAGCACCAGAGAAACTGCTCAGAGATAATTTACTAGAGAAGCCATCAGTTTGAGTTTGATATTAATTCTGGAAATCATATATATATATTTGCCTATATAAAGTACAAGGAGTCATTTCATTTTCTGCGTGTGCATTGGCTTAACATAAACATATCGCTCTGTGAAAGAAAGAGATTAAATGAAAGGCTGTAGCTCATACATATTTTATTGAGCCATATTAAATGTTAGACTCTCACCATACTACACGTATAAACTGGAATTACACAAATATTAAATTATAGTTCTTAGTCAGCAAAGGTTAAGCTAAAGAACATGCTATTTTTAATGCTTTTGATGGTCTGCTCTATCGTGTTCCTTCCATTGAGTGCAAAGTTGAAGGATTAGTATAAAGAAAATCAGACGGTTCAATAGCAGCTTTTCAGAAGCATCAGGTGTGTAGTTTGTGCTTTTCTTTGCAGTCTCCTACCCTGATCAGATAACATCTCATATAGGTAAGGGCATCCTTCAGACCACCTACTAACAAAGAATAGAAGAAACGTTTGGTCAATAAAATAACTCAAGATCTTTATGATATTCAATGACATTCTGTGTTTTTTTCCACTTGCTCTGTTAAAGGAGATCTTAAGACATAAAGAAAGACAATATGATTATGATACAGGTTTAGCAGACCACCGACTATGGAAGAACGAGAAGGATGTTTGAACAGCTTTATTTAATCTGGCATTTCCGGACACTGAGAGGAATTAGTTACATGACACTATCTTCCAAGATCTAGACTGCAAAGTAAACTAGACATTGAGGAGATAGGTTGCAAGAGTGAGACCATGTGAAGTGACCCTTTAGCAATTTAAATTGAGACACAGCATTTACCAGTCAATTGGCATCTTGTATGTTTGGTGTATTATTGGAGATTATATTTATGTAGCTATTAGTTGCCACTATAAAAGCATTATTTGCACTACCACCTGGAGTCTGCATGGGTTTTATACTTTGTTACAATGTATAAGGAAGGGGTGGGTTGCATACAGTTTAATTACAAGTGCATGTAAAATCATGAGCATGAATTATGTTTTCTAAGTGGATGCAAAAGATAAGCTTGAACCAGTTGGCAGCCAGGGACCAAAAATAGTACAACATAATAGTCCACAAATAAGATAAACTTTTACATGGAAAAAAAGACATTAAAGGAAGAGGGCTGGATATAAGTCCAGTAAAATATTGGTTGGACCAAGCCAGGATAATTGGAATATAAATAGGGTAGGTGGTGGAGAGATCAAACAGGGGTGAGATCAAATGGAGCAAAAAGTGGAGAGAAAAGTCAGGGCAATGTCAAGAAAATGGGTAATAGGGAGAGAGGCAAGTCTGGGCAAGGGGGAGAGACTGACTGGAGGCAAAAGGGGAGAGAAAAAAACAAGTAAGAGTGAGAGAGTCCTGTAAAAATAATGGAGTAGAAATATCAAGGTTCAGGGATAGAAAGATAAAAACAGGGGAAAGAGAATAAAATCAGTGCGATTGGTAGAGGGATAAACAGGGGAACTGCAGTGCTCATATAATAGGGTTTGTGTATTTAGTAACATGTTAGCAATAAAGTCAGAATTTTAGGAAAATAAATGCAATGCAGTTCTGTAATTATAGTAGTGCAGGGTCTAGCAGAGCTGCATCTCTACCCCCTATTTAATATTTGTAGGGTGGAAGCAAATCTGCCCATGAGGCTTTTAAAAGCTACATTGATTTATTTTTCTTGATTTTATTGCTAATCACTTATTAAATAAAATGAAAGACTATTATGTGAGCACTACAATGGCTCTTTCAACACGTTAACGTAACATGTAATGTTGATGTGCATAAAACACATTAAAGTATCCTGATATACAGAATATATACATCGGTTAAAAGACCACGGTGCTCATACTTTTTCTATATGGCATTTTATATAACTAACTTGATAATGGGCAAAAAACATTTTTTTAAAACACAAACTCTACATTTTAATCTTTTATATAGAATTTATTATTTACTGCAGCAGATTCTGTATGTTGCTTTTGCAGGAGGGAGTGACCTTGTAATCAAATGGACTTTCAAAGAGCTAAAAACAAATTAGAGGCACTCAGTCAGAGAACAAATTAACCATAATAGGTTAGTTCCATGAACATAATATTAAACTTTCATTGCAGTCCATATAGCTTGCATTTGCCCTTCCCAGGGAGAAATGGTAGTGTATCAGTCTGGTCTCACTTAATAGAGTGATCCAGACCCAAAACACCAGGCAATTCTATTCGGTACAGGAGAAACAGCAAATCCCAGACATACATTTCGGCCTCTCTTGGGCCTCATCAGTAGGGTGTAGCTAAACTCCCTAAGGCACAGCAAGAAAGGAATCCAAGTCTGGAGTTCCCTATCACCCTTAAGGTGACTAAGCCTCAAGGGTCATTTGAAAAAACAAATAAAAGGCACTCAATCAGAGAACAAGGAATTCCAATTAAATCATTGTTTTTTAGATGCCACATTCATATTGTACAGATAGAAGCTTCCTGTCTATTCAAATCCTCCTCCCACCTCAGGAGGTTTATATATATATATATATATATATATATATATATATATATATATATATAATTATATGTATTTATATATTTGCATTCTAAATACATGTAGTATAGTTCTTTAAAAAATTATAATTAACATTAACACCCCCAATCTCATTATCTCTGCTCTGCTGTGCATCATTTCAATCTGTCTAGGACACACCAAGCCCTTTTTTTGGCAATAACAGACCCAAATAAATATTTACTTTACATTTATAACATATGCAGTATATGATTTATGTGTAAGTGGAATGAAGACAGAAAAGGTCGACTGGGTAAACAAAAAACGCTTTGCAGATAACATAGTGCTTATAAAGGAGCTAATTAGAGCTTTAGTTCTCGGCTGATTTTGGAACTTTTGAGAGTTGATGAAAGTTTAAAATGCTAATGAGTTCTGATGAGCACAGCGGGAATTCATCTGCAGGCTCTTCCCTACGAAGCACTGGGAGCTGTCATTCATAGACTCACTAAACAGTTCAGTGTGTAGTGTCATCTAATCACAATAGGAAGAGCTGATGAGCCTATAATTGAAACCATAAAACATGGAAAATCTGGATTTCTTTTCTTTTATTGGTGATGACATCATCAAATTTGTCCTTCATTTCTTACACTGTCTTTACCTTCTTTGTCTGTAATTTTATTGATATGAATGATAACGAAAGACATTTCTGAGTGTCCTCTTTCATATGTCACAAATTTAATTCTACATTTTTGCTATGATAAAATAAAAAACTGAGATTATATTTCATCAGAGGACTCTGGGTAAAAAGATGTAATGATGACCCAGTGTGATGCACTGTTTGCCCCTTACCATAGTTTTCTGTACTATCAACAGTAGTGAAAGTGCTGTGTATTAAGACCAAATCAGAGTGTTGTTAGAGCTTCAGTGTAGTGGTTATATAATACAATCTTATTTATTTATATTATTTAATGTTTGATCACTATTAAAAATAATATAAATTCAATGTATCTGCCAGCCCTGCACACCAGGGGCAGAACTACCAATGGTGCAGAACACCAGGGCCCTCATCTGGGGGGGCAGTGCTGTGTAATGTTTATTTTTTTTTTGCATTTTTCTTCTGTAATGTAGGGCTCCACTGGGACTCCTCACTCCAGCCCAACCCTCTGGGCCTTCCTGGCCGGAAACGATTTAAAAAAACAAACATTTCTACTGAAGCTCCAATGGGTGGCAGTGTGGAGCAGGCCTAGATGACCGCAAAATGCAGGGGAGATGGGTTATGTGAGGGGAGAGTAAAGGAGATAGGGATGGGTGCTTTGTGAGGTGGGTGCCAAGAGGGGTTGGGTGCTGTGTTGGGATGCATGCAGAAAGGGGATGGCTACTGACAAGGACTGGGTGATATGTAAGAATGGATGCGAAAAGGATGTGTGCTGTGTGGGGTTGGATGTTGAGAGGGACTGGGTGCTATGCAAATATATATATATATATATATATATATATATATATATATATATATATATATATATATATATATATATACATAGTGTAGCCTGGTCCTCCATTCTCTCGCTTCGTCACTGCTGTAAAAGAGGCTAGACATGCTAGAATTCAAATTACATTTTAAAAGCTACATTGAAATGTTATGCTAATCAATTATGCTAAGTAATTTAAACCATATTCTATAGCCAGCAGAGTCCTTTGAATCATGTTATTGTGTGCATCACAGACTGCATTTCTCTAAATTAACCACAGTGAATACCATGAAGATGGATGCCTTGCAAAGCTGCAATAGGCTGTTCACAGCCATTCCGTGTCAATTTAATTCTATGTGTTTAGTAATATGATTAGAATGTATTTTGTGAATGTAATCCATGCCAATGTGCTTATACAGGAATTCTTCCAAAAACATCAAATAGTATTACTTACTTTCATCTGATGCTCAGTGACAATGACTATTTAGCATTTATTAACAAATACTTATTAAAAACACTATTTGTCACCATATTATCGTAGTTTCAGACACTAGCACACTCATAAAAATCCTGTGACATCAATTCTATAACATGCAAACACTATTAAATAATGTAAACCCGTAGCCTGTAACAAAGCCCACAAGACTTCCGGCTATTAAATTGGCCTCTTAAAGCTACCCGCAAACAATCTGCGGTTTACAGGCAGAAAATCCCTATGGGATGTCAAGATCGGAACTCTGTTGCCGCAAAGGCTTTGATCTGTCAAGCCTGTAACTATTAAGTTCGCAAATCGCTACAAATACACTGGTGTTCAAACCCGCAAATAGAGCCAAAAAGCCTACGGGTACTAGAGAGGACTCACAAGGAGGTTAAAGTCCTATTTGTAGCACTGTAAATGCAAATATCAACACAATACTGTATTTTAAAATAAAGTGAAAGTGATGTTAGGTATCAAAATTAATAACACAGCATTCTCAAGCTCGCAAATCTGCAATATAAAATACTTATTTTTTTATGTTTGATTTCCGTGTTATATCGCTCCTGGCAATCAATGTGTTAATACATATAATGGAACTCGCATGGACTGAAATATCATATTTACTGATTTATTAATATTGCATAATTTCTGGAATGCACGTTCAATCACAACTAATTGTAACCCGTAAGGGTTTTAAATCTAACATCCATTTTTCAGTGACGTAATGATGGCGATCTCTTTTACCATTGGCTCCGTCTAAACCCGTAACTACAGGTTTGACTAATTGATCATATTCACAGCCTCACATGCAATGTGCGCAAGAATGGTTTACGGGTTTGCGTCTCCGGCCCGTTTGTCACGGCATGGTTGAATTTCAAGCCCGCAGGCTTTGTGGGTGTACCAATGCCACTACGGGCTTTGAATTGAATTTAATATGGCTGACATTCTTGTGAGATAGCCATGAGTTTCCTAGCCTAAAGTACTCTGGCAAGAGAACATATTTCTGGTGGTTCCATAATAATTTTTCTGTGTTATCGAAATACCGTCTTTAATTGAATAATTAATATTTAACACCTCTTGACACCCAATTATCCACTTTGGATTAATTTATTAAAATGCGATTGCACTCAATTATCACATTCAAAAGTTGAAATTACACTTTTTATTATAGGGTAGATGTACTAAGCTTGGCACTGTTTACAGTGTGCTTCACTGTGGCTGCAATGGAAATTCTCCCAGTAGGAAAAAAGACACAGCAGCCTAAATCTGTCTGCACTGTAGCCCTTTTTGCATGGGTCCTCTGGTAGTCCAGTGATTAGGATTCAATGCTTTCACCGCTGCATACTGGGTTCGATACCAGTCAGGGAACCAAGAGGTCACACCACCCTGAAGCCAAGCAGGGTTAAGCCTGGTCAGAACTTGGATGGTAGACCACCTAGGAATAACGGGAGCTATATGCTGTGGCCCACTGGAGAAGGAACTGGCATTCCACTTCAGTATCTCTGCCATGAAAACCAAGTGGATCAGCATGACCATGGAAATAAAAATGTGCTTGGTGTGTTATGGGCCATGAGGTCACGGAGAGTCAGAAACAACTGAATGACACAAAAAAACTACAATGTGTGTTCATGTCAAGTTAATAAGATACACAAATAATTGGCTTTATTGGCTTTATACAAAAGCAAGTGGAGGCTTGCTAGCAGGGCCGGATTAAGACCTTTGGAGGCCCTGAGCACTTAAAAGATTTTGGTGCCTCAATCTAACTCAAAATATAATCAATAATAAACTGTTACAATGTATATCATTAATCTCTAATATTATTTTTATTATTGTATATATATATGTATATATATATATATATATATATATATATATATATATATATATGTATATATATATATATATATATATATATATATATATATATGCAATTTTCATTTGTTGTAGGAACTCCTTTTTGTTGAACCTGGTTCAGCTGCACCATTTGCAGTTTTGCACCATATGGTCCATGTTAAAGCTGGCAATGGAAAACTTCTGTGGTCCCCCCTTCCCTTAATGCCCTAAGCACGTGCTTATTTTGCTTAATGGTTAATCCAGCCCTGCTTGCTAGCTATATATTGTCACCAGTCCTTCCTTTCCGTATTAATTAATAACCCTAAACATCAAATACGTTACTGAGCAAGTTTTCATTGCTTGACAATTGCACTAATTTGCTTTGACATATGTCTCCTTTCGAGTGTGCCTATAAAATACACTCCTCGCCGTGCTTAAATAAGGTGTTTATTTTTGTTACTGACTTCTTGATAAGAAGCCTCAGGATGTGTTCATTTTTTTACTCTTTTTACATTTTTCCTTTTTTTATTGAACAATAGAGCAAAGAGAAGCGTCTGCCTCCATCCCGCTGATCTGTAGTCCCCATGCTGCTTCATTTCCTGGTTTTTGATCCAGACATCCCTCTTTTGTTTTCCAAGTGCTTAGACTGCGCGTGTTGGTGCTGTGGCCACCAAACAAATATGCAAGCATGGTCCCCACGCCCCGGAGAACTGAGGCTGATGGACGGCTGGCTTCCTGAGGCCGGGATGCTGCTACTTTTTTGCCACCACCCTTACAGGAAGAGATAGAGGGTCCGCGCCTGTACAAACGGAATTAATGGGAAATCCCTGCAGCTGACAGATTGTTCTACTTGCATTCTGCATGTTATGTCGGAGGTGTTTTATTGGGCTGTAATAGACTCTTCCTGTTGGGAGGATTTGCACGTGGACTGCTAAGCACACACTCAAGGGAAGTTCTGGGATCAAAAGATAAGCCCTTTCCTACTTGATCTGACACAGGGCTTTATTGTTTGAACTTTACTGATATTTCAGTGAAAGTTACAGATTGTATGTTAAGTGAAAGATCAGCATTGCCCATTTTAACTGGAAAAGATTGAGCTGTAGTACCCCACCTGCACACATCCCTGCTTATATTCTTTATAATTTATGACCCATCCCAAAGTTACAGGAAAGGTGGGAAACAATTCAGTCATTACTGTATTTTAAGTGATTCTTAGGTCTCATGTGGTGTTGAAATTAATTGCAGTCAGTACTGTAAGAGGTCAAATTGGAGGCATTGAAGTTAATCTTTAGGATAGAACCAGCGATTTTTTAAAAATCTTTCCTTGACTGTAACTGTTTTGTAGGTTGCATGTTAAATTAATTACTTGTACTTCAAAAACGTGCTAATTAAAGGCAACCTTATAAAGCAATTGAAACAGAATATAAAGCTTACAAAATATAAAATAAACTGCCATTTGGATGAGTTATGAGACTTCATTAGGTTAGGTTATATCAGGATACCAAATTCTAATAATATAGTATAGAAAAGTTACAATCTCCACTAGTGAATGGAAGATTCACTGCCTAGACTACCTGAGTTACCTTAAGATGGTCTATATGAGTGGATGGAAGGATGCATTAAGATTGATTCGGTTGTAATAGTAAGGCTTGTTATTGCACTTAAAATCGTACACTTCTTTCAGTAGAGCGCAGGACAATGAGAAAGGTGGGGAGGAGTACAGCAGTTATTCAAAGCCCAGTTGAAAGGAGTAAGCCAAACAACAGGAGGTATGAGACCATTTTAAGAGAGGGACTGAGTCCAATGGCAAATATACCAGGGTTAGTCATACAATCCAAGGGTCAGGGCAGGCTAAAGACAGAAGAGTAGGAATGATAAAACATTGCAAGGTCAGGGAGCCAGATATCAGGAAGTATTGGGAGACAAGCAGAGGTTGAAACCAGTAGAAACAATCTAGGAATACACAGTAGCCCAGCACTCAGTCGAACGGGTATCCAAATAGTGTTATGGGGAACAACACTTTTCCACATCATAATGCATGTCCAGGTAGCTCACTGTGAGCGTCTCTAAGCTGCATTGCATTCTGGTCTCATTCAGAAGAATGCCACACAATTATTTCTAGACTAGTGAATTGCCCGTCAAAAAATGACGGCAATAAAATTGTGAGGTAGCTAATGCTGTTTGGTGTGTAGTACTGAAATATATAATACATTAATAAATGAATATACTTTACCTATTTTAAAGCATTGTGTTGAAGAGCTGCAATCTGTTTTGATGTTGCTGCAGCATTAGTGGTGTGGAGCTGCTGTGTAAATGTGCTTAATGTGTGCAGTGTAACACTGTGCGTGTGCGAGACAAAACCGTTAGCGTAGTCGTGTACTTCCGCATTGGCGTAAAATGGCGGGTAATGTGTGGTAAGCGTCTTAGCGGAATATCCGTAGGTCTTTTGTGGTGTTTTCCGAGTTTCTTGTGGTGTTTTGCATGTTTAGAGGGCTGTAGCCTCGTTTTCGTTTTGTTGGGCGGCCATTTTTTCTCTCGCTTAGCGACTTTTTTAGTGTCTAAACTCTTTTATTTTCAGTTAAATTAAGGTGTTAGTTTTTTTTTTGAGGTCCTGGATGCTCCCTCTTGCTGTAGGTAAGCTTTTTATGTATGTGTTGTGTGTATTTATTGTGTTTTTAATGTTTTCATGTTTGCGGGTTGCGTCCGATTTTTACAAAGGTCATAATGTGTGCTAACGTGTCTCGTATGTTGTTTGCGGTTGTAGCCTCATTTTCATTTTGCTCGGCGGCCATTTTATCCCTCGCTTAGTGAATTTTTTAGTGTTCAAACTTTTATTTTTAGTTAAATGCTGTAGGTAAGCTTTTTATGTATGTGGTATGTGTATTTATTGTGGTTTGAATTTTGTAATGTTCGCGAGTTGCTTCCGATTGTTGCGAGGTCGTAATGTGTGGTATTGTGTCTCGTATGTTGTTTGCGTTGCGAGGTAAAGTTTGCGAGGGTCGTAGTTGGTGTGTCGTGTTGTTTGCGTGGTCGCGGTTGTTGTGTGGTTGTTTGAGTTTGAACGTAAATTTTGCGAGGGTCGCAGTTGCTGGCAAGGAGCGCCGAAGCAACCGAGGCCCTCGCCCGCAGCCCTCGCTATGCGAGGGCCGCGGGCTCGCTATGCGAGCCTGCAAGCATGAGCAACGTATGCTCACAACTATATATGTGATTAGGTGATAAAAAGGAAAAGCTGCTGGACTTACAATGTACTTACAAAGAAGACTTATGGGGCAACTTTGGCTATGAGTTTGTATACTGTATCTTGAAATTGTGTAGCACCATCTACACATCCAATATTTACCTATGACAGGAGTTAATATACGTTATGTAAGTACTTTGTCATGATTACAGCTATATAGTTAGGGGTTGTTATACGAGGATGGCTAATCCATACAGCTGGTAAACTGACTGCATCATGTGAATTTTGAACTGGAGAATGGGGATGAATTTAGGGCTGATAAAAGCAACAAGGCTGATTTAAAGAGCCTTTGCCTTGTTACTTTTTGGTTAATCATCATATACTTACATATCTTGATTGAAGTCAGTTAGATCGCCCGTCCTAGTGTGGATAACAGTACCAGAACACCACAATTGCACACAGGTAAAAAGTGATGTGTACTAACATACAGTATTTCATGTTGCACTGCTTGCTCACACTAATAATTGCTAACTCTCCTTATTCCACAGCTGATGTCTAATTTAAAGAAATCTGGACTATAACATATGTATTTATTCTGTGCAAGATACAGTATGTTAGAACTACATCATGCATTACTTATAAATCATATATTATAAAAGGTAGGTGTATGCGGTGTACATAAAATATGCCATTAGATAGCATGATTACAAACTTTGACTGCTGACTTTTTCATTTACAGGATAAGCAAGATTAATCAAGCACAAATATAGATTTGTGAAATACATTGGTTTCCAATGCAGCAATATAAACACAACAGTAAACAGAATGCAGAATACTACCAGATACCACATACCACAATAAGTATACAAAACATAATGTAAAGCGACTATTTGTTGTTTCCATCAAACATTCCAGGTGTCGATGGGGTGATCATGAAATATAAAGCAAACCCTACAGAAATGTCAGCTCCATGGGGCTAGCATATCCCTAATGGCAGAATATTACATCAAAACACATCTCCAAATCAAAAGTGAACTCCGGGACACCTTTCTAAAGGTCACAGTCCAGATATATGGAGAATTCACAATATACCCTATTCACATCAATTCTTCTGTTCTGTTAAATAAATATGGTTCATTACTTATGGAATCACATTGTGCTTTAAGGTGAAGTCGAACATTAGATCAAAGAGTGAACTAGCTCCATCAATATGCTTAATGGATTTAATTCGATGTATAATGTAAAAATACAAGCCTTGTTTTAAGTATTGTCAAGTAGGACATTTTCTTCTGTTTTTTAATTATAGCATGTGTTCTCTAAAAAGAAAATAATTGGCTCTGTAATTTTATTACATTCTCTATACTTTAGTGCTGTTATAAACACAAAAACAAATAAACTGAACCAAGTGATCCAGAATTCATTGCTTGGAAGAGTATATAATCTAGATCATCAACACTTACATGTCAGATTTCAAGTCAGGGGTTTCCTCCTTGACCAAGTAAAAGTAACTCAAGAGCTCTAATATTCTGATTAATAATTTATGCTCAGATATATACAGGACTGGAGCTGAGAACTATTGAGCAAGTGGAGGGCTTCCAAACTCCAACCATCTACTAATTCTATTATTTTAAATATATGTTTGCTTAAGTCAATGTGGATTAATAAGTTCAGAACTTGATAGAGCCAGTGGCATGTCAAACTTTAATATATTTCAGCTTTGAGAATAGGTGGGCTCAGTCACTCTAATTTAACTAATCTACCATGCAATGACACAAGACGATGTATGAAACCCAGTTTTATCAGCCCTTGATAAATGATTTGTATATCCCTGTGACTGAAATACAAGGAGAGCACAGTCCAAAAAGTCAATTTAACAGGAGAGGAACTAAAGTTTGTGTTTCCTCCAATCTCATTTTTAGTTAAAGAAACTGAACTTTGCAAGTTAAAATGTGCCAGTGGGGAATTACACATGTGACAGTCTGGGGGTATAACATGCTCTGCATAAACCTCAAAAGCTTTAAATGGCACTAAAAATATATTTTCCATCTTACTTGCCAAAAAGATTTATTACAAAAATAATTTAAAAAAATAGACTAAATTGCATGTCAGTCAGCCCAAATGCTATTTAGACAATAATTAAAAATGGAAGGTGAGAAACAAAAATCCAAGTTATAGAGGGCCAAGATGGTTTGGTTGTTAGTATTAATAAAATAACACAATATAACATCTGTGCCTTCTGGTCCCTGTGTGTGAACTAAAACCTTATTGTGTGAAAAGCGTGGAACACCCTCCCCCATATTTTATTTAGTATATTTTAAAAATATTTCTTACAATAAATGTATAATCTTTTAAAAAGCATCAATAATGCAATTAAAGTACTTACCATTGACATTGACTTCTCCCCTTGTGTTGCTTTATTTATAATAAAGGTAATATATGTAAATAAATACTTTCTCATGAGTAGCCTTAGAAAACTTCACCAGTATTGTGTAATAGGCTTGGATATAATATTATTATTATTGTTATTATTATTGTTATTATGTTGTTTCCTATGTAAAACTACATGGTATATTCATGATGATGTCTGTGAGAAATGAGATTCAAAGGAGATTTGTAAATATATATATATATATATATATATATATATATATATATATATATATATCATAGTTTAAGAATGAGAGAATGTTTAATTCTAATGATAAAGCCCTTTTTTTGGTTACCGCAGACACATCTTCCAGTGCCTGACAAATCTGCAGCCCAAAGAAGTTCAATAAAGATGCTATGTGTAACTTAATTTTATTCCCTTTTCAGTTCTGCTGTGCTTCCTAAGTGATCTCTCAACTGTCCAAAGTCATTAGTCGCTTTCCCTTCTACATTATACCTTTGTAAATGTCAGGCATAACTGCATTTTTATTTGCAGAGGTGCTGCTGCTGACTTGAATGAGTACAAAAGAATCCCAGATCCCCATCTCCCTTTCTTTGCCCTGTATGCTTTGTACTAATATGATTTGTTGAACAAATTGTTCCATTAATCTGGAGCTGTTTGACAGAGTGAGAAAATAAGTGCCAAAGTGAGAAGATTCACAAGAATCGGAAATCTCAGCCGCTCTTTCTCAAGGTAAATAGTTATTATATCAGAGTGTCAGACTGGCGAAATGGATGTGCTCTCATTCTGGGTTTGTAAATGTCACTTCTCGTCAGGCCATCACAGTGACAAATGAGCTGAGGGTTACAGCGAGAGTTCAGTGCCTTGCCAAGTTTCTCTGTGACTTCTTTCAAAGGTAAAGCTCTTCTACAAAAAAAGGGAACAGCTTATAGGTACCGAGCAAAGGTGTTCAGCCATGTAACACGTTGCATCTTTTTATAAGTTGCTTTTACCCATACTCCCCTGATTATAATATAAAATGTTGAAATATTGTGATGAACTGAGGCCTTCATGTCATAGTTGTCAGACAGCTGAATGGGGTGTTGTTTTTTACTTCAGAGTATGTCTGGGTTAACACAGGAGGGATCAGTTTTTTACAGTAAGTTGTAATTAAGTTGTTAATTTTAAGAAAGGAAAGAAAAAGTATATTTGCAACAGCTAATATGTATTTGTTAACCCAGTTCACAAAAGCAAAAGGGGATGCTATCTGTATGAGATTGGCAGATGCCACATGTGCTGTTGTTTAACTTTGTTGGTTAAACTATACGATAATGATGACCCCCTACTAAAAATGTATACACTTCAGCTGGCTTCTTTGTGTTGATGTTATATATGTTTTTGATATTAGGTATTCAATCATAGCACCATGTAATGTGCTAACTTTGAAATCATTGTTAGTTTCTCTATGTAAGCATTCAATACAGGTTGGAGACTAAGATAGATACTTTACGATGAATGTCTTTGCCTATTTGTAATTATAACGCTTTTAAAGAGTATTTTTATTATTTTGGTCCATTCACCAAGAACTTGTATCACTCATACCCATGAGTTTAACACAGTTCACTTGGCGAGATTGCTGACCTTCTTGGTGGTGCCTCCAGCCACCAAATCTCACCTATCTTGCATTGTCATCGCTATCACTAAATTGAAAATGAGACTTCTTCACATGCTATGCCTAATTCAGCCTGTAGAGTGTCCATGGTCAGGTCGCTGCAAGATAATAAGACATATAAGCTTATCAGCAACAAAGCACATTGAAACCTTTTCAGTAGAATGTATGTGGTTAAGATAATGACATATGTATATGACACATATGTTTTACATATTATTGTACTTAACAGTGAGATGTTTGTTGGGTTGCAGATAAGATCTCTGTTCAGTTATATTGAAAAACCACTGCATCCTTGTGGAACTATAGCATTAAATGGAAAAGCAGCCCATAGGGGTATAGTGCCACTCTCTGCCTCACAGGGTTGTCACAGGGTCTGCTAAACTTAAACTTTTACCAAAAAATACTTTTGTGTTTATGGTTTGTATACCTACTAATGTTATTAGTTTGTCACATAGTTAACAAAATGTGGAGTTTTCCCAAATGATAGTGGTGTTTTAAAGAACTGTAGTCCCATATTTGAAATATGCTGTTTTAAAGAACTACACATGATAATGTTTTACAAAGTAAAAATACAGCCTTTAGTGTGTGTATCATTCAAACATGTCTGACTCTCATTGACCGTAACACACCCTGATGATCCACTTTGTATTCATGGCAGAGATACCGGAGTGGGTTGCTAGCTCCTTCTAAAGTGGGCCACAACATACAGCTCCTGGTATTCCTAGTTGGTCTCTGATTCAAGTACTGCCCAGGCCCAAGCCTACTTGGCTTCAGGGCGGTGGGACCTCTTGGTTCCCTGACTGGAATTGAGCCAAGGTTGCAGTGGTGAAAGCACCAAATCCTAACCACTGGACCACCAGGGAGCTCAGCCTTTAGTGTGTTAGCTATTAAATACAATAATGCAGCATTGGGAGTCACCATTTCTGTTTCTGTGTAACTTCCTATACAGCTGAAAGAGAATCTTGATTACTGAGCACTATTCTGATGCTTTGGTTGAAATGTGGAAATCCTTAGTGCTTCTACTTTCAGTAGGAATAAATGTAGTCTCAACAATCTGCAAGATTAGAAAGCTGCTTAAACAAACCAATGACTACCCCAGTAAAGAAAAAGTAGATATCATAATACGTTTATGGCTGATATTAAACAATGAAAAAGAAAAGGGACCCTGTTATAGTGCACACCTATGAATCTCAGTAGTGGAAGAGACTCAATGATTAAAACTTAGCTTTTAATAAATTATTTAAAAATGTATATGCTAAAAAGCTAAAAACTTGGACGTTGCAATATAGAACAGGTAGTGGGAAAAGGTATAGGGATATGAATAAACTGGAATTATTATAATGGGCGTTGGTACTCCTTTAAATAATGTCTTAAAAGTGCTATAATAAGGTGCTATAATAAAGTGCTATGGTAAGGTGCTTATAGTGCTAACAAAGCGTGCCAGTGTCATACACTGTTGTGTATGTTTATAGCTGTCTTTATTTTTTCTAGATTTTTTCAATAGCATACTATAAATGCTGGAATTGAGTAAGACTTTAATTAGGATCACTGATTATGTGTTATCAAGTTCAAGTTAAATGATTGCACAGGATCTCACTCTGCCTCAGTCTTCTCACCTATAACTAATAATAGGACAACATGGAGAACCTTTACTGCACTTTAGTCTTTAAAATGTGATGCTCTACATTCAAAAATTGTGAAGAGGGCTAAGACTTAAAGGAAATGTTTGCAAAGTTGCATGGTAGGAATTCAAATCTGTAATAATCCATTATTTAGACACATTTTAATGGCACATGTAAAAAAAAAAAACAGAACAAGTAATAGTATTGCACTGTATGCAATTACTGTATGACCACATTCAGTATTCAAGGCCGTTGAGCAGCATCGGAATGCAAGGCCAGTAATTACCTTCAGATTGATGTAACCTAAATGATTCACTCATTATCTTCTGTATGGTGAGCCAGTCTGGCACTTTGGTGACCCAGGTGTAGCTTTGTAGTGAAAGAGACAGTTTTCATCTAAAAATCCATCAAGCGTTTCTTTTTTATATAACAATTTGCAGAGAAGTTTTCATATTACTTGGATTGGCTTTTTCAAAAAATGAGAGCTGCCCTTCCAAAAGCGGTGTTTGTAGCAAATAATAAACTTGCTTGATTTAACCATCTCTCAGACAATGACACGGACACAAATTACTTTGTAATAATGCTTGAAATCTGTGAAAACTGAAGGCCACGACATTATTGCACTAAGATGTTAGAAGCTACTGTAAAGCACCAGATACATCTGAACAGTTTCTCCTAAAGGATACACTCTTAAAGGTCCTTATTTCTGTTGCTAAAAAGTCAAATGGAATGGTCATAGCATGTGACAGCTGGCATAAAACTAGATAAACTAGAACTTTTACAAACATTTCTTTATTGAATTTGGCTACTCATATCCAAGGCTTTGTTTGTGTTTAGACCAACCAGGCCTAAGCATGGGAAAGCAATTGTTAAGCAATAGAAGTCACATGGTACTCGTCTACCTCAAATGTGGTATTCAAAGCATTTTGACAAGGAAAAATACACCGGCACTTGTTGTTTACCTTGATACTTGTCACGCTTGTATGAGTTAATTTACATTATTCCTTATGGAAACTTGGTACTCGTCCTTTTCGCCATTCGTCGTGCCTTCTGCAACAATTATCCAGTAGTACCAAGAGTCCTCTGTATTAAAAACAGGGAAACTTCTATATACCTCTAATAACGCCATTTCATGCCTATCTCGCATTGATTAAATGTGTAAAATTCAGTACTACATTAATAATGTTTTGTTTCTAAGAAAAATGTGTAATATATATATTTATTATTATTATTTTACTCATATTACTGATATTAGCTTATAATATATTAGCTTAATATATAATCCTGTTTCATTAATACAAGCACTATCAGCCTTATAAGCACAGAGCAATATTTACAGAAGTTTTTAGTTAGTGAACTTCTATTCAAAAGCAAGGTCTTCACTAACTAAAAACTTCTGTAAAAAATATATGCTGTGTGCTTATATAGAGCCCTATTCAATTGGCTGAATTGCAATTTAGTAAGGCTCTATATATATAAATATTAAAACCACTCATTGAACTACACACTATAATATCTATTTTGCTCTAATTAAATGGATACTGATATAACAGCTTTTATCTGTGAATAGCATGGTATGCTAATTGGACACACTCTGCCAATAGGTTTCTCTGCTAACCACATTTACCCCGAGAGTTATCATATAGTTAGGTCCCTTTCCCCACACTCATCACGTAAATTAATATATTTTGCATTCAAAAATGTATGTATATCTCAGGTATTATTTAGAAAAAAATGTCCATTGCAATATATTGCCATTGTAATGGTTCTTTGAAAATAATCCACAACTAACAACGTGCAATAGTATTACAGAGTTTATATTAAAAAATAAATCTCCTGAGATAAAACAGTGAATATACTGTTTGTGTATTAAAGGACTATTAAAGTTTAGGAAAATCTTCACATGTTTTTGAACTATGTAACAAACTTACAACAATTGTGTAAGCCATGAGAATAAAAGCTTTTATCTTAATGTTTACCAGTTGCTGCTTATGTATAAAGGATTCTATGTTGGATATCTACTACTCTTCATGATGGCTTGAAGCCTCAGTGGGTGGGCTCTGTTAAATTCATAGGTGTAGGCAAATTAAGGGGTCCCCTGGTGGTCCGGTGGTTAGGATCTGGTGCTTTCATCACTGCAACCTGAGTTTGATTCCAGTCAGGGAACCAAGATGTCACACAACTCTGAAGCCATGTTACTTGGATGGGAGACCACCTAGGAATACCAGAAGCTGTATGCTGTGGCCCACTGAGGAAGGAACTGGCAACCCACTCCAGTATCTTTGCCATGAATGCCAAGTGGATCAGCATGACCATGGACATAAAGATGTGCCTGATATGTTATGATCCATGAGGTCACAGAGAGTCAGAAACGACTGAACAATGCAAAAAAAAGGGAGAGGAAAGGAGATGGGTTGAAGAGTTATTGATTAGTTGGATCATTAATATAAGTATTTAGCACTTCCCACCTCCAACCTCCCAAACACATACTCAAGTGTTCAGTGACAATGAATCTTGCAAGACCTGCTTACATTGCTATGTACCCAGCCTCTTATATTAGGAATGGAAAGTGTTACTTTCATGACTATCTCCATATACTAGCAGAAGCTTCTTAAATTATGATTGGCTCTGAAAATGATTTAATGCCAATAATGTTAGTGTACATGCACAAAAACTTGACTGTTTTGTAAATTGTAGTAATTCTTTAAATGTAACAAAGGGGTACTGCGCCAAAGTGCTGGCCTATGTTTGTAATATTGTCACTTATTAAAAATATTGAAAAGTGCCAATCTTTGAAATAACACATTAATTAGGGGTAAAATACAGCATGTGTCAGATGCAGTCAGTGACAATGCTGATTGTATATACATTACAGCCATTAGCAATATAAAACAGCACAATTAATAAACAGCTCCCAGCCCCAGCTGTACATAATACCCTGCTAACATAATAAGAAGCTTTTTTATATTAGTTGCTGAACTGCTGAAAACTACAGTACAAACAATGATCAGGTCTATATGAATGCTAATGAATTATTCATTATAATCAGTGCTAACTGAAAGGCTAAATAGAGTAATGTTTGATAGGATACATAGCTTCTATTTAGGTCAATATCATTTACACAGAATGAATATGCTCTGGTAAATCCTTCATTATCCAGTAGATTGAGATGCCAAGGAAAACTCCACTATTGTTAACTAGATATATGATGGAACTCTTTATAATCAACAGCTACTAGTTATAGTATGTTAGTGGCATATCAACCAAAAAGGACTCAATTCATTGAGTAAAGAATTTGCAGTCTAATTTCATATTTTTGGGTTGAATTTTCCAAAAGGCCATTAAGGCAATGGCTTAGGTTGGTAAGAAATTAAGGAGCAGCAGCAAAGGCACTGCTGATTACCATTTTTATTATTATCGTTTATTTATAAAGCTCCAACATATTCCGTAGCGCTGTACATAAGATACGTTCAAGACAAAGATACATACAAATTAACACATAGTACTATTCCCTTGTTCCTCCATATTGACACTATTATAACCTTTTTTTATCCCCTTTTATCCCTCATTATTCCCAATTTCCCTTGTTTGAGTCTTCTTTATCTCTTATTCTCTCTTTTTTTATTTTCTCTTCCCCAACTCCCATTCTCTTTTCTATTCCCTCATTCTGCTCTTTCATCCTTTATTTTCCACATTCTCTCTCTCCCTTATTACAACAGCAACATTCTCATATCCAGTCAGCTTATCTTCTTTCTCTACCCTATTCCTTTCTAGTTTCCTTTCCCCATATCATGGGGTTGTATGATTGTCTAATACTACAAGGGCTGAGAGAAGATGCTCAGAGGCAGGGAGCAGCAAGGTGAACAGCAAATCCTTCTCCCTCAAAAATGTAAATGCATACCTCACAAACACAACGAAAAATATCAAAATATTTGTTTTTTGTCCAGATTATAAACTAGCTTTACAACAGTTTTCCTAATTAAATATGCTCTTAGTCACACTCGAACATATACAGTATATATTTTTTTATCATACTGAATATGTATAATAATGCAAAAATGACTGAGCTTTCTTCCTCAGTATATACAGTTCTCACCTTATTGAATGTAGCTTATTGCCATTACTGGATTGTTAGACGGAATATCCATCATGGGATGGCTGTCATTGCAGCTATAAAAGGGAGTTACTGAAGAACAGATGAGACAAGAGCCCAGATGTAGATATTTTACTGGGACATGGTGACTCTTTCATTGAGCTCTTGTATTAAGCACACTGGACATTTGGAAGGGGTCGTTTAAACTAAATGGTCATCTCCAGCAGTTTGGTCCTTCCTCTCGCTGGTAGCTAATAAATATTATGTTAATGGACGTTGTTGGGAAATTCTGTCCCCAAAGCAAAATAATGGCCAATCACAAATTACCTGCAAAATGTTGTCTGATAGAAAGTACTAATGTGCAAACATTAAACATGCATTACTAGCAATAAAGGAGCAAACCACAAAGGTTGAGCAAATGATTAATCATCTTAAGATTTCTACATGTAAACTTACCACTGCAAGTTGCTTATGGAGACTATTGCAGCAAAGTGTAAGTACTGGCATGGAAACTTATTAGAGCTCTTATGTCGGGATCACTTCTAATATTTTGTGTAACTACTGATGCCAAAATTAAGAAAGTAAGAAGAATTGTCTAAACTAGTAGATTTAAGCAGATATAGATATCAATAGATAAATATAGATACATGTCTATATTTATCTACAGGTGTCTATCTGCTGTAAAGGAAAAGTTCCACCTAACCTTAAAGGACCACTTTCCTATAAAAAGAATAGTACATGAAATGAAAGTACATGCATAAGTATACTCAGACCTCAGATATACATCAATCAGACAACACACTTCGGGAAGTCACCTGCCCCACCCCTAAGTATGCAAAGAGGTAGAGCTAAGCAGCACAGCACATCGGCCAGAAACCTATAAAAGCAAGTGCTATAAAGTATATCTACCAGCATTACAAAGTTTAAATATAATAACTCAAATATACTTAGGCAAAGGTTCCCTGGTGGTCCAGTGGTTAGGATTATGTGCTTTCAACGCTGCAACCTGGATTCCATTCCAGTCAGGGAACCAAGAGGTCATGCCACCCTGAAGCCATGCCATAAAAGATGTACCTGGTGTGTTACGATCCATGAGGTCATGGAGAATCAGACACGACTGAACAACGCAAACAAATACTTATGCATGTATTTTCATTACATTATCTTTATAGTACAGTGATCCTTTAAGTTTTGTTTTTATTTAAGATCACACAAGAAAAAGATTAACTACATAAGTAAAATGTATGGAACTTACCTGGTTTACCATATTCAAGGAGTATGGGGTTGTCATTCGAAGCAAAAATTGTATTCCACTTCTGTCACTGACACTTAGAATTCTGAGCTGTGTGAGCTCCAACTCCATTTGTAAGTTGTAGAAGTTACCAAACTTTGTGTGTGTTTTTTGGCAGTTTACAACACTTAACATACATCTTGCAGTAATAAAAGGAATGTGATAAATATGTTTAAAATATTTGAACTTCCATAAATGTACTCTTTCATATAGGAATAACTTGTGTTTAAATGGAGCTTCTTTATGATGCCTATTACCATTTGATCCTAAATACTTCTCTGTTTAATGGGCTTTTAAGCTAAATGTGTGTAAGGTGTGCACTACTTCAAAGTATTAATGGGGTTCTTTATGCTTCTCCATGGGGTCAGTAAAACATGTTACAAATAGAGATTTTACAGTTCACTATAGTAAAAGAGTATACTGTAGAACAAATGCTTTTACGCTATTTTAAGCTCATTTTTAACGTGCCAGATAAGAAAGCTAATATGAAGTGCTTGCTGGACCATCCAAAAAATACTACCCTATAAGGCTGAAGCATTTACAATTTTGTAAGCCCACTAGGTAGCCCTCCTTTCAAGAAAACCCCTTACCTCTAAACAAAGGACAGCCCACACACCCTTCACTAGGCCTCATCTCCTATATTGGGTATTAATAAGGTAATCTTGCAACTATTCTTCCTGATATAAGACTATGGGATACTTCATTATATACTGTATTCTCACCAGAAAATTGACCATCAAAAATTATGCTGTTTGCCACACAATGCAAGGCTAAGGGCCCTCTGAGCAGATTCGGTGCTCATCACGAGTCCCGCGCAGAGCGCGCGGCTCGCAATGAGTGCCCCTGTGTACTTTACAGGGCCCGTGATGACCGCCTAAGGCGCTCATCGCAAGGCTCTCCCCCCCACGTAGTTTATAGGCCTCGCCATGAGTGCTACTGGCTTGGGATAAGTGTTACTGGCTTGGGTTAAGAGTTACTGCTTTTGGTAAAGTGTTACTGTGTTGATGTAAATGTTACTGTTGCGTAGGAAGTGTTACTGGTTTTCCTTATGTGTTACGGGTTTGGGGCTATTTTTCGTGCGAGCTTCTGTCTCGTTTTCAAATATGCCACAAATTAAGTTGCAACCTCAGTCACAGGCTCCCTGGCTCTCCCCCTGTACTGTGTGTGAGCGTGTAAGTTAATTTGAGGCTTTCAGTATTTGTTTTTTTTTTCAGATTTTTACTGTTCAGTGATCCGGACATTAAAGTCGTATTTTTGCGCGGCCCACAGTCCATATATGTGCCTCTGGACCTAAGTTCTACGAGCCGTAATTTTGCGTCCTTCACTAATTGCTGCAATGAGCGCCTTTGGCACTCATTGCATCCTAAGTCCTGCGTGCCTCAACTGCATATCTCACATTGCGAGGCTCGGAGTGCAATGAGCGCCTTTGCCCTTTATTAATTATTTTTAGTGTTTATCTTTGCATATTAATCTCCATTACAATTTAGAAATTTTTTCCTTTCAATCAATGTTTTTCTGAATTTTTTCCCACCCCTACAATCTTAGAGCCCAATTTAATTGAGCAATTTTAAGTTACTGGAGACCGTAAATGAGGCCGTAAGTTAATTTTCTTTTCAATTTGCGTTTTTTTGCGGGCGCCAAATGGTTTATGGTTTACGGTTGTTAAACCCGGAACTTACAGCCCCCCCAAGCCTTTGATCTTTCCCATCCTCAAGAGTTAGGATCGCTAAAATCACAAAAGCCCCCAAATGTTTTCACACCCGTAAACAGCAAATGTAGGAGAAAATCCTATGAGTACTAGAGAGGACCTGCAAGAGAGTTTAATCCCTGTCCGCAGCACTGTAAATGCAAATAAAAAATCAATACTGCACTGTAAATTACGGGAACGTGATAAAAGACAATAGAATTAATTAGACAACAGTCTCAAGCTCGCAAATCGGCAATAATTTTTTTTTTTTTTTATGTGTCATTTCGGGGTTATATCAATTTTGGGAATCAATGAGTTAATACATATCAGGCCACCCATATGGACTTGAACAATATTGGCATTCATTTTTATAATCTTGGGTTTTGCAAGTCCGAATGCATATCGGACCCCCAAACCTAATTGATTGACATGTAACCTCCATGTTTTACTGCCGTAATAATAACAGTCTCATTTTCTATTGGCTGTTTCAAAATAGGAGGTTACTGTCTTGCTTAATTGATCATGTTCCCACCCTGAACTTCTACGTACGAGTGCATGGTTTACGGTTTTGGCTTACGGCCCATAACTTATGGGCTTGTTCAACTGAATAACCCCCAGAAATGGAGACGAACGGGAGCACGCCCATGGTGCTTGCAATTGAATTGAGCTCCTACTGTTTATCTGAAGCAGCAAAGTACTATGAAACAGGATTTTCCCGCAAAAAGTAAATAAAGCATTTCTGTTTAACCCTGTAAACATTCAAAGCAACTCACGCTGTTGCTACCAGAGCCTAGTTCTCGCTACCCTATTAATTAGCAATCCAACCATGCTTTTAATAGTATTATTGTTGCTACTGGATATAATGCACCTTTTCTTAAAACCCAGCACAAACCCACACCAAGAAGCAAAGAAAACTGCATGTGCTGAGAAAACATTTCCTTAAAAATCAAATAAATCATGTTGAGAATAAAATAACTGCAATTATATGGTCATTAAAACTATGTAAACAAGCATACCCTGCCTAATTGCTCTGTGGAATATCGCTGGAATAATACGGAGCATAATCTTTCTCAGAACAGAAACTTTTGTGTCAAAATCATCCCAAGAGAGCCACCATTAGCACTTTTTTCCATCCTTAGATGCAAGCACGTCTTATGAAGGTCTGATAAGTGCTGAAATACAATAATAGGTAATTAAGTGTGCATTTGTCCTTTATCATTAGCATAGCAGTTGAATCGGTTGATTGGTCTGAAATATCTATGCAGACTCCAACAAGTTCTCTTTCTACCGGCACACAATTCGTTACCATAACATTATTCTACGGAAATTATTTTTATCAGACTTCATCAAAACTAAATTATAGAAATTGTATTTATCCCAACATTATTAGGCGAGAATTTTATTACAACCTTGCTGGTTTGTGATATGACCTGAGGATTCAGACGGCATACATTACAAATGCAAGGCAGGATGCTGCTAGCTGCGCAATTAATCACTGACACTAAGGAATTTCTTCTCTCCAGATGGGGAATCCATCCAAAAACCAAGAAAAATAATCGGGCTAATTAATTCTTATCTGCAAAGAGCAATTAGATAAATGACCTAAAAAAGGCCTGTCACCCCTAGTGAGCCACAGAGAATCTAAATAGAATAATGTATCTGTGCATCTCTTCACAGAATCATTTGCACAGAGGAAAGAGGAAAGATCAGAGGGAAGAAGAAACCAATAGAGTGAAGGTTAATTAGTGCTACGGCCAACATTTAATAAAATTAAGTCTGCCAGTGTTACAGTGTTTCAGGCTTAACAGAAAGTCATTGTCAACATAAAGAACCTCTATTAGTCAACATGTCTAGTGGTTTTATCATAATTGATTGCACAAATTTACAGTCGATGCTACTGTATACATATATGTGTCCTACACATTATAAAATATATATATTTAGACTTAAAAATAACATTCTATTGTGGGAAGATATACAGTCCATAAGAAGTCAAGATGGTCAGTACTGAAATATATTGATATAGCTGGTAATTTGTTAACTTAGGAGGGAAGGGGAACATGGCTGAATGCAATAATGGTTTTGTAACATTTATTGTTTAAAATATTTTATGACTATTTTTTTTTTCCAAAGGTTTTTATTAGGTAACCAAATAAACCAGAGGATAACATAAAAGCCAAGTAGCAGTTTGACATTATTAACATACAGTCATACCCAATTAAGGGGAAAAAGAAAGAAGAAAAGGTTAACATTACATTACACCAAAAGAAGATACCATATAATAGTCGAAATCAAGTTAACCAAAAAGATCTATCCCCACTTGTGGGAAGGTCTAAGGGTAGCCAGGTTACCTAAGTTTTTCCAATTTTCTAAGGAAAAAGTTTACCTAAAATAAAACAGTTTGGTAGGCTCAGTCTAGCAGAGCAAACATCCAGAGCCTAAGTAAGAAACGAACAGAAAAGAAAAACAAAATTACTATTTTAATTGTTTTATTTCTCAACTGTAAGTAACACTGTCAGCAGCAGCTGAAATATATGATAGATGTTGTGTAATGTCTCCTACCTTGTGTCTATATGCTCACTGGATTCAGCACTTTTTTACATATTATATTTTTTGTTAATAGCAAGGAAATTGTTTGTTTATTTACTGTTAATATAGAAGTAGATAATCTATACACACTGACACTTTTTGGTTTGATTTATTATGTACAAATTAATTTATTGTTGAAGACACTTAAGTCATGGTGCCAGTATGTACTGAAAAAGACTGTCTTGTTGATACAGTATAATCACTGTATAATTCAGGTTCCACTCAATAATCTTGAGAAAATTATTAATATTATAGTTTATTTGTAACGCACCAACATATTCCGTAGTGCTATACATAAGTTGTGGTCAAGGCAAAACAATATTAACACCTTACAAAGAATGGGGGGCCCTTTGAGCTTAGAATCCAGTGTCCATAGAGCTTTCCCCAAAGCACCTTGCAAGATTGAAAACCTGCAGACTTACAATGATATACAGTATGTAGTAGTTATGGAAGTTGCCTAGTTTGTTGCTTGAATTTGATGAGACAATACAATTTGTGATGTATTTTTGTCCTGATAGTTTGAGATCTGAGTTGTGTGATTTGATTGGCGGAAAATACAAGAGATAATCAAACTACAGCTTTTTTCTAAAATATATCGGTTACATTTATTGTTTTGCAGCTCACTTTACCTCACATACAGATGAATTGTAGCAATAAAAGGCAAGTGCTATGACTTTTTCACATATAAAAGTCATAGCACTACCCTTTTATTTCATTAAACAGAAGCTAGTGTTTAGGTGGAACTTTCCCTTTAAGTACTGTAATCAATACGTTGTAATAAGTATAACAGTATATCTGGAAAGCAAGTTACACATTGCTGATGCGTTGGTCTTTATGACAACATAGTATGGTGGTAAGAAGGTTTTTGTGACTAGGCCTTTTCAAGAGATGAAGTAGACACCTGAAAGCATATGAACCAGACTGCCTCGTAAGACTGAAATGTTGTCCCACTAAAAGACATTAGAGGCTACACTGCAATTTACACTAAAACCAAGACAGCTACAAACACACAATAAAGTGTTTATAAGCAATGTGGCCTAAAAGAGGAAATTACTGGGAATTTCAACGTGTTCGGATATGACTTCAAAATACACCAGAACATTTGCTTTTGAACTAAAATTGGTTTATTCCTTAGGATTAACCATTCCAACACAAGATTTGGTCACCTGTCTTTGAACTGTAGATGCTATTCGGTGTGTGAGCATGACATATTAACAGCTTTAAATGAGTACCTTTCAAAACTACAGTTCACCTCTATAAAACACCAATTGGCGCTAATAGAATATAGACACAGCCAGTAAAGCACCAGCTTTCCAGTGCCATTTACAACATAAATCATATTTGGGGGTAATGGCTATGAGTGCCAGAATACATTACATATGCAGTCTGACTGATAGACGGATAGTTAGTAATCCATATGGTCAGCTATTTCCTAGCCACATATTGGCTTGGACAACACTCCAGAAAAGTAATGTATAAGAACCAAGTTACAAGTTACACCATACAGTAATAGGTGGAGAAATTACTTTTTCTTTTTGATTTTGGATTGACATTCTCTAACACTGTCATGCCATTTACATTAGTAAATATGTGTTAGGTTGTCCTATGCACTTTTATTGAGAGATCCACATGTTAACTTATCAAAGCAATAATGTTTTTATTTTTGCTAGAAAATAAGTTAGATATATGGCTGATAAAATAAGCACTACATAAGCATATATGCAACAGAAATATTTTATTTGGATCAAAGGCCTAGACCGATTGGAATCCAAATGTCAGATTGGAATCCAAATGTATTCACTCATGAAAACTAATGGAAGATTGTTACACACATCTACTCCTCTTTCTGTTTTTATAACACCATAATGTATTGGAACCACCTATTGCTCACCTTGTCTTATCGTCCTCAAACCTATGTGCACACAATACATTTTCACCTGAAAGATGCAGTTAAGGTAGTGTTCATCAGTACACCCAGAACAAGCAGACATCCTACAAAGCTGGACAAGTTGTTCTATGCTACCGCTGAGGCTCTCTAAAGGAGATAATAAAAAATAAATGATAGCATAAAATATAAGGTATTGCATTACATACCTAAGGATTGTTGAATCCAACATTTTCTATCGTTTATTTACAAGAGTTTGTGTTAAACATCTTACAAGACAGGACCAACGCATCAGAGAAATGAGGTACCATGATATACAAATGTATATATATATATATATATATATATATATATATATATATATATATACCTATTTTAGATAGATAATATACAATGCAAGAATATATGTATCTTGTATAAACCAGCTTATTCAATTTGTTTGTACTCTACATTTACCCATGCTATGCCTTTACCTAATAAGAATTGATTAAAAAAAAGGTAGACTTGAAACAAGTAAAATCTGTTTAACCTTCCTTGAAATTGAAAGAAACAAACTTAAAGTGAAACACCAGCGGTTCCAAATATGTTTTTCTTTAAAACTATAGATAATTACAAGAACTTTATCCATATTCAAAATTAGATTTTCTTACACTAAACATATTTTGAACGTGAGTCTTTCGGATCCACTCACAAACAGATATTCAGATCTTTTGCTAATGTGAAATAATTGCAATTAATTACAGATTTGCCCTAAGATACTGGGTCCATTGTCTTGAGTGCAGTCTTGTGCATGAAAATAGCTATGCAAGCACCTACTGCTTGTGGATGGATCAGAAAGGCTGATTGGTAGCCCAAAATTGCAAACTTAAATGTTTGTTTACTGTAAATAAATGCATTGTATATAGCATTCACTTGATGACGTGAATAATATATCGTTTTAAATTATAGCATATTTGGAATCTATACTGAGTCAGTTTGTGATACAATATTGGTAAGGAATACTACACATATACTTTATCATTGGCAACCTCTTAAACTCCAGTTGTATCTTGACTGGTATCTCTGTTTTATTTACCATTATCCATTATGGGAATATAGAGATCCCAGTGCAGCTTGAAATCAGTCATTTAAAGTGAGACTTACTTATTGGAAATTACATGTATTATTTTCCACTTATTCCCAGAACTAGTAGCTCTCTACATACTGTATCAGCGGCGCCACTACTTAAGAAGAGACGCAGCTATTATTTCCATTTAATATTTCTTTACATTTGCATGTATGCTACTTATAACTCAATTATTGACAGTGGCCAAGAAGCAAACAGCCTTGTATCATTCACTGCAACCACAGGTCTCATTAAATGCCCCTCTCACACACACACAACTTCCACCAGTGCATCACCAATCCCTCCAGGGTCCTGCGGAAGCATAAAAACAAATGATAATTAAAAACTAGCTTTATGACTTGTTTTACTCATTAATTATAATTTTAGTCACACTCAAAGTTTTCAAACATGTATATATATTTTTTTTATTGTGCAGTGTTCCTTTAACAAACAGAATATTTTACTAACAATGCTTTTGGCCTATTCCCTCTGCCACTGGAAGGTTGTTGCTGTAGCTTAAAGGCACCATGAGACCAGGGTCCAACAATACACTATTTCATTCAAACAGTGCTAACAATATTTACTTCAATTGCCCATCAGTATTACATTTTCCAACTACCCATATCATACATACAATACTCCCAGTCTCTATATGTGGGTCCCAAAAGAGGTAATTAACTAGAAAATGTAATAAAGTTGTAAACATTATAAAAATGAGTGACAGAAAAACTGTGGGAGGAAATGCTTGTTCCTCCTCCTGCCCCGACCTGTTCACTGACTGAAAATGGCAGGAAGTCTTAACTAACAATACATTCAAACTGCTATGAATACGTATGATTTTTTTGAATGCCCTACTGACTAAGCACACATAACTAATGAATGTAAAAATCACTCAAAAATTGCTTTGTTTCAATAAACAGGTCAGGACAGAGAAAGTACAAATACGGCCCTTTCACACAGTAAAGGAAATCAAGCATAACTCTGGATGAGAATTAATTAAATCAAAGTTTTCTAGGTAGATAATATAGGCAAACTAGAAAAAAAAACTATTTTTGAAACTTAAATGCAGGAGAGTTGTTTTGCACACCGTACGCCGAAATATGTTTGTGTATGCACAGAAATGTCTATGCTCAGTGATATTTCTGACTGTTAGTATACCTGACACTTTCTGACATAACATATATATGTACATCAACACACATTCACTTATAGTTTGAGATACAGAGAAAGGAATGTAGGAACTGCAAGTGGGGGTAAGGGTGTACATATCTAAATGGCCTAGAGCAGCATAAAACTGAAATATGACCATTCTTAAATGCTGAATATTTGGGAATTTCTTACTTATTTTTTTGTTGGACACTGACCTATGTACACTGAAAAAACTCAAGTATCAAAGTCAGGCCTGAAAGCCGCATGGCCGGTCTAGCTTATGTAAACATTGTCCTCGATGATAGCATTTCCCTACCCCATCTGCAGCTGCAAGGGAATCTATTATTTTCCTCTCCCTTGGGAGAAAAAGGTCTCGGGCATCATTACTCCTAGGCAAATGTAACTGAGTCTGCTGCACACCCTAATTTGCTTTCCATAATTATAGGTCGTTCACCCCTTATGTTATTTATAAAAACCTTTTTTGTTCTTATCAATAATAAATGTAGCTCAGTGAATCACGCTGCTGTAATATTTTGATATTATGAAAATGCTAATATGAGGTATCGTCAGGACCCAGGTCTTATCAGCTGTTCAGATGCTCTATTAGGCAGTCAGTGAGGAGTTCAGCCAAATTGGTTATGTTAATGTCCTGTAGTACTTGGAAAAGATGAGGAGTTGGCAATTAATTTTTTCCAGGCGGCAGGCCGACAGGCAAATTTATTTTCCTCCCTCTCTATGGGACCAAGCTAAGAGGAGGTGAGGTGGAAAGCGAGCTTCTTCAAGAGCTTTTCTACGACCTAATTGAACATGCTAAATAAAGACTGAAGAGGAAAAAGAAAAACAATAGGATAGCAGCTCGCGTCCCCATTCATTCAGCTGACAGTGTTTTTGCAACTTAAACCTGTTTTATTAATTATGTTTGACATTTCCTTAATTAGTTTCATTTACATCCCATCAGCCCCTAGCAGACGATTGCCCCATACATCATTTTACCAGCGGCCTGGTATGCCTGCAGAATAAAATAAAAAAAACCTCACTATGTAATTATGCAGCATTAGTTGGTCAGCTTTTCCCCTGCTGCATTTTTCAGTAGTGTAGTCTGTACCAGTTACTCACTTTTCTTTTTTCTTGTTGAAAACTAGAAGAAGGCGATGTTCCCTATATCATGTGTGTGCTCAGGAGTATAGATGGATTTAAATCCCTACTGCCTGTCTCTCTTAATTGTGTGAATGTTGATATGCTGTGTCCTCCAGACATGGGAATACACCCATAATAGAATCAAAGACACAGTACGATGTCCCAGAAAAAAGTATTTTTTTTTGGAAGGATAAATAATAATGCGTACACAGCAATACTGAATATACAGTATGTCAGTTTTTCTCCAATAAATAGAAAAAACTTTCTCTGAGCTATAAAGCGGTTGTACAGACATTTCTATACATCCTTTATGATTAGCAAAAATACAGTACTACAATATTTTGATACATTTTTGAAAGATGTGCTCTTTAATTATTTTTCATATTATTATTATTATGATTGACATTATGTATAAAGAATCAACCTTGTATGTAGCCCTATACATGGCACACAGGTTAAATGCATTAAATATAGTAAACATGACGTATAACAATAAAGTTTAAATATGCTCACACATATCAAGTTCAGGACCCTGCTCCTGTTCAAACTTGTGTAGGTAACTAATATAAATAGGTAAAGCAACAGTATAAATCATTACCTCAAAGGTAGAGAAGATACAGTTGATGGGTGAAATGTACTAAACGTTAAATAATGCTTTGAAATCTCAATTCTATATACTGTACATATGTCCCATAGGAATAGACATATATATCAATGGCCCTATGCCTAATTTCATGGAGCCTGGGTCAGAAAAAAATATTTGAATAGAAATAAACATAAAAAGTAATTATGGTCCACATATGATATTGTACTTAAAACTATACCCACACATATTTATATATAGATAGAGAGAGAGAGACTGATGGAGAAAACAAGCATCAGAGGCATTCTTTGATGAATCCAAATTTGAAGTTTACGGGGTCAACGCATCAATCCCATTACCAGATCTCTCTCTCTCTCTCTATCTCTCTCTCTCTCTCTCTCTCTCTCTCTCTCCCTCCCTCCCTCTCTCTCCCCTATCTCTCTTTCTCTCTGCCTCCCTCTCTCTTTCCCTCTGCCTCCATCTTTCTCTTTTTCTCTCTACCTCCCTTTCTCCCTCTCCCCCTTTCTGTCTCTCTCTCCCTTTCTCTCTCTCTCTCTCTCTCTCTCCGTCTGTCTCTCTCTCTCTCTATCCCCACACACATATACATGGCCAAATAGTAGAAGACATCTACCTTAAATACAGTAATGGGGAAAATGTATACTATTGTACTATAACCTTGGTAAGTTGGCTTTGTATTTCTATCAATGATCTATATACCTGTGACTCTATTACAACAACATATAGATTATTGTGTAATTGAAGTAATATTTGATTTTGAAGAAGTAAAAGCAAATCCAGCTCAAAAGTATCACTATGGACAATAGACATAATTCATCAAAGCTCCTATCCATTTTGCACAGTCCCACAATAGCCATCCATCTCATGTGGTTTCACACATGTACTAAATTTGCCATTCATCTTGCCCACCATTCTATGTGCATTTCAAAACTCGACACCCAACTTTCCAACTAAATTAAGCAAGAGGGATGTCTAATGTTGAAATTTGCATATATTAAAGACATATCTAAGTTCCCTGTTCTTCCCTTGCTCTAATCTAACACAGACTGCTTACATCAGACACACACATTACATGGAGTAATTCTATACACATACAGATTTATTTTATTTAAAAATAAAACTTGTTTTCCACACCCCATAGCTGCTTACACAGGCACATTGAACCTCCCAATAGAAACCCTGCATTTGTTACAGGTTTTAACCGTTTACTAACCTTCAAGCCAGCAGCAGCTCAATGCAGAGATCTACAGATCAGTGTCTGACTCCTCGTACTTCCTTCTACAAGGGGACTACACACCCGATGACTCCTTCCTACACAAACTGCCACCACTGATTGTTACATTGTATTAAAATGTATAGCTGCCTGTGATTGGCCAAAACTAATTATAAATTGTATGCAAATTTTAGCAGTGATTTTCAGGGGTGTCAACTCAGAAAAGCTGCTGCTTGCAAACTCAAAAGATTTAGCAAACATCAGGGTGAGTTTGTTAATGTTTATTTTGATATTTTTTCATGCACAAAAGTTTGTATTCACTACAGATTTTCCTCTATTAGATGCATTCATAAGCCGGGAAACTTAGATATGCCTTTAAATCTGAGATTTGCAATATTAACAGCCATAAATTTACTTTGTTTTTACCAAAACATTACAAAAACATATTTTAGTAGTTAGTTGAAGGAGATTACTCTAAGATTAATACTATTTATAGAAATACATTTCTTTCAATTAATTTTCAGTACTCTGAATACTTTTAATATTTTTAATTAAATTCATTATTTTATAAAAGTTGTAAAAAGCAGTGTCTTGTGGATTAAGCAAATACGTTACTTTCTCGTTACAAGTATTTTACAGAGGGATCTCTGAGATTCTCACTGAAGGCTGGTGAATAAAATGACATCACACTGCCTGCAGAGATTCATGGTATAGCTTAGCACTTATAACTCATGTCACCACTATATCTACTCTGTTAATTAACTAAAATGATTTCCCCCACCTTTTATCATTATACAATAGCACTGAAGGTGCTCTCGTTGGCATTTTAATTTAAGTGTTATATTGAATTGGAGTTTAGGAAGAATGTTTCAGGTAGCTCTCAATATATCTGTTGCCAAGTATTGTATCCCTAAATCTTGGAAAGCTTGAGGTTTGGTACGAAGGTCATGATAATTAATTAGAGAGACAAAAGATTGGGAGTTTCTGTCAATGACTGGTTCTTCCATTTTGACCTCGCAATATGACACATTAAATTCTAAGCATATACAAAATATAGCCATTTGTTACAAAATTTTCTAGCTATATAGGCAAAAAATGGATATTGAAAGCTCGAGGTAAATTTAACTTTTAATTCTGTGTAATGTTATTAGAATTCTAATCAGTGGCGGAGCTAGAGAATGGAAGGCCCTGGTACAAAAAAATGCCCCCCCCCCCGCTCAAATGTTTTTTGCTCTGGGCACCCCCCCAGCTGTTCCAGTTTAGGGAGTACCCCTTCCCAGGACCCCTTCCCATAACTGCTCCCGTCCTTCAGACCCCTTCTAAAATAGCACGCCTTCCCTTACCCTCTGCCTGTAGGAAGCTCCTCTGCCTACAACATTGCTCCAGGACTTGCACAGTGCCACGGGGAGGGGCACCCTACACTACACTACAGAAATATATATACTATCTCTGCATAGCACCCAGTCCCTCTCAACATCCACCCCCACACAGCATCAACCTCTCTTAGCATCCCTACACTACAGATAAAAAAAAGTAAATGCAAAAAAAATTAAAAATAACACAGAACTTGGCCCCCTCCCAGAGGAGGGCCGTGGTGCACTGGACCACGTGCACCACTGGTAGCTCCACCCCTCATTCTAATATATACGTACACAATAAGAAAATCAATTACTTTTACTGGATTTACTATAACTTTTATTGTTCTTATTTTAATGTTTTCAGGAAAGTTTCTCTTTATCTTACCTTAAAACCAGCATAAACTAATACTAAAAACCCTAGCGTGTTAAGAGGATAATAGGTTTGATTCACTTTGTTGCAATGATATTTGGGTTAGACTAGGTGACATAATAATATTTGATAAAGAAACAGAGTGCTGGTCATGGTAAGATTAAATAAGTGATAGGCTCGGGATAAGGTGCAGGGATAGAGTTGAGTATGCTAATTAGTAGTAATTTTCTATTAGTGATATAGTTAGGCTTATAACTTTTTTTAGTTTTAACATAATGGTAATAGTAGAGTAGCGGAGACAGTATGGATATCATTTGATATGTATCATTTGCATTTATCAAAACAATAGGGGTAGTGTGGTAGTATTGTGGATCGTATTATGCTAGATTTATATCCATAATGAGAGAGGTAGGCAGGTAATCTCTGTAGAGATATGATTATGGTAAAGTTAAGTTTATGGTAATGTCAGAAGAAAAGTAGTAGTTGCAGTGGCAGTAGGAGGGTTATGTTATGGATACAAGTACAGTACAAGTAGCTGAGCATATTGTGAAAAATATATATTTTTTTATCTCCCCTTAGTTATGCTAACTATATATCCTGACCATGTTATCCTTTCCCTGCCTTTGCTCATACACTACACTACCAATATATCTATCTAAATTGTTTCCATACCTTTAAACCCTTAATTATAATAGCTGTATGTTATTCCCTAGAGTTTTTAGTAACTTACGTTTGATTTTTCCCTGACCCAATAACTACAAAGCAAAAGTATTGGGTTATGGGTTTGATTAAAAATCACCATCTGCAGCAAAATCCTTTTTTTGCAATGATGAGAATTGTGCAAAATACTTTAATATTCAACTTTGATTTTGCTCATTACTCATCACTGTCACTGCATTGCTTTTCCCTTTAAAAGTCCACTGTAGCCCGGTAAAAACTTTATTTGATACTCTTTTTAAGTGTGTAACAAAATAACAACATTAGCAGGTATGCAAGACAGGAACATAAAAGCATCTTTAGAATAAATCCTGTATTTGGATGACTGATTGTATAATGGAAGATTCTTAGACTGATAGAGTCCCATTGAATTAGAAGCCCGCATCCCGCGGTATATCGCCCGTATGTCTGCGGTCCTGCTGCGGGCTTGCAGTCTGCTACAATTCCGGTGCTATTCAACTGAACCAGCCGGCAAGTTACTCACTGAACACTGAAACAGTAAACCATGCACTCGTCCCGTAGCTGTTTAGAGAGTTAATATGATCGATTAAGCAAGAACATAACCACCCATTCAAAACAGCCGATAGAAAATATGACCGCCATCATTACAGCAGTATAACATGGAGAGTACATGTCAATCAATTAGGTTTAGGAGCCAATATGCGATCGGACTCACAAAGCTGCAAAATACTAAATAATAATAGTGAATGTCAATACTGTTCTAGTCCATATGGGTGTCCTGATATGTATTAACTCATTGATTCCTGAGATCGATATAACCCCGAAATAACACATAAAAATATTTTTTGTATTGCCGATTTGCGGGCTTTAGACTGTTGTGCAATTAATTAGAATGTCTTACATCCCTTTTTCCCCGTCATTTACAGTGAAGTATTGATTTTTTATTTGCATTTACAGTGCTGCGGACCGGGTTCAAACCTCCTTGTGGGTCCACTCTAGCACTTTCTAGGATTTTCTCCTACATTTGCCATTTACGGGTGTGAAAGCATTTGCGGGCTTGGGGAATTGTAGCAATTGAATAGCGATTTTTGCGTTTGTAACTCTTGTGGACAGGAAAGATCAAAGGCTTCGAGAGGCTGTAAGTTCTGAATTTAACAACCACAAAGTTTTCAAAGCTGTAAACCGTAAACCGATAGGAGCCCGCAAAAAGAAGCCAATTGAATAGCAAATTAACTTACAGCCTCACTTACGGGCTCCAGTAACTTACGATTGCTCAATTGAATTGGGGGTCTAACACTATTGATAAGGGTGCTATTTGGAGAGGACATTTTTAATAGAAATGAATACACATCATATATGCATACACTCATCCCAGGTTTCTAATCCCTTTAGGAAAATGTTGTCATCATTAAACCAAATTTGAATACAGTAGTTAAACAATAAAGGCTGTCGTTAATTATTTATTACTGTGTAGAAACGTCTTCAAATCCAGTTGTTCAAAACAGCACAGTATATATATGACATTTCAGCAGTCACATAAAACAATATCATTCTTGAATATTGCAAACAATTTTATACCTGATAAAAAAAATCTGTTCTGGCTATGTGATTTATTTTATACAGTGGTGTAGGTAGCAGATTGAAAACACAAATGCATTTACTTTCTGCTTTAGCTATCAGCCCTATAGTCTCTTTATGAAAAATCCTATACAGCGGTGTGGAATATCCACCTGTACCTGATTAATTCTTTCTCACGTTCCATACAGTATTTGCGGCTGTACAGACTATAGCGCCGGAAATGTGCTGTCTGGATCCCATCCCAGTTGTAACTGCATGAATGCCTCTGATAATTGCAAAGCACTTTGGAATTGAATGGCGTTATATAAATACAATGTGTACTATTGATATTATTAAACACCAAAGAATAGAGTTGTCTAGCTGTGCACCTGCATCTATACCTTCAGCATAAAGCAATATCAACATCCAGACTTTGCATACTCTGGAGTCTCAGTGCTTCTCTGTGTATTGATATGCAGCTTTAGAGTTTGCAATGCAGTCAAGTTGAGTGCCTTTTAATAATGTCCTCCCGGACCAGTGTTCCTTTTAAGTGCTGGGTTAACCTCAGAGGTTTTAAATCTTTTCCCAATCCTCATGTTTCAATTCCACTGACAACAATGAGGAAAACGCAAGCATTGACCACATTTACAAATATCCAATATTTCCTCCAGGACTAGTATGTTTCATGGATGGCATTAGCCTTCCAGGTGAGAACAGCAACTTGCCAAGAGTCATAACACATTGTAGTATTGTCCTAGTGTGACAAAGGAAAACATACAGCTAGCACTGAATACTATTTTGGAATGATGTTTTCTGCATCATTTTATTATTAGTATTATTATTATTACAAATAGATACATTATAGGATCGCTTTAGTGGTCTTAGAAATTACTCTCTAAAGAATATTTAGGTAGGGCTTGATAAGACTAAAACTTTATTAAAATTTTAATGTGGTATTTAAATAAATCCTTTTTTAAAACAAAAGGCTGTTTACTACCTGAATTATATATTTTCTCTGAAGTGGGAGCTACTGAGGGGGAAGTACCAATCTTTTGAGACCTATCTGTAAAATTCATATTAGTTGCAGTTAGTAGTGTAACATGAGCTGTTAGCAATGGACACAAATACACTTTCTAGCCGCCTCCCACAATCATACTTCAAGTACAGCATGCCTTTTTAGACAGCTTTTTCCTCTGGCTGGAGAGATAAGGAGCTCAAAATGCAAGATTAAAAATAGTAATTAATTGTTTAAATGGGTAGTAAACATTTAATAAAGGTTTTTTCTTATGGGGCCCCGCCTAACTATTCTTTCGAGAGCCGTTTATAAGAACACTAGAGTGTGGCTTTAAGTATGCAGGACTTCTGACCATATATGCACTACAAAATTTGTTTGTGGTTGAACATGTGAAAAACTGCAAGTTCTAACCAAATAAAATAACCTGTCGGGTATGTGATGTGGTGAAAACATTATGGTTTCATTATGAAGTTGTTTTGACTGTGACTTTTTCTGTAAACACATGGAATCTGGATCTGAAAGTTTTAAGAAACATATAAATGGGCTTGCTCATCTTTGTGTTTTCATCTTGTCAGGCATCGTATTAATCATTGGTACAGGGGTCATTGAAAAGAACCAGCTTTGTTAAGTAGTAACTGGTATAAACATTTTTTGTTCATTGTGATTAAAAACAATGATTATTTTTTAGAAAATAACTTGCTTTCCGACAATCTTTGAGCTGAAGCTCTTCCTATACTTTTCACACTCTAAAATGAAGTGCAGCACATATCTCCAGAATCTACCTGTAAAGTTATGAAGTAAATAGTCAGCTGCAGGCTGTACCACAGTGCCATAAGATGGGAGGAGCTTAATCCCAAAGTTGCTGGGAACACAAGCATTTTTCAGTATTAGTTTTTGAACACAATCAACTTTTTTATTCAGAAAACCTAGACCATTACAGTGACCCAGTGGAAGACAGACATATTTGCGAGTCAGTGAACCAAATATTAGCACATCACCTAATAAACTGAGAATAACTCAAGCTTTTCACAATAAACTGATTCCAGTGGTTTTCTTGATATTATATTTGTCCACAAAAGGTAATATGCTATTATTTTTACTGAAAATGAAACTAAGGATTTTATTGAACAGATACGTTTTGCTGTGTAAAAAATGAGCCGTATTCACCTAAAACATGAATCAGTTGAAAAAGTGGCTTAATCAACAACAATATTGCTAATTCACTTGTTCATCATTTGCTCACTTGACAATAATAACATCATATTAACTGGTGTCACATCACCCACCTTATTTAGTCCCCAATCTATCCTCAATTATCCTGCCAGGCCCATCTTCCTCTTTTACCTCTCCACATCTGCTTGCTCTGGCTATCATACTTCTTTTGTATCTATCTATCTATCTATCTATCTATCTATCTATCTATCTATCTATCTATCTACAAACATCTCTGTAGAACCGTTCTGTACCTCATGATTGTTTCCATTTCAAAAATATGATTTAGTCAGACTGAATTTTTTTTTTGCAATTATCATGTAAATTGAACTCAGTAATAATGTAATTACCAAATCAAATCCTGACATTTTCAATGAAGGACGTTTATATAAAACTATTAAGAGAAGGACAGGACAAAGAGGTTGATGTCTTCTCTTGCATTAGAGGCACACAATTTATCTGATCTCATTTAATTGTATGATGCATTCTGACAATGTGTCTAATAAAATATAGAGAATTGAGAGGTAGACTGCTTATAGATGTATGGTTTTCTTTTTAAAACAACTTTTATTGAAATGTTATAGTGCATAATGTAAAGTAAAACTCTCACACAGCGCCCAGTGAAAACCTACATTTTTTGTGGACTGCTTTGTCATTATTCACAAAGAGCAATGTTGCTAAGTACCATCATTGTGTGTACTTCCACCTCCTCCATCTTGTTCCCAACCTTTCTTTGTCCTTCATCAGTCTTTCTGTGCATTGTGCTCATGAATTTTCTTTCCCATCTATTTGACTCATTGGAAGTGTCAGAAGGTGGATTGAATCCACTTGGGGGCCACATCCAGATAAACTCATGGATTTCACGATGTGTTGGGGAATTCTGTGGCAGACATGCATGGTTAATCCAATGTTACGGTTCATGTACACTCATTGAGCTGAACAAAACAAGAGGATGTTTTTCAGGTGAGAATTGTCCATTTAGCAATTTAGCACAATGCAACATAAAGACATCTTCTCCCAAGCTAAGCCCTACATAAAGCTAAAGCAGCTGGATATTGTACAGCCAATGCTTATGAACTGTAGAGCACTCTGCCGCCATTTGAATATTATGTCCATCACTTTAATACATGCAAGTTAGCCAGATCAGGCAATGTAAGAGTGACTTCTCTACCTGTGATCTCTCCAATACCTCTAAACCTCTTTTCTGCTGAGCCTAATGAATTGTCAGAACTGTCAGAGAGCTGCAAGAAATGACAAATGTCCGTGGTTTGCCGGTTCTGCTGCTGCTACACTGCGTGCACCTGATGTATGGGCGGAAGCTCTGTTCTGCTCTTTAAGATTGCAGATGTGGAGAAGTAATTAGCATTTTAAAATAAAAATGTTTGAATTCTATAGTTTTAATTTATATTGTCCGTAGGCTTAAGGAGATGTTTAGTTATTTTGTATTTATTTCATAATACAGTATACACACCATATGCAACATAAGCACTATTGATACGGTGCATGTAAACATATGAGATCAGATGTAAAATGTATTACATTTGCTAAACATAATTGGGTATATTCATTGAACAGAGTTTAATAGCTAGACTTCGAGTATTATTTCAGTCTACTGCAAGGACGTACAATTTAAATGCTTTGAAACTAGGCACTGTAAATATCATAGAAGGTTTTTATGCTCCCATTTTGAAAAATGTTTGATAAATAAAAACACAATGATGTGTGTGTCAAATTGAGTAAAAAAAAGTGAGGTAAAAAAGTACTGGCGTTACCGATGCTATTTAGCAAGCAATGGGCATTCCATAGGCTCAATGGAACCACATAGGAAGTTGTACTCTTTTTTTCACCATTTTGATAAATATATAACAAAAGTACCAAATGTTAGGATTATGTAGGCTATATTTGCATATCCAGTTTGTACTCCTCTACAGCCACGACAAATTGTTCTGAAATGTGTACAAGTGAGATATGTTTACTAGCCATACCAGTTTCTAGAAGCCTCCTTTTTAAGAAGTGTCTAAAAAGTAAAAATGTCTGCCACATTATTTTAGTTAAGGGGCGACTGTAACTCTTACATCAATGTTAAACTCGGTGCCAAATATCCATACAGACAACATTTACATTCCCTGTTATTAAAAAAAAAGTCTTAAGTTAGAATACTTATATAGCAGATCACCCCCCCCCCCCCCCCCCCCCATTTTGGATGTGCTTCTCCTCCAATGTTTTTAATTATATTGTCAGTGTGATAAAAATTACTCTGACTAATCCAAGGTGGCCTTTATCATTAGGCACTACTGATTGCATTTGGATAAGGAATTTTAAAATAGAGACAGAACATTTGCAATATGTTAATAGATTGTCTTTTCAATGTAAGAAAGGGATTTTATCACAATGATACAAGCTCATACACCAATAGACGCAATTCTACAAGTACAATTTACATTGCACTTTATTAGAAAGTTGTTTATCTTGTTGTAGACCTCATCATACTGTTGAATGTTGGAGCATTACATTGACCCTTTCATTTCTGAGTTCAATAAACATTTGACCCTCATTTTCCAGCGAAGCCCTGTAGACAACCTAGCATCTTACAAGAGCGTTTCATTGTAAAGGAATACATTTAAGTGGTCTAAAACATACTGATATATCATCACTTGCACCTGCCATATAAATAACTAGTTTGGAGAATGTAGTGGGGAAATTCTCGCATACAATGGACTCCAGGCATAGAGCATGATATATCTCTTCAGAGGGACGCATACATCTTTCTCAATGCCATCAAGTAGCTTCTTTAACCGCTTCTCGCTATACACCAAATCAACTCAAATAAATGTGATTTTTTTCCCCTCGTGTTCACATAGTAATTCCTTCATTTTTAAACACATAATGGAAATGTATAACTAGGGCTCATAAAAATTTATATCTCAATTCTTCGCTTTAATTTATGACAAGCCCTCTAGGCAGTTATTATTCAAACATTAATAAAATGCCTATGCATCACAGAAAGCATCAATTTTTCACATTCACTCCTCTCAGGTTGGTATAAATATAAAGCTAGATTATGGCTAATGCTAGTCCTGACACTTGTGCGTCTGAAAACAATTATGCTTTTAATAAGATAAGTCCCAATGAAATATTATGTTAATCATATTAGGGATTTTGCTTCTTTGGTGAGGAAAGTCATATTTTTATGGTTATTTCAACACTTTTACTTAATGTTCTATATGTTTGCAGATTACAGTTTATGTAAATGCTGACTTTCTATAAATTTTAGATTCATCTCCATTTATCACTTTCACATTTGCTTATAAGGGGTGAGCTCTGTTTAGCTTTAAATGTGATTTCAAGATTTTTAAATATTTATTTCAGCTTTGCTGGAAAAGAATACATTATGGGAGAGTTTTTTTTAGGAAAACTGCTTTTAAGGTCACTCAACTAGACCAAAATAATTATCATCTAATCTATGTTTTTAGCTAGGGGTATAGTACGCAATATTCTGAAAGCTATGATGGATAGAGTGGCATTTGGTATTTATAAATATAATTATATAGAAAAAAGTTGTTAACTCACTTTTTTTTTACAGGATTCTATTTTATTTATCTTTAACATTAATGTATTCCCTTGAAAATGGACACTGAAGTAATAGTATTATTATTGTGCATTTAACAGGGCAGGCTATAAATATTACATGAAAAATGAGTGTTGTGACCTCTACTAGCCAAATCAAATACAGTTAACAAAAAACGAGGAGGCACTGACTTTGTTCCAAAAGAAGTTTGTATAGGCATTAAAAAAATAATGTAACCATTGAATAACTTTTTAAAATCTAAATATAAACTTTTGTTACATTTACAACCTCATTTAAATGTATAATAGATGTGTGACTTCAGTCTCACTTTAATCTGCTTCTTTGAGACATAGGCACATAGGCGGAGCTACCACCAGTGCAGACAGTGCAGCGCACCAAGGCTCCTGATCTCTGAGGGGCCCTGCGGGCCTCCCGTGGCCCCTGCAGACCTCCTACAGATCCCCTGTGGCCCTCTGGTGGCCCCACGGCCCTCTTGCAACCCCTGGGGGTCCTCTGTGGCCCCTGCGGATCTTCTGTGGCCCCATGGATCCCCTGTGGTCTCTGCGGACCCCATGTGGCTCCCCTGGAATCTCGCATGTCCCCTGTGCCCCCGCAGGTCCCCTTCAGCTCCTTATGGCCAACTATGGCCCCCCACGGGCCCCCTGCAGGCCCTGTTGCCCCCACGGCCCCTTATGGACACCCATGGACCTCCCGCGGGTCCCCTGCAGTTTCTTATGGCTCACTGTGGCCCCCCTGCAGGCTCTGTAGCCCCCACGGCCCTTTATGGCCCCTGCGGACCTGCCGTGGGAACCCTGCAGACCCTTATAGCCCAATGTGAAATGTGACTCACACAGGCTCCAGGGCACCCTGCAGACCCCTTGTGGCCTCTTGCAGATATCTGTGGCACCCCTTGGCCCTCTGGCTTGCCATGGCACCTTCCCACCCCAGGAAGGGGAGTGCAGCATCGGGCACAGGAGTGTAGGAGCCAGAATAATTCTGGTGGGGATACAGCTCATTGTATACACAGACAGTAAAATAGCTTATATATACATACAAACATAGAAAAATCTGGGGGGGCTTTGTATCCCCACCATCCCCCCCAGTTCCTATACCATGATCGGGGAATTAATATATATATATATATATATATATATATATATATATATAAATAAATAGGTGTGTATATATATATATATATATATATATATATGGTCATCACAAAGACTGTATGTATATTTTTTTAAATAATAATTAATAAATTAGTTACTTAATAAATTAATATACTTTACCTATTTGTAATTAATATTACCATCAATCAATAGCCTGAAGAGCTAACAATCTCTTTTTATTTTCCTGCAGCATCCAATATACAGTTGGCCTGTTGCTGGCCTGAGGAGAAAGTGTCATCAATGTTCCAACTGTGCATTATAAGTAGGCTGCGTGCGCAAACCGTTGGTATAGTTGTGTAAAAGCTCCCTTTTAGATTCGTAATGTTATTAGTTGCCAGCTAGTGTTGTAAAATGGCGGCATTTGTGTATGTGTTACGTGGCTTGTGAGCATGTTCCGTCTTTTGTAGTAGTGTATTTTGTATCTCATACGTTGCTGTGTGAAAGTGTTACGCGGTTGGCGGTGTTTTGCGCCGTCCGGGGTCGTTTAGCCTTGTTTTCATTTTGTTTGGCGGACAATTTTTTTCCTGCTTAGGCGAGTTTTGAGTGCCGAAACTCGGCCAAATGCAGTTAAATTCACATTCCACCTCACTACGAGACGTCCTGGCTGTTCCCCCGTGCTGTGTGATGTTTGTGTTTTTTTTGTTGTTGTTCGTGTTTTTTGGTTTGCGCGGTTCAGCCGTTAAGTTTGTATTTTTGGTATGTCATATTTTGTTATTTCCTTTGTAATAGTGTATTTTGTACCTCGTACGTTCGTGTGTGAAAGTGCTACGTGGCTGGCTTTATTTTGCGCAGTTCGGGGTGGCGTAGCCTTATTTCCATTTTGTTTGGTGGCCATTTTGAGTTTTTTTTTGTGTTGTTCGTGTTTTCTGGTTTGCCCTTAACCTTGTATTTTTCCTATCCTGCTTTTCATATTTTTTGTTTCTAAGTCCCGTGTCGGTCAACTGCTTGCAGTCTAAGGCGATTTTGCATTTACTAAGTGTTTGGTGGCTAAATCCCGGGTGCTTCAATTTGTGATCGTCGCTCCTTTCTTAGTCCCGCGTGTTTAATTGCCTTCGGCGCTCATCGCCTTTGTGCTGCAAGTTTTAATGCCTTAACGAGTTAATGGCTCGCCTCGAGTTACGAGGCTCTCAAGCAATGAGTGCCTTTGGCGCTCATCGTCTAAGTGCTCTGAGTTAACGGCTCGCTTTGCGAGGCTCGCAAGCGATGAGCGCCATCGACACTCATCGCCTAACTCATACAGACAACTATTATATTTGATATATATATATCTATATATATATATATATAGACACAGATCCACATATTTAAATACTTATTGTTTCTATATATGTTCTATATATTTTATATTTGTACTGCATTGATGTTGGAGGGGGTTCGGGAAGTGCAAAAAATATTGTGCCTGCCCCCTCCTGGCAAGGGGGGGGGGGCAAATTTTATTTTTGCACCGGGGGCCCCCTATGCCCTAGCTCTGCCACGGCATAGGGATCTGCAGCACCACTGCCAGTAAAGTGATTAATCTTTAGATATATAAAAAGCAGTATCCCTGCTTGTCTTGCCCTCAGTGCTGAGGTTAGGGGCAAACAAACCAAGTGGTTACACATAAAGGATAATAAGTGGTTGGCCGGGATTACAGGGAAAGCTACAGTTATTAGTAGGTAAACTATACAGCTGTGTAGGGTTACTCCGCTTACAGGCTGGCTTGTCGCATGCTGTAATTTTGCAAACCACCTTCCTCGTCTCACATTTTTGTTTGTTAAATATAACTGCCTATTGAAACCAAACAGAGGCTGAACTTGTAGTTTTATGTTCATTTTTATGCAGTTACCTTCATAAGCTTATAGGATCAGGTTCATGTGTATGTAAAGTCTGAACTAAGGTGCTACTGATGAGAGTCACCTATAGGGGTCACCTATAGGGGATAGCCAAATAAATCCGTTTTTAACCCTAGGCTTGGTGCATCAGTTAGGTGTCCTACGACTTTTTGACTTGTCTTAAGTTCTGCTGTCTAGCTGGTAAGATTATGTAGAACAATACATTCCAAGACGCCCATAGAAGTAGGGTACTTGGAAAGGGGGCACATGCATTTCCATGCATAAATATGCCGATATCAATTTGTTATTTGGTATGGCTTTTGTTCCCTGTATTCGCTTTGTGCGCTAAGCTGAAAATAAAAAACAGTTCAGCAGTAAATACAGAAAGAAAAGTTTGCCCACGCTCTACTCCTTGAGATGATCAATATGATACTGCAAGCTGTGGTAATGTTTCTCTTTTTCCAAACAAAATGCATAACCTCTCTACTTGGAGAAGGATATTTCAAGGCTGACATTGATATCTCATCTGCCCTATTTCAGTGACATTGGTGAACACTTTATTCCCTTCATTGTTAATAGACTTGAAGTAGATATTTTTTTCCTCAGTGTGTTATTATGATTTAGACAGATAAACACTCCAGCAGACAGGATTCGTATTGCACAACCTTGACTTTGCAACATTCTCTGTGTGTATGTCAATTTGAGCGTAAGTGGGTGTTGAGAGTTGATGAAGTTGATAAATAAATCTTCTTTCTTTTAAGTGGTTTCAAGGTATTGAGGAGATCACAAAGCAGCAAACAGTCAAAAAGAAAATGAGTATCCGTTATAAAGTCGGACTCGTTATTTATAAAAGTACTTTATATAAAATACTAATGTATTTTAAATTGTGCATTATTATGTTGCAGAACATATAAAATATGTTATTAATGGTACATTATAACTTTTACTTTGTGATGAATATTATTTATGTTCATATTAAGTCTAAGTGCAAATGCTGTAATGATTAATGGACAAACAGTATTTAAAGGTATTGCATAGGCATTTTTTGTTTTATATACATGTTTCAAGTAGGCAACTTAATCTATTATTCACGTATTATTCAAGTCATTGTTATTTCTCTAACATTTTACATTCTTGACTAATCTCTTCAACCACTCCATAAACACTGGTAAGTTCCCATCATCCTTTTTAATGCCTTAATTGCACTTATCCTTAGGAAACCATCACCTGACCCAACTTCTGCATCCAAGTGTTGCCTCTTTCTGCTTCAATTGGCATGAAAACTACTTGAGCGACTTATCCACAACTAACCCAAACCCAACTTGTCTACAACTAGCCCAGTTCTTTTTCTTTAGTTTGCTTCTTCACCCCTTTCACCTAGGCGTCTCACCTCAACCCTCCACAGAGACAGCTCTCATAAAAGTTCCTAATGATTTGCTCACTGCCAAGTCAAATGGTCAGCTCTCTATCCTAATTTTCCTGGATCTCTCCGCTGCTTTCAATACAACTGGCCTCCTCATCTTATTCAAATCCAAATTATGTCATCTTCTTCTAAAAACATCTGCAGATATGTAGCTATCCTACACAAGATACAACTACAATTATATTCCATTCTCTCATTAAATCTCACGGTGACTACTGCATTCTGCTCCTTGCTGGCCTCCGCATCACCCATCTGTCCCCACTTTAATTCATAATGATCACCTCTACTAGACTCATCTACTACATTCAGTGCTCAGTGTCTGCAGCACCTCTCTGTCCCACACTCCACTGGCTTCCTGTAGCCTCCAGAAAATATAAAACCCTGACTCTAACATATAACGTCCTTAACAACACTGCATTCCCTTATATATTAGCTGTTTTTGTTCTGCTCATGACCTTCTTCTTTCCTTCTCTGTACCTCCGCTCACTCCAGCCTTCAGAACTTTTCTCAAGCTGCACCTACTCTGTGGAACTCCTTGCTCTGGGCTATCAGACTATCTCCTTGCCTGAGAACAATGAAAACCTACTTGCACTTCCACTTGCAGCTGCCTATTGCCTTGATCACTACCATCATGTGTCTGTCATCCTCTTGCCTCATACCCCAACCCTATTTTCTAGATTCTAAGTTCTTCTGAATAGGGTCACCAACGCTGTTGCACCAATCTGCTGCATTGCAGTATTGTATTTGTATTTCTTCTAGGTTTAGAATGTATTTATATCTCTGTAAGCTGCCAGTTGTACCCACTGTACTTTATTCTACATTGAAAATAGAGCTACTGAAAATGCGGATGGTGGATCAGAAAGGCTCACAGACAAATATTACAATGTTCAATGTCATTTTACCACAAGGCAATACATATTCTCTAGTAACATTAAACTGCTAAAGTTTCGATCCTGCCTATAGTTTTAAATTAGACCATATTTGGAGCCTTTGTTGATTCCCTTTAACCATATATAGCAGAAATAATTAAGAATGTGTTACATAGAAGAGGCTGTGATAGACTTGGGGCCGTATTAAGTTCAGCGCGTTTGAGTTCCCAAAGCCTGTAAAGGAGCCTGCAAAAGTTATGGCTATTAAATTTGCCTCTTATAGCTGTCCGTGGGTTACAATTGGAAAAACTCTACGGGTCGTCAAAATCTGAACTCCGACACAGCTAAGCCTTTGATCTTTCAAGCCCATAAATGTTACTATCACAAATCGCTATTAAATTGCTACAATTCCTCAAGCTCGCAAATGTTTTCACACCCGTACATGGCAAATGTTGCCAAAAATCCTACGGCAAGGGCGTTAACCTTCTGTCCGTAGCACTGTAAAAGCAAGTATAAACACACTACTGTAGTTTAATTTCCGTGTTATATCGATCCTGGCAATCAATGTGTTATTACATATAATAGAACTCTCATGGACTAGGATATTATATTTATTAATTTTTTCATATTGCATTAATTCTGGAATGCGGGCCCGATCCCAATCGATGATGTATTGATGACGATCTCTTTTACTATTGGCTCCGTCTAAACCCATAACTGCGGGTTTGAATAATTTATCATGTTGATGCCCGGAAATGCTACGTGATGAAGCATGGTTTACGGATTAGGATTCCGACCATGTCCTTGCAGGCTTTTCTAATTTTAGTCGCTCTGTAACTCCAGCATTTGGAATTTAATAGGGCCCTTGGTTTGCTGTAAATGCCCCTAGGTCAAGTTATCACTGTCTCTTTTATGCATTCCTAAAAAAAAAAGTCAGATAACACTCTTTAAATAATCCATAACTTTGCTGCTTCGTGTATATGCTTTAATTCTTGCTTGTGGAAATTGTATTATGAATCACAGCATTATGTGTTATACATTAATTTAATCAAAATCCATATAAAAACAATATACATGCATTTTATAGTTTTGTGGTGTAAACATTCTCTGCACTGAACAACCACTGAGATTTAACAAATCTCAACACATAAAGAAATAAAGAAACATATTAGCAATTTAAAAGAAAAGTGACATCAAGGGGGTTATTGGTGGCGCCAATATGGGCAATACAACCACCAGAGTTTTCTCCAGAGTGGTGTGTTCCTGGGGTTTCTTTCAGTATACAAGACGAAAGAGATAAAAACATTGATGAAAACTCATTGTTATCTCTTATATGAACAGTAAAGGAGCAATGTGATGTTTATCCTGGTTAGGTTAGCCTGACATACCTCAATTTTAAGAGCATGACAATGGGGTATGGAGTATTCCTCCACTCCTCACAATAGAAGCTCATAACAGGTAACCCATACTGCTATTCTGAGCTCCTGATAATACCAATCTCATTATTATTTCTGCCCATAACATTCCGATACTATATAAAAAATCTAACAAAAAAGTGTTATCTATATTAAATGCAATGGAACAAGCGTAATTAGTAATTATTCTTACTTCAGCTAGTGGTTGTCTATAAATCCAAAATACTTTCTGAGTCCCAAAGAGGCCGAAACGTACATCTGGGGGTTGCTGTTTCTCCTGCTCAGGGTAGAATTGCCTGGTATTTTAAGGCTCGGTCACTCTTTTGAGTGAGACCAGACTGATATACTACAGGATATTTCTCTCTGTGACGAGCACAAGTGAGCTAAAAGAGGTTGCTCTCAGAGTAAGTTATCATGTCCACAGTACTAACCTATTAAGGTTATTTTGTTCTCTGATTAAGCACCTCTATTTTGTTTTTTTGTTTATTCAAATGACCCTTAGGGATTAGTCTCCCTAAGGGTGATAGGGGAATCCAGACGTGGACCCCTTGCTCACTGTGCCTTAGGGCGTTATCAGCTACACCTCACTGACGGCTAGTTCTAATTCTCTGATTGAGCACCTCTATTTTGTTTTTTTGCTCAGTCTAATATATACTAATAGAGATAAGCCATTTTAGAAACTAGTTTAAAATACTGTATTACTGATATATAAATGGTTTAGATATCTTAGTTTCCCCCAAGTTGCAATCAGACAGACTGAGATAACCCTGTTGTTTCTATTTAAATCATGACACATTAAGCCAAGTCACTATGCTTATATTTTCAAGTCATATATATGTGCTAGGAACTGGTTCTTTTTCTATGACAGAGTGGATGGTAATGTCTAGATTTATATTGCATATCTATGGCTTATTTGATAGCTTAAATAGAAATAAGTGGGCTGTCCTAGGCGTAGAGTGTGGTTGATATAGGAAACCTAAATTATTCATTTAGATTTCACTCACTGACACATTAACTAAGACCTATCAATTAGGACAAATATATTAGGCGACTGAGGAATCCCTATCATTTAATTTTTTGGAGGCATATTAAAAACATGAGAAACACATAACAATTTATTCATGCAGTTGTCTACCTTATGGAAACACAGATTTCACAATTAGCCACTGCAATAAACTAAATGCTTAATATCTATGACATTGGTGTGAACCTGTCATCTTTTGTAACCATTTTGAGCCATTTTACCTTTCAAATCTAATCCCAACTTCAGGCACCTTATATCTTGCAGCCCATATCAACTTGACGCTAATTGGCTCTCTACAAATGAAGTAAGCTGCAAGACACATGGAGGATGATAAATATTAATACATTATTGTTTGTTTTCTTCTGCTTGCTTATGAATTCATACAAAGACAGTGCTAAGACATTAACTCCAGTCTATTAATTGCCACCTGATAATTGCCACCTGATACTTTTCTCCTGCATAATTAGGTACCCATTAGTTCTAATCAGGTAGTTACTTAATTATTGCAGTAATTAGTCTAATGGGCTAGCAAATTGAAGCTTTATCACTTTTGGATACTTAATGTTCCTGACAGAATATTTGATAAGTGTCAGGGTTCCTGATTTAGATTCTAGGAACTTGGGTCCCATATATAAGTTTTACCTTTGTACATACAGACTGGGGGCCATACAATGATGAAATGCTATAGTTAAACATGTAAGCCCAATGCTAATAAATATATATGTGGCTGCAATGTTTCTTTTTTTTTTTTCTAAACTAACATTTTACTATAATAATGTATTTATTCCAATGCATTTCAGAATTAAAAAACTATTAATAAGTTAATAAATTACCGTAAATTTTTTTAATGAAATTCAATGACATCATGGCAGTTAAAAAAGTAATGTTCTACCAGCTGGCTAATTTTTTTTTCACCCTTTAAGATTTCATTAATATTACAGAAACAATTCCCAAGTATGTGTCAAGGAATTAAAACAAATCTAAAATAATTATAATATATTATTATAAAACATCTCTAAACACAATGGGCCTCATTCTATTAGCGGCCGTAAATCGGCCGTAAGGCTGCGATTCCTTGCGGGGGTTCTGTTAACTCGCGATTCTATTATACGGCCCCGCAAGGATCTCCTCTTACGGCCGGTCGCATATCTTGGAACCGGCCGTAAGCTCAGAAATCTAAAAACGCAAAAATAAATTCAAGCCTGCACTGTACAGCTCTGTAAATGCTAGGGATCATATTGGGGGACATGAGGATTAAAAGTAACCCACTCTCAAGCTTGCACATCAGCCCAAACCCGAGTTCAAATTAACTGTTTATTTTCCGGCTGCGGCGTGGGCGGGTCTGAGGTGCTCCAAGCACTCTGGACTTTTTACATGTATATTTTACGGATATTAAAAATAAAATATTTTACGGATTTGAGTATAGGATAATTATGTGCTATTTTTTCTAACACCTAAAATCCCTTTATAGTCTTCTCAAAGTGCAGGATGGCTTTATTTGAGCTATTTTATGTGCTTAATTGGTGCTAGCGGGACCTCTTTCCTGCAAGTAAGCTGCGGCTCGGTTTTAGCCTTGCAGAGATGGTTCCCGGAGCAATTGAATTGCAAATAGGAATTTCTTACGGCCGAAACTCTTGCGGCCGTTTTAGATCAAAGGCTTTCCTCCAGCGCGAGCGGCCGCAAGAGATAGCAAGGCACCGGCCGCAAGCCTGCCGGAGCCCCCGGCCATAATGGAATAGAATAGCCGAATAGCTTGCGGCCCCGCAACGGCTGCGGCCGCTAATAGAATGAGGCCCAATGTATATAATAATTTGTAATTGTTCATTTATTTATATTGTCTTAACACAATAAAAACAAAAATAATTTGCATTTCTCTGTTGTATATCAGTTTGGGTGACTTTGCATAGAAATAAGAAGTCAGTGAGAGTAGTGTGAAACCAATAGCTTAAGACCAATGCAGTTGCAGAATAGTATGTCAGTTACTGTATGTACCCAAGTAGCAATATTAGCAGATGTGTAAAGCGTGGAGATAAAACATTCTTTGAGAAAATTGTAATTTTTGAAGATTACATCTTGGGGGCTGAATCATGAGTGTGTATTTTGTCTATCAGGGGAGAGAGGAAACAAACAGCCTTAAGTTCAGTTGAATATGCTGTCTTACCTATGCATTTGTGTTTTTTGTTACATACCTTTTTGTTGTTTTTTATATATTTTTTTTTATTGAATAACTGATGGTGTGCAGTTATTTACAGGATATGTAGGAATTTTTTGTTTCTTCACTTGGTTTGTGTCACTCAGTCATGTCTGACTCTCCATGACCTGATGGACCATAACACACCATTCTGATCCACTTGGTTCTCATGGCAGAGATACTGGAGAGGGTTGCCAGTTCCTTCTCCAGTGGGCCACAACATACAGCTCCTGGTATTCCTAGTTGGTCTCCCATCTAAGTACTGACCAGGGCCAACTCTGTATGGCATCAGGGTGGTGTTGCCTGACTGGAATCAAACCCAGGTCGCAGAAGTAAAATCATTGAATCCTAACCAACAGGGAACTCAATCACTATTAATTATAATATAATACCTAAAAGATTAATCACAACATGCTGCATTTTTATACTACATTGATATCTATATCCCCCTTTTCCCATTTGTGTCCCCATTATATTTGTGTATGCAACTGCTGAAATACTGGAATTTTAGTCTTTATAGCCAGCCGGCTGCTCCAGATTGCCATAACCACCCACCAACTCTGACTTCAGGCTGCAAAATCTAAAAAGTAATTTCAATTACACTTTGGCAGTAAGAAGAAAAAAAAAAATCAATTCTCTTCACACAACATGCATTAAAAGATTACACAGCAGAACCCATGAGATCTTAAATCCTGAAAATACAGCTACCTGATTAATAAAGTTCTTGCAGCAATATAACTTACACAGGAAGTCACAGACACATTCTGATGACGGTGCTGACACAAACATTTCTGTTCACATGTCCCATTTGTATTCCGTGCTTGCGGGGAAAAGAAATGAAAGAGATGCAAGTCCTGCAATGGGAATACCGTAGTAAGAGTATAAATTCAACATTAAAGTCTTCAAAGTTATTGGTTTTGTTATAAGGAAAATATGGTTGAGTTTAGTTTAGTTTACAAATATAACAAGATTAATAAATTATTACAAATGTAGTATAAATATTAATATATCATAATAATCTGACACCTTGAGGATCCCACTGCAATGTACATAGAACATGTCATCTTTTGAACATTATTCATATAAGATTGTGTGAGGATTTACATCATTTAATTTACAGAACATGCCCACAACTTTGAAGATGTTTTTTTCTTTTATTGTGAAGCAAACAACAAATAGGACAAAATAACAGAAAAAATCAATGTGCATAACTATTCACCCCTCTAAAGTCAATACTTTGTAGAGCCACCTTTTGCAGAAATCACAGCTCCAAGTCGCTTTGGATAAATCTCTATGAGCTTGCCACATCTTACCACTGGGATTTTTGCCCATTCCTCCTTGCAAAACTGCTCCAGCTCCTTCAAGTTGGATGGTTTGCGCTTGTGAACAGCAATCTTTAAGTCAGACCACAGATTTTCTATTGGATTGAGGTCTGGGCTTTGACTAGGCCATTCCAACACATTTACATGTTTCCCCTTAAACCACTCAAGTGTTGCTTTAGCAGTGTGTTTGGGGTCATTGTCCTGCTGGAAGGTGAACCTCCGTCCTAGCCTCAAATCACGCAGAGAGTGGTACAGGTTTTGCTCAAGAATATCCCTGTATTTAGCACCATCCATCTTTCCCTCAACTCTGACCAGTTTCCCAGTCCCGGCTGCTGAAAAACATCCCACAGCATGATGCTGCCACCACCATTTTTCACTGTGGGGATGGTCAGACATAGAGTTTTCTCTGATGGCCGAAAAGTTCCATTTATGTCGCATCAGAGCAGAGCACCTTCCTCCATACATTTTGGGAGTCTCCCACATGCCATTTTGCAAACTCAAATTGTGCCATTTAGATTTTTTGCTGAAAGTAATGGCTTTCTTCTGGCCACTCTGCCATAAAGCCCAACTCTATGGAGCGTACGGCCTATTGTCGTCCTATGTACAGATACTCCAGTCTCTGCTGTGGAACTCTGCAGCTCCTTAGGTCTCTGTGCTGCCTCTCTGAATAATGCCCTCCTTGTCCGGTCCATGAGTTTTGGTGGGCGGCCGTCTCTTGGCAGGTTTGCTGTTGTGCCATGTTCTTTCCATTTGGTTATGATAGATTTGATGGTGCTCCTGGGGATCAACAAAGATTTGGATATTTTTTTATAACCTAACGCTGACTTGTACTTCTTCTCAACAACATTGTTCCTTACTTGGAGAGTTCCTTGGTCTTCATGGCAGTGTTTGGTTAGTGGTGCCTCTCGCTTAGGTGTTGCAGCCTCTGGGGCCTTTCATAAAAGGTGTGTATATGTAATGACAGATCATGTGACACGTAGATTGCACACAGGTGGACATCATTTCGCTAATTATGTGACTTCTGAAGGTAATTGGTTGCAGCAGAGCTTTTTATGGGCTACATAACAAAGGGGGTGAATACATATGCACATGCCAATTTTCTGTTTTCTATTTCTAAAAAACAGTTTTATTTATATATCATTCTCATATTGTGTTTTTGATCCATCACATAAAATTCAGATTAACAAAACATTGAACTTAAGGCTGTAATGTAAGAAAATAGGTAAAAAGTCAAGGGGGGTGAATACTTTTTCAAGGCACTGTAAATACTCAAATCCACCAGTTTACCTCACAAACTCTCTTTATTTTCTGTCTTTCAGTTAATTAACCCTCCCTACCCTACAGTAGATTAACCTTTTGTTGCAGAATGAGCAAAATGGTACTATGTTTTTTTTGGGACCATTATATAAATATAGACAGAATTTGCTGTCCTTCAAGAGAACCTTTCTTACTTGCAAGGAAAGCAAGATCGAGCTAAATGGTAAGATCTATTTCAAATAATCAGGATTATATTTTGTACTTTTTTTATATACAGCATTGATTTAAACAGAAGTTAAAAAACATCTTTGAAAATTAAAATGCGTTATGTATACTGGATTAACAAACCACTTTTAAAAGTTGCCTACTTTTGTTCTATTGTATAGTTCGAGATAGGATCATTCAAAAAGACAGGAACATTAACCATCAAATAAAAGCACCTCAAATAGGCTGACATGAAATGTAAGTACTAGCATGATATTTCATATTAAATGCCAATCATTTGAAAGATCCAGATATTTCTTTTTGCTTTTAGAGGGACGCCCATGGGCTCACATCTATATTTCAGTTCAAAGGGATAAGATGAATGCATTTCAAATGTAAATATGTAACAATGTGAATAAGAGATAACTTTCTATTCATTAACTGTAAATAAGCAGACAGAATAACAGAAACAGAGCATAGTAAAAATAAAATACACTTAAAATCAATGGTAGTTAAAAAGCCCTTTTGGATCGCAACCTTGTTGTGGTAAAGGGGCTTGTGAAGCTGTCAGCAATACCATGTTGGGCCACCCAAGATGAACAGGTCATAGTAGAGAGGTCAGACAAATTGTGGTCCACTGGAGAAGGAGCTGGCCACCAACTCCAGTATTTTTGCTATGAAAACCTTATGGAGCACAACCAGAAACACGGACAGATGTGCCTGGCATGCTACGTCCATGTGGTCACCAAGAGTATGTAGAATTAACAACAACAATTTTTTTTTTAAAAAGAACACATGTATTATTTTAATTAATTGACTTTTCATCCAAATATGTAGATAAAAGAAAACATTTAAACGTGTTAGAATTAGGAATAAAGTTTTGGTATGAATAGTTGTTGTGTTATAGCGTTTGGAGTTGTGTTACAATGACCTTATTTGTAATGGTAATGTAGTACTGTAGTAATGCATTGCATTACCATACTCATAGATGTTGAGCTTGAATCAGTGGTGGAGCTTGTGCATAGGGGGCCCCTGTCCAAAATGAAAATCACCCCCCCCCCCCCTAGGAGGGGACATGCACAATTTTTTTTGCACTTCGCAAACCCCCTCCAACATCAACGCAGTACATATATATATTAAACAAAAATAAATATATATATATCTATATATATTAGTCTGTGTCTATATATAACACACACATATATATATATATATATATATATGTATAAAATGGACATCATACATCTACACCTATATAAATATATACTAGCAACTTGCCGTCAAAAATGACGGCAATAACATTTGAAGCCTGGCAATGCTGTTTGCCACACAATGTGATGTTTTGCCCCCTCTGAGCACCTTCCACGCTCATTGCGAGCCCTGCTCTGTGCGCCTTTGGCGCTCGTGTGGTGGCTCGCAATGAGGGCCTTTGGCGCTCATTGCCAGCCACTCCTCCCATCTACTTCACTGCTAATTACAGGCCTCTGCAGCTTGCAACTTTTGTGCTTGGGAATGCCATGTGTCTCTTTCCACCATCTCCCCCCGTCCCTTCCCTGTGTCCTTCTCCTCTGTCTCTGCTGAATCTTTGCATGGCGCGTGCTGACTGCTGTTTGTTTTATTTCCGAAGTCCTGCGTGCCTAGCATTATTGGTGTATGTGTTACTGTCTTTGCCATTGTGTAATTTCTACGTTCTGCGTTTCTGGCCTTGCTGAGTGTCATTTTCATCTTGTTTCAGAATTTTTACGTTTTTTCGGCCACCATTTTTTTCCCGCTTTAGCGATTTTAGATTGTTAAAAAAGACAAAATATGCCTCAAATTAACTTGCAACCTCACTCACAGGCTCTTTGGCTCTCCCCCTGTGCTGTGTGTGAGCATTTCCAGTTCGGGGGTTCGGGCGTTAAAGTCGTATTTTTTCAAGCACGTGCCTCAACAGCTCACCTCGCTTCACGAGACTCGCAAGTGTGATGACAACTCGCAGTTTGACAACTATTATATATGATACTAGCAACTTGCCCGTCAAAAAATAAGGCAATAAAATTGTAAGCCAGGCAATGGGTTTTGCTTCTCTGAGCACCTTCGGCGCTTATCGCGAACCTTTCCTCCCACCTACTGTACTGGCCGCTCATTGCAGGGTTCATTCAAGTTTTGTGCTTGGGAATGCCATGTGTGTCTTTCCAGCATCTCCCCCCTGTCCTTTCCCTGTGTGTTTCTCCTCTGTGTGTCTGCTGAATGTTTGTGTGGCGCGCGCTGACTGCCATTTGTTTTATTTTCAGAGTCCCTCATGCCTGCGTTTTGCTGGTGTAAGTGTTATTGTCTTTGCCGTTGTGTATTTTCTAAGTCCCACATGCCTGGCTTTGCTCAGCCTCGTTTTCATCCAGTTTCAGATTTTTTTTACGTTTTTGTCCGCCATTTTTTTCGAGTGATGAAACACGGCAAATAAGGCTCAAAATCGCTTGCAACCTCAAACCCAGGCTTCATGGCTCTCCCCCTGTGCTGTGAGTGAGTGTGTTTTAATTTATTTTTTATTATTTTTCTTGTTTTTCGTATTATTCCGAGGTCGGATTTTTTTGCCCTCCGAGATCAGATTTTTTTATCTAAGTCCCGCGTTCCTTAACTGCTTGCAGCCTAAGTAAGTCCTGCGTCCTTAACTGCTCGCAGCCTAAATCCCGCGTGCCTCAACTGCTTGCTTCGCTTCATGCACCTATATAAATACTTTCTTACCTGCTCAATGCTGCACTCCACTTCCTGGGCTGAGGAAGGGCCACGGCAGGCCAGAGGGCTGAGGGGGGCCACAAGATATAGTAATATGGTATAGATACTCATGGGTTACAGAACAGGGGAGTCATATGGGGTCACACAGTATAAAAATCATATCTATGTTAATGTAAGGGTCGGATTAATCAAAGTGTGATAAATGAAGACTGATTAATATGAATTGGTCCTGTAAATTAACATAGAATTAACCAATGTTTTTTTCTTGTGTGATCTCATGTGCCTCCCCTCAATTACAAACAGTCAACTTGATAAATGAGCGAGGATTTTTTAAACATTTAAATAATGGTCTATGCAATAAGATACACTGATAATTAAATACATATCACCTTATTCACTGCAGTAAGAGGAAGGCCCCTGTATTTGCTTAATTTCCTCAATTACTCCACCAGATATATCAGCCTTATTAAATTGCAATTTGGCCAATTGAATAGTGCTCTATATAAGCACGTAGCATATTTTTTAACAGAAGTTTTTAGTTAGTGAACTTCTATCCAAAAGCAAGGTTTTCACTAACTAAAACCTTCTGTAAAATAAAAAAAATGCTATGTGCTTATATAGAGCCCTATTCAACTGGCTGAATCGCAATGTAATAAGGCTGTTGATGTATGCATCTTTCCCACAACCTATTCCTACCATTAATCTGTAATACTATTATTAATTCTACACTGCCTTTGCAAAACACAAGATGCTATATCATAGTATCTAAACAATATAATAGAATATTTTTAAAGGACCACTGTGGTCCCATTGTTTCTAAATGTTTTTTTTTAAACCAAACATGATAATAGGCAAAATGTTTCCTGTTACTTTCAATGAAGTTTAAACAGGTTTTACTTAATGTATTTTTCATGCAAAAATCATCTTTTGTAACATTTAAAATGAAAAAAAAAAAAACAGTTGTGCTCCACATTCTTTTAAAGGGGTATTGAGAGCATATATTTTAAGCTTATTTCAATGACATAAACATTATTTAAATCTTTAATAGATTTAATAAATTATTTTTAAAACAGCCTGAGGGAAGTGTGTCTCACTTTCACAACAAGGGGTGCAATATAAAACAAGAATAGTGCAATATCTGGCTAACATAAGTTTGGCATCTTTCTATATAATTGTCAATCTATTCCCAAGATTATAGGGCAATATATCATGAAATACAAGGCAGGGTTTACTATCATGCAGGGGGGGGGGGGGGGGCTAGACTGTAGATATGGGCCCAAAACTGGCAATAGTTAATACTGTGTGAAGTTATATAGTATTGTGTAATTTTTCACCATTTTGTAAAATACTGTGCCACATGGACGTTGGGACTATTGCAACCATGATGGGATGGCTAGAATTAAATATGGTTTAATGTTTCTAAACTGCTAGGTAATATTTCCCTCATGTAAATAGTAAACTGTGTAAAACTAGAATGTGGTAATGTTTGGACTTTAAATGTAGGATTTTCCTTGGGTGTTATAATAAATAAGGGGTACTCAGTTCAGGATTTTGGAAAAGGAATAGACACCAGGGAACAATGGGTAATCAGTTAAGAAAGGATTGGTGAGATGAACTTAGCCCTTTTTGACCTTATCATTTACTTAAAGGGACAGCTACATGTTCAGGGTTAGCTGTAGAAGGGCATGTACACAGTCAGACATGATGTTTCCACCATTGTTCTGACTGATGACCCCTTGGAAGGGATTAGACTACTGATGACCCCTTGGAAGGGATTAGACTAGCAGTCAGTCTGGCTCCTGGACAGCAGGGGTATATCAGGGAGAATGTGATCATTTGATGTACAGCTCCTCCATATGGCCCAGGGTATGGAATGTGGAGATTGGTTCATCCTATGTTTATCTGAGGTTGTGGCTTGTTGTGATTGGTTCCTATTTTCCATAAATGTACTGTACTGTTCCCATTAAAGTTAGACTCTGTTTGACTCTACATAAACATGGTGTATGTGTCATTCTACAGGGAAGACTTGTGTTATTTTACTGAGCTAATCACTTGCTGGTATCCTGATTTCCTGCTCCTGTGTTCCTGTATCCTGATGACTGGTGTTTCTGAGCTGAATAAGCAGGCTGGGTGCTGAAATATCCAAATCCATCACAATCCAATGGATGTTTCTGTAAGCTGAAAGTAGGAGGTTTTGAAGTATACATGGTCCTCTCACCCCTGTGTCGTGACACTTACAATGAATAAAGTATTGTGATTATAAAATCAACAAGCATGCCAGCATTTCAACCTTTATTATATCTGGAACAATGGCAAATGAAAGCTTGAGTGAATATTGCCAGCATTTTATAAATGTGTTTTTTTTAAAACTTGCTGTGTAGTTAAGGGGTTATTCCATCCTATTAACTTTCTGTTTTTTATGAATAAGGAATGTTAGGTGGTGCCAGTGAGTACTTAGTACAATGCTATATCCAGACTATTTTATTGTTCAATGTATTACTGACATATCCAATTATATGAAACAATAGGAGGTGTAAGAATAAAACCAAAACACTCCTAAAATTGTACACAAAGGTGCAGTTCTTTGTCTTGCTTGGGCGCAATGGATATAAGGGAGTTGAATGCGTGTCCAAAATCATCCCCTGAAATACAATCCATCAAATAACTGATTAATTATGCAAGATGTAATGGATTTTCTATGATTCTTCTGATTTTATTTTAATAATAATTGATTGTACTATATATAATTGTATATCCATGTATAATTCTTTTCATATATACTGTACATTTATACATAGCAAATACATTAATTTAAGTTCTGTCTCTATATTCTTAAGAATCTCAATAAAAACGGTCAGGGGTGCTCAATTTGAGAACGGACAACACCTAGGTAGTAGGTTTCTCCTATAGGTCTGATTACCCACTCAGTGAGCAGCCTCCTTACTGCAGTACATCAGTCTGGTCTCACTCAAAAGAATGCTCCAGTCCTGAAATACTGGGCAATTCTACCCTGAACAGGAGAAACAGCCAACCCCAGATGTACATTTCAGTTCAGGGGCCCAGTGCAGAGTCATTTTTAAAAAAACATATTTTTTTTTTTGCATTTCATTTTTTTCGGGAGTGTAAGGTCCCCATTGTGGCTCCCATTACAGCCCAATGCTACAAGGCACCACTGGGACCTACCTGGGACACCCTCTACCTCCTGGACCACACACACACACCTCCAGCCTAAATAGAGTGTGTGCCTGTTAAAAAAAAGAGCATTTCTACTGAAGCTCCAACAGGTGGCAGTGTGGAGCAGTTCAGCATGCTGGGGATATGTATCAGGGAAGAAGGTAAGAGAGCAAGGGCTGCAAAGTGGTTGAAAAGTTCAGGGGGATGGGTTCTGTGAGCGAGAAACAAAGGAGAAAGGGATGGGTGATAAGTGAGGGGTGCTCAGAGGGGTTGGGTGCTGTGCGGGAATGGATTCTGAGAGGGGATGGCTTCTGACAAGGACTGGATGCTATGTAGGGATGTGGAAGAGCGGAAGAGTGGAAGAGCGTTGGCTGCTGTGTGAAGATGATGTTTATATCTGTGTACATATATACAGTATATATATTTTTATATATATATATATATATATATATAAAATAAATAAATATATATATATATGTGTGTACACATGTATCCATAGAGGATGTAGCAGGCAAGTGGAACATTCGTGCCCTGAGCTATGCTGCAGGCAGAGGAGCTTCGCACAGGCAGGAGCACTGAGTGATTTGGCTTTGGCGGGGCACAGCGCAAAACATTTTTTACATCCGCCCAGAGGGGGCCCCAAAATTGTTTTTTGCACCAGGGCCCTCCATTCTCAAGTTCTGCCACTGCGTGGACTCCTTGCTCACTGTGCCTTAGGGAGTGCAGCTACACCTCACTGACAAGATTGAAATGTACTGTATGTCTGGGGTTTGCTGTTTCTCCTGTTAAGGGTAGAATTGCATTTCTTAAGAATATGTCCTTAAGATAGATATGCTTACAGTGTTATGTGAGTCCTGGTTTTTTTTCTGGGTAACAGAAGGCTCCAATAGATTGATGCATTTACATTGCCTTGGTGCTGGCAACATTATATTATTGATTTTAGGGTGTATGGGGTAATTACAATCATTCTAGGTAACCGAAAACTTGGATAAGCTGTTTTATAGTTAACCCTTTTGTCCACAGACCCATGCATTGTATTGTGTTATTTGTGTATACATTCATATTAATTGTATTTGTTAATTATCTATTTAAATATCTTAAGTTTCATAATATATTTGTAACTCTGTTATTCCATGAACAACTTGAATGAAAGCAAGGGCCATTAAAGACCTCACTGTCAGAATCTTTGTTATATTGGTCCGTGATTTCATTTAGCTTTTAAAAAGGAACTGTAGTTTTATACTGAGTCATGTTAAAGTAATGAAAACTGGGACACCTATTTTATTTTGTTCACTTTCAAAAACTCATTGTGGCCCAAAGTGCTGATCCTAGCAATAGTGTAGGATATCTTTCTACACCTGCTGGAAGCTATTTCCTTGTTCAGAACCCATTTTTGGTCAAACTGAAATACAGTTTTAATAGAAAACATGCAATTATGAGGTTATTTTTCTTCGGGGAAAATCTATACTAGGTCTACTAAAACAAAACATTGTATTATATTGGGTTGTATTGCTTAATGAATATTTAGAGAAAAATGTGCTGGGGAAAAATGCCTTTTGAAGAAATATTGACTTAATTATTTCAGATAAAACCTTTTGCTGCTGGAAATACTGCTCTTACATTATATATTACACTTGACACCAAAACTGTTCTCTCTATTTATTATACAGTCAGCATGGCTAGGGCATCTTTTTACAAATTGTGTCCTGGCGGTTACCTTTTGCTATAAAATAGTGTAGAATTGACACTAAAATTGAGAATTTTCTACTCATACTGCTCTGTTTTCTGTTCTATATTTTTTTATATATGTGATTGGAAATTTACCTGAAACATAATGTTTACTTTTAATACAAGCTTCCCTTGCTATGTTTGCAACTGCTGCATGTTTTCATATGTTTCAGTATCATAGTACTTATTTATGTTTTAATATTTTTTAACATGGTTGATGACAATTGGGATTTTCAACTAAATGATCTTTTTTTCTTCCGCCTGAAAAATGTAATCCTGTGTACCTGAAATGTTTTTGCTATGACGTGATTGCAAATATACTTTACAGGTGTACTTGGTCTGTTTTTTTTAGAAAATCGTTAATTCACACATTATTGTGGAAAATGTAGTCCTGTTTAGCTGTAGGACTGCAAAGCAAATCTACTCATACTTAGTTATGTTCACTGAGTTTTAGGCAATGTTGACTTTTTTTTACTGGTATTCATATATATAATAGATTCTAAATTATATGCATTTTTGTCTTTTAATTTCAATATTGGAACTATCATTTAAAATTAATGTGGTAACATGGAAAGCTTAAAGGACCACTGAGGTGCATCTATAAATAAAAGTTAACATTTTTTTCCTAGTTTTAAAGGCTACAGTTTTCTCCTCAAGCGGAGCTACTACCTGTGTCTGTCAGGGGCATGGCCAGTTCTGTCTGTGTGCTGGACTATTATGGAGCTTGGAAGCAGGCTGGGCTGATGTCACTGTCACTGTCCCATGACATCATTAGCCACGACTCCACTGCCTACAGAGAGGTAACAGCTCTATTGTAACATGCTTGCAGCTGCCCCACAGGCCCCACCAGTGACAGCACATGAGCCATCCTAGCCCTGCTCCATTTACTAAGCATGCTCAGTCTGAAGCAGAAACTAGACTGGTCAGACTTTATTTTTAGGCCGGGAAAAAGGAAGAGCTTGTCACACCCTTGATAGACAGGTCGGATGAGATAGGACTACTTGAGGAGAAAACACGCAGTTTAAAAACTAAGAAAATGTTTTAACTTTTATTAATTTTAAAATGCATACGTTTTTTAATAGCCAATGCCCAGCAAACAAACATATGAGTCTTACTTCTAAATGCACTACAGTGATTCTTTAACAAAAGCAATATTTGCAGCTTCTTTAGAAATATTTAAAAAATAGATGTATGTTTACACTTATCCTATATATCTTTGTATATTTCATGCCTTGTGATTTCATTCATTTTTTTAAAAAAAATATTTAATAAAACATGAAAACATATTTTTATTTATTTAATTGTTAATTCAGATAAATGTAGGCTATTATATCAATCAAAAAAACGTTTAAAATTTAATATATAAAACATGTTCTCTGTGAGAAACGTATGCATCTATTGTGGCTATTTAGTTAATTTAAATTAGATATGTAATCAAATTAACCAACAAACAAGAACTCATTCTTGTTTTGATTGCCCTATTGGAACAAAGTACAATGAACTCTGAGACTCTGAACTCTGAGATGTAATCTTTCTCCTTATTAACAACTTACAGGTTTGCCTTTGTAGAGTGACCCATCAAGTATTAACATGCAACTGAGAACTATCCAGTTTTATTCCTGATTCTCCCCTTCTCCCATAACCCTGAAACTCATGCGTGGAACATTGTGTGCTTTGTTGTTCACTTTCTCAACCCATGCCTATTGATCTTTGTTTTATACAGGGAAGGGAAACAGTGCTAGATGGATGCAGCAGAGGTTCAAATATGGGATAACTTAAAATGATACATAATAAGTGCTATTAATTGCATGCACAACTGTGAATACCGGTGGGGAGGGGGGAGATAAAGGAGAGCGTGGGAGAGAGACAGGGGAGAGGGTGGGAAGGAGACATGTAGGGGAGACAGGAGGAGAGGGGGAGACACAGGAGGGGGGGAGATAAAAACGGGGAGGGAGACAGGGAGGAGGGTGGGAGAGATACATAGGAGGGGGGAGAGAGACATGGAAGAGGGTGGGAGAGAGACAGGGGAGTGGGGGATAGAGACAGGGGAGTGGGGGAGAGAGAGAGGGGGGAGAAAGACATTGGGGAGAGAGACAGGGGAGAGGGTGGGAGAGAGACTTGGGGGAGAGAGAGAGACATGGGGGAGAGAAGGAGGGGAGGGGCAAATAAAGAAGAAGGAGGAGAGGGAGGGAGGAAGAGAGAAGGAGGGATGGAGACACAGAAGGAGGGAGAGAAAGGCGAAGCGAGGGGGAGAGAGATAGAGAGAGAGAGAGAGAAGGAGGGAGAGAGAGATAGAGCACAGAGAGAGAGGGCATAGAGACAGAGAGAAGCAGAGAGCTTACAAAGAGAGGGAGTGAGCGGGAGAGATAGGACGCAGAGAGAGAGAGAAAGAGAGAGAGGGCGTTCAGACAGAGAGAGGGCACTCAGGCAGAGGGAGAGAGTGCTCAGAGCGAGAGGGAGAGAGCGTTCAAAGAGAGAGAGAGAGAGGGCGCAGAGAGAGAGACCAAACAGATAATTTATGATACCGTCATTTGTGACGGGCAAGCTACTACTATATATATAAAAAGTAAAAATTCTAAACGATGTTGCCTTTGAACTTGTTTGTGTCAGATAAAGGTTACTAGGTAAAGTCACTATACATTTTAATTGTAGGGTTTTGTTGTAATATAAATAGGAAAATACTTTAAAAACATCAGTTTGTAATTTTGTGAATATGTGTGTGTAAATATACACTTCCCTTTCTGGATCACTACCTTTTTCATGGTAAAGGGCATAAAAGAACCATGTAGGGTAACCCAAGATGGGCAGGTCACAGCAGAGATGTCAGACAAATTGCTGTCGACTGAAGCACTGGAGAAGGAACTATATCGTTGCCAAGAGAACCTTATGGATAAGCACAACCAGAGACACAACGATTGTGCTTGCTGAGAGTCAAGCACAACAATGGCTGAACAACAACAAATATACACATACATAACCTAGTACAGTAGGTTGTTGACATCATATTATTACTATATTCCTTTCACTTGTGTAATGGTGAGAGCTATATACAAATGAGTTGTGAATAAATACTAAGCCATTAAAATATCTTTGTTTAGGGCCTCAATATGTTGAAGGATATATGCATAAACATAAAAACAACTTGAAGATACCTGGTCTTGCTAAAGTAAAAAGCCACATTTATTTAAAAAAATATTTAAACACAGCTATTTGTGCCTCAGAGACAAATACTTTCTGTTGCAATGTTTTGACAATTTCTTGAGCAAATTATTATTATTACTCTTTATTCTTTAAATCTAAGCTAAATTATTACATTATTATGTACAATTCTGAAAATACAAACATTGTGTAAACTTTCTGAGAGTTTTGCAATACACACTCATATAATGTAAAGCTCAAAACCTGCATAAAACAATAGTCCCATTTCTATGTAAATCATCCCTATTATCCAACTAGCAACTTAAAGAGTTTGGATACGTACAGTAAATGTTCAGTGATAAAAAAGAATCCAAAAAATGAGAAGTCCGTGAAAAGTATTTTGCCGCATTCATCATACACTTGGCACCTATCAGTCCGGGCCATGGACATGCAACCTTTATGAGGAGAAATTTGTTTAGCCACCTCTGTTCATTCAACAGAAAGCCTTGAAAGTAAGAACCAAATACTTCACAAAGACAGCAAATGAAACACATCAGCTGAAAGATTGACTGACTGGTTTTTGCATAGATCTGATGGATGGTTTCAACTGACCTGTAAAGACATTGCTTGGGCTTTAAGCCACAGCAGCCAGACACCAGAATCAGCTAGTACTTATTAGTAACTGAAGGAAAACTGGTCAACCATGACTTCAATTGTAGGCAATAGATTTTTACCAGCATCAAATTGAGGAAACATTATATATCTTGGTTTATCTGGTGAGCTGCTAACGCATAAAGTAAATAAACGTGAACATTTATAGAAAGGACAAAGCACAATGAAAGAATTTGAAGTACAGGTTAAAAAAAGAAAAGAAAAGCACTTTCAAGCTTTCGTTGTGAAATAAGATACAGGAATCCTTATTTAAGTCTAAGCATAAAATGCATGAGTGACTTGAAACCTAGTCTTCCATAAAATTCCAAAGCAGCTCCTTTTTACCCTTGGCCAGCTTGTTGTGACAGTAAATTGCATACTTTAAGTGCAACTTGAAGCTTGGTCCACATCTAAGGAGGAACAAAATGCTCTTAGTACATTCCAATCTATTCCTTTTATAAATCTCAGTAGTAGAATAGGACGAAGAAGCCTAAGAGCAATAATGGTTTGAGCAGTTTTTTTAATGGGCAGTGGGTGGCCAATGCAGACAACTTTCCCTCAATTCTTAGGCTGATGTATGATTATTAGCAGTAATGGTTTAATATATAATACAATTACACCCTTTAACAGTAGATGTTTTATAGAATATATATAGAATAGATAAGAAGGAATGTTATATGACAGTTAGGACTGGAGTACAGAGTATGTCCAATAATACAAATGAATAATAAGAGTACTGTAGTATGCACTGACCCGATATTATTTGACAAAAATTGTATGTAAAGACAAACAAGAGATGCAGATGCAATACTAATTGGATGTTACAATGTATGTTGTAAAGAGAGTTTGCGAAAAACTATCAGCTCTGTAATAAAAATTAAAATAATGCAAAGTATCCATATAGCAAGAGCCTATGTAATGGGAGACAATATTTTTTTAAATTTCTGAATGCAAAAAGAAATTCCACTTTAAAGGTGCCATTCCTTAGTGAAAGTGCTTTCAATATGATTTATTAAAATCTAATCAATCTACAGGGCTGTTGAGGAAGCAGCTCAAGTGCATTCAAGTAATTGAAAGTTTTACTAATTCAGAACCTTCTAGGAATTTTTTGGCCATTATGAAGTCTAGCTCTTCAAATTAAAATGCTGTAAATATTGGACTGGAGTGGTCCCTTAAAGGTCTATAAGTATTTCTGGTGCAGATTATGTTAATTTACCTGCTACATAGAAACTGTACTCTACACAGGTTGTCAGCACTCTCCAATTAGTTGCATTATATTCAGGAGCTTGCTGAAAGATTATGTCAGCAGGTGAACCAAGATGTCTTGAGGAAGCGTGCAGCCTTTTTTGGTCACTCACTGGAACAGGCCTAACAAATGAAAGCCTTTGCCCTTTTTGCATGGTCATGAACCCTTTAGAAAATTAAACATCTCCAGGAGAGCGTCTCTGACAAAAATAATGTGTGTAGTCTAGACAAGCCAAAATAAGTTCCATTTTAGATCAGGATGGAATGATTGTTTTGATCCTCCTAATGTGGTCGGGAAATGTCCAAGGAACATGTTAATACAAGTCTCATGATTCTAATCAGATCCAAGCTTCAGTGATCATTCTGAACAGGGCTTACTAAGGTTCTCAAACATAAATCCTCAGCTTCTGGTTGTTGCACCAAAAAAAGATTAAGATAGGTGCAGATATGTTAAATTTTAAATCCTGGATCTTATTACACAGTAGTGTTTACAATTGACAGAATGCAAAATTTGTCATGGTGGACTTGATACTAAAAGCGATTTTACTAATGGTATTTTCAACTTGTAATTAATAAAATAATGCAAAATATTGAGGATCCAATGTGCTCAAGCAAAACATTGTTTTAAGATCCTGTAAACTCACGCTAAATTTGCACTTACATTTAGAATCTTACATTGATAGTTCTCTGTCAATCATAGTATTTTATGGAAATAAAAAGCAAATCAAGATGTGAACTGTGACTGGATTAGACATCAACATGGAAGTGTGAAAAGTATATAGCAATTGTATTACTAACCATGCACACCAGTGCCTCAGTTGGCACAGTCTAATTATATATACTGTAGTTCAGGGAGAGATTAAAAGACTCAGCAGAAATTTCAGCAAGGAAAACACTTTTTTCCACAAGCCATTCAACCTTCTGTCTGATGGTGATTTCATAGCTGGTGACTTTAGTGATCCTTTGATATTATTTGTTTTGCTTTTGTGCACTGATGCCTTTATTATTTAGATCAGGCTTATTATTATTATTATTATCTAGTATTTAAAATATGCCAACATATTCTGCAGAGTCATACATAGGAGTAAACAGAACACAAAAACAATATCAAGACAGATTAAATAAAAAAAATAAAACATCCCTGTCTTTGTATATAGAGTACTTTTTCAAGCATCCTATATGGTAAAAACTTGCAAACTTACAACCTAAAGGATTTGGATAGTGATAGATACTTTGGGCATATTATGTGTGTAGGTTATAAGCTTCATTAAATAGATGTGTTTTTTTGTGAGGTTTTGAAGGTTTTGAGACAGGAGGAAATTCTAATGGAGCGAGGTAAGGAGTTCCAGAGAATAGGGGCACACCAAGAAGAGTCCTGAAGGTAGGAATGAAAGGAGGTGATAAAAGAGGAGGAAAGAAGTAGGTCATTAGCAGAAAGGAGGGTGAGGGTGGGTGTATATTTTGAAATGAGAGCAGAGATATAAGGGGGAGCATTATTGTTGAGGGCTTTATATGTTAGGGTCATGATTTTAAATTTTATTCTGGAGGTTATGGGGAGCCAGTGGAGAGACTGACAGAGTGGAGATGCTGACATTGAGTGTTGGGTATTGTAGACGAGTCTAGTGGACACATTCTTTATAGATTGGAGTGATGATAAGTGGGTGATGGGGAAGCCAGCTTTAGTCCTTGGGATCAAGAACAAGGCCACATTTTTACATATCTTGTCTGAGTACAGGTAGCTAATTGAATTACCTGCCCTGATACCGTAATATCTTGAATGTGTGGCATATATCTATCCTTTAACACTGGATAAGCCTGATTTAGATGCCTTTGCTAATTCCGTGGAAAGAAAGAAAAAAATATTACAGTATTCTCTTATGAAAAGGTGTTAATATTTGTCACAAGTTATACATTGTCCTTTAAGACATGATGCAGAGTTGATAGTTCCCTGGTTGTTTTCAGCAGGTTTACTTTACTCAGTACTGAACTTGGATTCACAGAGGTCAAAATCTCTCATTCCAAATGCACACACCTAACCCCAAGCCGCATTGTCTAAGTTTTAAAGCCAATTGCTGTTGACATAAAACAAATGAGAGGTTTGCAAAGCTTTGATTTGCTGTGTTGGGAACAACAAAGATACTAATAAGGTCAAACTGAGTATTAAGTGGAGTTGATCTGGTAACAAAATGGCACTTTCATTTTACAAATCTGACTGTTGGATTTTTGCTGTAACATAAATATAACATGAGGTTAGGAAAGCATCACTTCAGGTAAATAAGAGGAAACTGTGTAATAATTTAGAAATTAAACCAACACACAGTATTCCATAACAATCCAGATATATTCTATTTATATGAACAGTCAGCATTTCCCAGAATGCACCCTGAATTTCCAACATATACACAGGGCCGGATCTACCTTTTTGGAGCCCCTGGGCAGTGAAGTGGAAGAGCCCCTGCGAGTGAGTACACACGGTATCACAAGGACCCATTTTTGCATTTTCTGTGCATTTCAAGTTCATTTTCTTGTAGTAATTCTCTTGTTCTAGGTGGTTACTACCCAACTAGTAGCCAGGCTACTACTGAACTGCTGCATTTCCTTTTTTTTTTAAGCCAGGATCTATTTTTTTTTAAAGTGGCGCCCCTTACAGTGAAGCGCCCTTAGGCGGCTGCCTAGTTGGCCTAATGGGTAATCTGGCCATGCATAGATAGATGCCGGTAAACTGGATGTATATTACATGTACAGTAGCACACATTGTCCATAAAGATTTTAGCTGACCTTTTAAGCAGCGATGTAATGTAAATTGCCATTGATAGACAAATTAAATTACTTTTTGCAGCTTGATAAAGAGACAGATCTTATTCAAAGTCCCTTCCATGTGGGTGAATATGTTAGGAGCAAAAGCAAATGTCTGCTTTTGATACAACAGTTAATCATTAAAAACAATAGTTCAATTTTATAACTTTTTAAAATATTTTTCCCATAATCAAGTAAATGTATGCAAAAGAGCATATTATAAATATGACGCTCTTGTGTTTCTTCAAGTTGATAATTTTTTTAATGAAATTCAGGTACATTTGTTGGTAGTGGTGGATACCGATGTTATGAGTATATATATTAACATACATATACTGTAGCTAAAATATCATCATTCATAATTAGAGTTGAAAACAACTGACCTAGGAAGATTGGCTAGGACATGAAGTGTAAGGTGCCTAGGATCATAGATTGGATGGGCTAAGGTGGGTTACATGGTTACCTTAGATAATCTAAAACAAGATAAGAGAAGCCTACCTGGTAATGGATATCCACTATATACCCTGTTTTATGAGATTGTACCCACTCAGGGTGCAGTTTTACATGTTTAGCTTGGTTGTGTCATTACAAAGGAGAAATCTCCTGAAGCCTATTAAACTGTACTTAATTTTAAGGGTAGGCCAGAACTGAAATGCTAAGCAAGTCTCCTCTGCATGGCAGAAATAGCAACCCCAGATGTATGTTTTAGCTCTCCTACTTTTTTTCAGTGGGAGCTGTTGATTTTACTAGGCACATCAAGCTAGGGACCAATGTGTGTATTACCCTATTAGCTGAGCTGCATTGGCAGCTAAGCATAAGTGGCTAATTTGGGGTTTGAAGCCTTGGTGGCTGGCCTGGGTACCTGTCATTTATTTGTCAAGATAGTATATACTGTCTTGGTGGTTGATTAGAATATTACCTATTTAGTTGAATTCTGAAAATGTGTGTTAGTATTTTATATATATTATATTTTAACTAGGAATTTGCCCATTCAAAAAAACGGGAATGAAATTGAAAAGCTGGTAATGTTGGTTGGCATACAATGTGAGGCTTTGGTCCTCGTTGGTTTTATTTTCAAAGTCCTACGTGCCTGGCGTTGTTAGTGTAAGTGTTACTGTTTTCGCTGTTGTGTATTTTCTAAGTTCTGCGAGCCTGGCGTTGCAGAGCCTTGTTTTCATCCTGTTTCAGAATTTTTACATTTTCCATCAGACATTTTTTCCTCGCCTAGCCGTTTTTCGAGCGGCGGAAAACGGCAAATATGTCTCCAATTCGTTTGCAACTTCACTCCTAGGCTTCCTGGCTCTCCACTTGTGCGGTGTGTGAGTGTTATTATTTTTTATAATCATTTTGATTGTTTGGGGCTTTTTTGTAGTTACATGTTTGAACGAACTGCATGAAGTCTGCAATGAGTGTTGAAGCCTAAGTCCTGCATTCCTCAACTGCTCGCCTTCGGCGCTCATTGCAGCCAAAGTCCTGCGTGCATCAACGGCTTGCCTCGGGAAATATAGTGGGGAAGCAGTCCCTTATCTGTACTTATACATTTTGGCAGCACTTAAATGTTCAATAATCTGAATTCAAATTTAGAGAGACACAAATTAAACAGAAACAGAGAACTCAAACAATGGATTGTCCCTTGAAAATTTTGAGATTTCCCTATGAAAGTTGTTTATCATGTTGTAGTCTACAATATATTGTACACTGATAATATACAAAACACTAGTCATGGAGTACTGAAAATAGGCCAGGATTTCCCTGCTTTCCTCATTCCTTTTGATTGACTCACCTGAACCCAGGATCTTTGCTTCTTATCCCTCGTGTGGCATTTCTTTAAAACAAAATATTGATGTGGTATCAAATGGATAGATGGCCAATCTATTAGATAAGGTAGGAGTCACAAGATCCTGTTACAAAGCCATATATCAGTGTTACAGTACTCTTCATTTGAATGAGAATGTGCCCATACACTTACAGTGCCTTGCAAAAGTATCTCCCCCCTTGGCATTTTTCAAGTTTTGTTGCCTCACAACCTGGAATTAATATGGATTGTTTGAGGATTTACATCATTTAATTTACATAACATGCCACAACTTTGAAGAGGTTTTTTTTTTTAATTATTGTGAAGCAGATAACAAATAGGACAAAATAACAGAAAAGGTCAATGTGCATAACTATTCACCCCCCTAAAGTCAATACTTTGTAGAGCCAACTTTTGCGGCAATCGCAGCTCCAAGTCGCTTTGGATGTCTCTATGAGCTTGCCACATCTTACCACTGGGATTTTTGCCCATTCCTCCTTGCAAAACTGCTCCATCTCCTTGAAGTTGGATGGTTTGCGCTTGTGAACAGCCATATTTAAGTCTGACCACAGATATTCTATTTGATTGCGGTCTGCACTTTGACTAGGCCATTCCAACACATTTACATGTTCCCCCTTAAACCACTCAAGTGTTGCTTTAGCAGTTTGTTTGGGGTCATTGTCCTGCTAGAAGGTGAACCTCCGTCCTAACCTCAAATCACGCACAGAGTGGTACAGGTTTTGCTCAAGAATATCCCTGTATTTAGCACCATCCATCTTTCCCCCAACTCTGACCAGTTACCCAGTCCCGGCTGCTGAAAAACATCCCCACAGCATGATGCTGCTAACACCATGTTTCACTGTGGGGATGGAGTTCTTTGGGTGATGTGATGTGTTGGGTTTGCGCCAGACATATTGTTTTCTTTGATGGCAGAAAAGGTAAATTTTAGTCTCATCAGACCAGAGCACCTTCCTCCATACATTTTGGGAGTCTCTCACATGCCTTTTCGCAAAATCAAAATGTGCCATTTTGTTTTTTGATAAAAGTAATGGCTTTCTTCTGGCCACTCTGCCATAAAGCCCAACTCTATGGAGCGTACGGCTTATTGTCGTCCTATGTACAGATACTCCAGTCTCTGCTGTGGAACTCTGCAGCTCCTCCAGTGTTACCTTAGGTCTCTGTGCTGCCTCTCTGATTAATGCCCTCCTTGCCCGGTCCGTGAGTTTTGGTGGGCGTCCGTCTCTTGGCAGGTTTGCTGTTGTGACATGTTCTTTCCATTTGATTATGATAGATTTGAGGGTGCTTCTGGTTAACATTAAAGATTTGGATATTTTTTTATAACCTAACGCTGACTTGTACTTCGCAACAACATTGTCCCTTACTTGTTTGGAGAGTTCCTTGGTCTTCATGGCAATGTTTGGTTAGTGGTGCCTCTTGCTTAGGTGTTGCAGCCTCTGGGACATTTCAAAAAAGGTGTGTATATGTAATGACAGATCATGTGACACTTAGATTGCACACAGGTGGACATCATTTCACTAATTATATGACTTCTGAAGGTAATCGATTGCACAAGAGCTTTTTATGGGCTTCATAACAAAGAGGGTGAATACATACGCACATGCTAATTTTCTGTTTTCTATTTCTAAAAAAATTATTTTATGTATATATTTTTCTCATTTCACTTCACCAACTTAGACTATTGTCTTCTGAACCATCACATAAAATTCAGATTAACAAAACATTGAATTTAAGGCTGTAATGTAACAAAATAGGTAAAAAGTCAAGGGGGTGAATACTTTTGCAAGGCACTGTATCTGGCAACATAAGGATTAGGACGTTCTGCTTCTGTCTTATTTCTTATTTCATCATAGACATGTTTTATGTGTTCCTGCACTGTACAGCACTGTTGGATATATTGGAGCATTATAATGTATATCAATTATAACTATATCGAATAGCCCTCACATTTGTCTAAAAAGCCTTTGATTTCAAAGCTATCTGCTTCAAAACATAAGTGGCTAAAATAAACTTGTCCTTTCCAAGTACAAAAGTATAGTTTCTCATAACTTTATAAGACTAGGTTGCATCTAAATTTACCATTCTAGGGATGTGCCAAATATGCCAAGACCTAAATAAGATAGTTCTCTGACTCTAGATCTATCAATATCTAAGCCCCATCACCACTAAAGATCCCATTGCAACAGTTAAAACATTATGACCATTGCTCAATGCAAGCAACAAACACCCTATTTCTAATGCCATTAGACAGTACAGACATTTCTCTACTCATCAGAACTTTTGTAAAACTCTATGAAGATGCACATAACAAATATATATATATATATATATATATATATACCATCTATAAATCCAACCATTCTACAGATCATCACAATAGTCTAAGCTCATAATCCACTGTATGAAATATAGGACACTTCCAAAGAGCAGAGCATATTGGGAACTGGAATAGGAAAACAAGGGCAGGGTTCAAAAATAGCATGAAACTCAATGAATAGACAGTGTATGTTATTGAGTAATTCTAACTCGATTTATAAAAAATTAACAAGAACAGTCTGACCTTCTGTTTAGGGTCTTACAGTCAAAGCATCACTAACTATACTGCAATATATTATCACAGGGAACAAGAGACTAGTGACAATTACACTATACTGTATAGAGAAGGGAAAAATGTATTTACATACAGGTTCATTGGATAGACATTTAAATTCTCTGAGCATTCATGTACACGGTATTGAACTAACACCAAATTAAAGAATAAATAAAGAAAATGATATGTTTGATGTATTAGGGCTGTAAATATGCAGGATCCCTTCCACAGACCACCTGGGAAATTGTGCATTTATATTTTGAAAATGACATTAATTATAGATTTACTGATAGATCCAGAGCAATGACTGGGGAGGGTCAGGAATAAATCACCTCCCAAAGAGCCTAGAAAGATTTCCATAACATTCCTCACATGACAGCGATGTGCGAAAATTGACAAGAGGATTTGAAAATTGGGACAGAAGGAATCCGAGCATAAAATAACTTCAATTTTGCACTTTCGGTGGTTCTCGGAGGAATAGCACTGAGGACTGACCAACAACACAAACAAGTGAAAAAAAAACAAGGCAAAGGAGAGGAGTTATTAAAGAAAGAACACAGTCCTCTCACAGACAGAAAGGATGATCAATGGGTTTAGTCAGGGAGAAATTCAAGCAGAAAATTGATGCTGTCTTTTTTTTTATCTGTGAAGGAAGCAAAAGGAATTTTAAACTCTTTCCATAGCAAGACTCTTTAACTACTGGTGGTCTGGTTAAGCTATATTTTTAACAGTTTCACAACATTTATACCCTTTTTACATAAATAATTTTTGAGGTTTGGCACTTCAGTTAAATTTGTCAACATTGTATAACATTTATTATTATTATTATAACTAGCGACTTGCCCGTCAAAAAATGACGGCAATACAATTTTATGCCAGGCAATGCTGTTTGCCACACAATGCAAGACTATGGCCCCTCCGAGCCCCACGCTGAGCGCCTTCGCCCGTCTACTTTACAGTCCCCACCATGAGCGCCTTTGGTGCTCATGGCAAGCCCTGCAATGAGCGGCTTTGCCGCTCATTGCCATTTTTGGCAAGCCACACCTGCTTTTCAATGATCCCCTTTGGCGCTCATTGCGACCCGCATGATCAGCGCCTTCAGCGCTCATTGCGAGACTCTCCCCCTGTGTACTTTATAGGGCTGTGTAGTTTAGGGGCCTACTGCCTTGGGTTAAGTGTTACTCGATTGAGTTACATGTTACTGCCTTGTATTAAGTGTTACTGGTTTAGTATTAGCGTTTAGGGCTCGTATTTACGTGCTTCTTCCTCTTTTTACGTTCTTCAGCAGTGTTTTACGTCCTTCTGTCCCGTTTTCATCTTGTTTAATTTTTTGGGCCGCCATTTTTTTTCTCGCTTAGGCGATTTTTTATTTGTGAAAAAAGGCAAAATATGCCTCAAATTAACTTGCAACCTCACTCACAGGCTCCCTGGCTCTCCCCCTGTGCTGTGTGTGTGTAAGTTAATTTGAGTCATATTTGTTTATTTTTGCAAGTTTTTCCAGTTCGGCGGTTTGGCCGTTAAAGGTGTATTTTTGCGAGCCCCGCAGTCCATCTACGTTCTTTGGGAACTAAGTAGTACGGGCCGTAATCTTGCGTCCGTCCTTCGACGCTCATTGCCTAAGTCCTATGGTCTCGGTGATGAGTGTCAGTGGCGCTCATCTCCACCAGCTCAATGAGAGCGCCTCTGGCTCTAATCTCCACCAGCGCAATGAGCGCCTTTGTTGCTCCTTGCCGGCCCGCAACCGTGGCGGTTGCGGGGCGCTACTGCGGCCATCGCTTTGCAAGGGTTGCAGTTGCTGGGCTCGCTATGTGAGCCCGCAATGTTAATATTGCGTTACCAACAACTTTTGCCAACCCCCGCAATTACGACAACTATATATGTGATTATTATTACTAAACTTTATTTAGAAAGTGTCAACATTTCACGTTCCACTATATACAAATGGAAAATACATTATATACAGACAGCATGTGACATATAACAATATCATAACACATATTAATACAAAAAAAGGAGATGTCCCTGCACTGAGAGCTAACACTCTAAAGTCAGTGATTAAGCAAGTGATAAAAAGGAGTGGGGGAGATTGGAAACTAGTACTTACAGTGCAGCTGTGGGGGTGGTTGTGTGCCACAATAAGCAATGAACCAGGAGGTCAGTTGGTATCAGTAAGTTGTAGGTGTGAGGGTTGGAGGTGATAAACTTTCTTGAACAGGTGATGTTTTAGAGACCTCTTACAACTCGGAAAGCTAGGAAAGAGGTAGAGAGTTCCAAAGGACGGAGCAGTACGGGAGAAGGCCTGTAGGCAGTAATGGGAGGAGGTAGTTAGAGAGCATATGGCCTGAACTGATCAAAGAGAGCTGTTTGGGGTGCACTTGGAGATGACAGCAGAGATGTAGGATGGTGCAGACACATTCAGGGCTTTGCATTTGAGAGTCAATATTTTGAATTTTAATATGTAGGCAGGGGCAGAGCAACCAGTGGCAGTGCTGTGTTTTTTTTCTGAAGCATAGTGGCTCTCCTGGCCCTCCCACCTCAGCCCCCCTGGGCTTCCTTGGCTGCACAAACCCTGGCTGAAGATTGATAAAATGTGCATTTCTACTGAAGCTCAAAGAGGTGGCATTGTGGAGCAGTTCAGCATCATGGGTATGGGTATAAGGGGAGAAAGTAAGAGAGCAAGGGCTGCAAAGTGACAGCAAAGTACAGAGGAAATGGGTTCTGTGAGGGGAAGCAAATGAGATAGGGATCGGAGCTATGTGAGATGGGTGCTGAGAGGGATTGGGTGCTATGTGTGGATGGATACCGAAATGAAAAGGCTGTTGACACATATTTCTGTAGTGTAGTTTAGATCCCACCTGGACCCCATCGCGATTTATTGAAGAAAACTTTCATAGTGATCACATAAAGTCTACTATGTGAGCATTTTCTAAAGTGTGGCTTAGGGTCACATTAAAGTAGACTAAAACTGATTTACAGGGATTTGACAGTTCACTTTATTTTATTCAAGGCAGCAATAATTATTTAATGTTTCAAGAATCTTAGACACATTGCTATAATTTAGTTATAAGAGCACTAACCAATGTCCAGTGACAATGTTATTAGGAGAGAAGACAGTAAAGGGGTGTAAAATGTTATTCTCAGCACAGTCGCTTGTACCCCATAGGCCACCAACCTTTTTCTAGAATGGGGTTGGTGTTAATGATACCATATTTTCTATAAATGGTGGGCTTTTCATACTTTCCATCAGTTTTGATGCCTGATTTATAAATTTGGCCTATTAATTTTGAGGCTTATACAAATCTGGATATACTAATTAATTTTCTAATTTTGTATTATTTTAGCCCCCTTCTAGATTGCTGCCTTGTCATGGTGAAGGGCACTTGTGTACCTCACTGAACCTCTGAGCTACACTCTGTAGGGTCACCCAAGATGGGCAGGTAATAGCAGAGAGATCAGACAAATCATGGTCCACTTGAGAAAAAAAAGTCAGCCCACTCCAATATCTTTGCCAAGAAAACTATATGGATGAGCCCAGCCAGATGAAAATGTGCCTTTGTCCATAAGGTCACCAAGAGTCGGACATGACTGAAGGGCTAAACAACAAGAATAATTATTTTTGCAAGATTATGACACTAAATACTATATGAACAATATCCAAGTTGATGTTTAAGAGCAGTATCTATAACATACTTGTGTGTGTTTAAAGGACAACTGTCACAGTTTTTTTGTATGATTTTTTGAATAATTGAACTTGATAAAGGTCAAAGCGTTAAAAAGAAATAAAAAAAGCAATAAACACAACATTTGAATAATTAACTATAATATCCAAATATTCTCTACATGGGCCCCATTTTCAATTCTGAGATGCATCATTCAACTGCTTTCTTAGAGGGTAAATCTAGAGCTTTCTAGTGGTCCTTCTGAAAGCACTATCAGTTTTAGCTGCCATACATCTGTAGTGCAGATATAAGCTCACTTTGCAAAATGATAGTATAATTGTATATAATAGGTAATACATAAAAGGCAGTATGAGTTTTTTACTTTCTAAAACAGTTTGCCCATTAACAAGTGTAGTTCTTCAAATGAGTATATTTTAACTATATTCTTTCTGTGGACCTTTAAGTAGTTTGAAGATTGTCTTTAATCTTTTATTCTGTATATTATTTTCTTAGGGATCCTTTACTTTACACACATGGGCAAATTATTTCCATTATTCTTGCTCACTTGCCTGAGGAATAATGTTAAAATGCAGTTTTTGGTTGTGAGGTCATTTTCCATGTGTTACTGTTCATATTTCAAATGCTGTATAAAGCATGTGAATATCCTTCCAACAGATCCCAACTGGCTGATCTATGATCTTCATCGTCCTTTCCACATAACCAAACACCCTTTAAAAGGTCTTGCATTTCATGTTGAACCTTTTTTATCTGATGCTAGTGAACATTTCCTTGAAATTCATGACTACAAAAATGGCTTCCTATAACTATATATTAATGCGATTCGTTGTGGAAAGAGTGAATTCTCAGAGAGCTTCTGCAAGAAAGACATTGAGGAAAGCTCAATCAATCGAACTTCAAAACACACTTCAAACTCTTGTGCTAGAGAGTATGAAGGGGTCGGATGTTAGATCTGTGATTTCTGGAAACAACAGTGAAACAACCCAGGGCTGAAAAAATGGAGCACATTTGATTTCAAGGTTACTTTTAACACTTTAGAAGATGTGAAATCTGTACATGATATGTACTAAATTGGAGTTAAATAACTCAACCATAAGTTGTTATGTTATAATTAAATAGTGCATGACATGTTGATATTCAATTCTAATCTCAAATCACAAACCATCTGCAGTTTAATACATTTAGGTTTAATTTCTTGTGAAAAAAGAGAGATTGTAAAAATAAATCTGAATAATTTGATAGTAGATAAATTATATATCTCTGCATCTCTAATGTAATCTGTAACCATATCTCTCAGACACATTTAGGCAGAGATTGTTATCATTTTTAAAACTCACTATACAGTATCATATAACACTCACCATAGACTCCTCACATGGACTATTTGTTACAGGCGAATTGTATCATTTTCTTGTGTAACACTTTCTTCTTCAACAATGATTGATATGCTGAAGAAAATATATGTGTTACCAAGGTTTGTTGACCTCAGCGATGGGGCATGGGTGCTTGGAGCAATTGCTCTTTATGTAGAAATGGGCAATGTGTTCCTCCTGAATAAAGGTGCTTCCCTTGGGAAATCTGTTTGCAACTTGAAAGAGTATTCTGCTATGCTATCTCTGTGCCAGGAGTTGTGCCACTCTCTCCATTGGGCACTGTCTACAATAGTGTTGTGTGTTAAAGATAACATTAGAGAGGGGAGATAAAAGTGCACCAACACCTGGTGCAGGTCAGTTTGATCACTAGTAGAGTGAATATATACAGTATACAGATATGTATAATTTGACCCTCAACTTGCCAGTCTGGTTGGGAGTGTGGTTGGTCTTGAAGGTCTACGTAATCTCACTGAATGCATGCTCTCACATGTAGTCCATATGTGATTAATCAGTGTAATTATCAAGGATTAAAAATTAAATTTATATTCAGGACCTAGCCAAATGGCTACAAGACCAGATTGGTTAGTGCCCAATTACTGTTTGTGCTGCTCTTTATGGGCTCTTTGGGTGTAAATAATTTTGAGAGAGTTCTCCAGTTGTAAAATATGTTTATTTATTGTTGAAGGTTTAAATAGAAATATAATAAGATAAAAAATACAAATTATTAATGTTAAATAGTGAATTCAATGAATGATTGATATGCTGTTACAATTATAATGTGTACCATTTTCCCTTTACGTCACCCATAGCAGCACTCAGCACTTCGAGGAACCTTACATTAGTTCATCCTTTTTAAGTGTTAGTGATTAATTGACCCTGTAGAAAAAAAATAAAAAAAGGTAACAATACATTTCTGCCTTTTTACTGATACCCGTGTCATTAAGTTAGCAAATTTGTTTTCTGGCAATCTGAATCACAAGTAAATTGACAAAGAAGTATCACAGGGAATCTATCCTGCTACCTAACAGGACTGTTCTTGGATTATATGACAACAATAATCTTCGATAGTAAATTTAATACTAGAGAATTTAATACCATTACTCCATGCATTTTTAGCTTTCTATTCCCAACCAGTAAACAAATAATTATACTTTGATGGCCTCTTCCTTGCATTTCTTTTTCAATTCTTCTACAGAAATTTTGGATCCAAACATTCCTCTTATCTGTGTTTGCAATAGGATATTTTTGTGGATCCAAAATCGCAGCATGCCTTTTGCTTTTAATCTTGGCTGCACCTGGTGCGCCCGGCTGAGTGATGGAGCTTTCAGACTGTTAGAAAGTAAAGTGCTGGAAGAGGTCAGCAGTAGCAAAACTCAATAAAGCTCCAGGAAGTTTGATCTGTTATGAGCAACTGACAAAGCATTTCACAGTGATATGAAGTATGGAGGTCGCAAGAAGGTTACATGGAAATAAAAGGAACACCCCAGAAACACCTGGGAAAGTTTACTTAACCCTGTTCTCTTTAGAAATACTTTTTATGGCTCACTTTATATTACGGTAGCTCGGCCTTTGAGACAGTACAAGTTTGGTAGAAGTCTCTTAACCTGCTTGGGTATAAAACATATATAGCAAACTAAAGCACTTCAGTTAGCAACATAACTTGTTAGGTCCATATTTCTGGTACACAACACAATTGTAATGCATATGGCACCTTTCTATCAGATTATATGTGGACCAAAATATAAACATTGAAGAAATGGTAATATTGTAGCACAGTAACCAAAAGGAAAAATAATGATCTGTAATATGTTTTAATGATTTGTGAGAATGTTTAGTGATAGATATACCCTATAAAATATAGAAAATTCTGTAATGTTTTTAAAATGCATATTTGTTGAAAAGTTAGAAATCTAGTAAATATATACACCCTGGTTAATTTTAGAAAGTTTTCCAACATTTCAGTAGACTTGTTGGCTTCCATAGAACTTCACATGGATGGTCTGTGTGTGGGTCATCCTACCCACCCAACAATACCCTGCATTATTAAAGTGTAGATTTAGAAAGAAGATAAGATTCAGGTGCTCCAATGTGGATGCCACTAAAGAAGAAAACCATTAGTATATTCCACAATGTATGAAAATACATTTTATTAGCAATTAATTACATCAGCAATTCTGAAGGCAGATACACGGGTTATAAATATGCTCCATGATCCAGAAAATATATATAACTGCTTCATTGAACAGCTTTACTCTGGTACCTGGGTGAAGCTTTGTGATTAGCCAGGCAATTTCCACATGCAAGACTAAAAACCTGCCCATCTCTTTAAAGCAACTAATGGTACTACTTCTAGACAGATAGATCAAGGATTTAAAGGGTGTTAAATATTTTACATTATATTTTGGTCTTAACCTGAGCACCTTTGTCGAACCTCTATGAACAATTGGATTACAACTACATAAGCTTTCAGGCTTGCACAACTTCTTTAGTAAATGTAAAATCCTCTGGGTAGTAGACATGTTTGCTAATGTTGAGGAAAAGAGTTGAGTTGATCAGGCCACAGATATTCTGAAAGAGATTAAATCCTCTGACAACATAAAAAGACATGAAAGGTGCAGCTGCTGCTGGTACAAGGTCACATTGCAAAATTATACCAGTGGCTACAGCCAAGGCCTATTTAAATTCATTAAAAAATGCTTACAGAGTTCCGAGCATTGCAAAGAAGGTGTATTTTAAACTGTGGTTCACACAGCAGGGAGAATTGTAAGTTTACATCTCCTGCATAGACAAAATATTGACAAAGGCATTACTAACTGGGGTGTTACCCAAGAAAGACTTGATGAAGTATGGCTTTTACAAACGTTGACAAGAAGCCATTCTAATCATGTGGTGTTAATGAAGCTGAAGTTACATGAAACACCCCTACAAGATTGTTTATTGAAAAATGTCCAATAGGAGAACACACATATGAAGATCCAAGGAGATCCAATGAGTATTAATCTCCACAGTTGTAGTGATCCCAGCCAGGAAAAACGACAGGTGTATGTAGTGATGCATTGCTTAATAGATCCATTACTATGTCTGTGTTATTAGCAATGACAACATTGTGATTCATAAAGGAACCCAAGTCCCTTTCTTAGCCACCGTTTTTGTTCCATTAAAAAAATAACTTAAAAAGATTCTTAAACATATTGGGTAATGGGGAGTAGTGCCAGTACATGGGGTACATTCTGGACAAGTTGTATTAATAGCTTTATGAAGTCAACTTTGCAGTGAGAACAATCTGCAACACACTGACTGTATTCTTTATCTAGTGTTTCCAAGAAAAATCAATATGAACATACATGTTCTGTTAAAGGGGCCTGACACAAGTGTAACTTGTGTAACCCTAATGCTGAAGATATTAGGGTTCTTCACAATGACAGAATTGAATTATTTATTGAGCAAAGACTGTCTCTCTACAGCAATGGAAGAGGTGGGCATGACTCAGTACTTGTCCAATTCCAGGTCATCCTGTGGGAAATTTTTACTAAGATATAGCATTTTAGAGAGGTCCAAACTTGGCTAAGGATGGCCTCAAACCCTGACCTGTTGGTGTGCTTTAGGCACTAGGGTTAGTAGCCACTGCTTTATTGATATGGTATACAGCTGTGAGGGGCATTTGATCTATATTAATATGCTTCTTTAACACACTATGGAAAACAAATGTAGCCCTGCACTCCTACTACAACACTAATGTAGCTCTTATCACAGCTTAGGTTTGAAGTCCCTGATCTCCCTTGCTAAAACTCATATAGAATCACTTATCTGCCATGCTGCAACACTAATGCAGTTTTTCTGTATTTTCTCTCACAAAATCAACCTATTTTTCCCCTGCTGTAACACTGATGAAGCCTTTGTTCTCTCACCAACCACACTGGTACAGCCATTTTCCTCCATTGCTGCAACTAAAATGTGGCTCCATTTCTACACAGTTAATTAATTTGTCTAAAAGAACATTGATATAGATATGTAAGAGAGTTTGCTAGTCTATAGAAATAGTGGCGGTTGCAGTCCCTTGTTTGTTTCATCAACTAAAAAGTAAATATGTTGAAGAAGACTAATAATGAGTATTATGTAAAGGACTTTCTTTTTGATCATTGTCTTTCCTTAATAATAATCAGCTATAATACTTTTAATTGTGTATCTGTTTATAATTATAACTAGACAATGCACTATGTATTTGAATTGCTAAATTGTCACTTTTATAAATACTGTGCTCCAAAAGCGGTGTTTTTAGTTCAAACTGAATTAGTAACTACTCTATGGCTTAATATTTCTCTTGCAAGAAATTCAATTTTGTCTTAATCTACAAAACTTTTGAAAAAAACTAAAACTTTAAATGAACTCAAAAGCAAACTTTGGTGATGACAGGACATCATTTCTGTCATGCGTAGTTTTCCAATGATTGCAGATAACTAATATCTGAGAACAGCTACAGGTTGCTTGATTTGTGCATAAAAAAGTATATATTAAAATGTTAATCTTAGGTCAGCATATTTAACAATGAAAGATTACAAAATTAATAAGATAACTTAATGGTTTTATTTTATGGTTTAATATTCAGTCCCTATGCCCGAATCTGCTTAACAATAATCTCAAAAATGTTTTAATATTTATATTTCCCAGTATTATATTGGCTGGTCTCAATTGTGTATTTACGTTGGTTTTACTGTTTTAGCCAAGATACTAAAGTATTTGATATTATTACTTCACAGATATCATGCATCCATAATTACAATTTGCAATTATTTTTTTTATTTAAACAGGATTTCTTTCCCTAACAGGAAGAAACTGCATGTTTTCTCGGATATTGCAACACAGTCTATTGCTAATTTTATAAAAAATGTTTAACGTATGTAATAATTATGTATAATGTTCTGTTTTAGTTCTAGATATATACTCAAACCTTGATAACAATGTGCCTGCCTCATTACTCTAAGAATTAAAGGGTTTCTATAACAACAACTTTGTGGTCTTCATCAATCACGTTTACGTGTATTTTTTTTTTGTCAACTAAAATGAACAGTATAAAAAACTTTATGTCTTAATTCCGGACTTTATTATACAGTTTGGAAGTAATGAACCTAATGGTACTCAGTAACAGCTTCAGAGTTTCTATACTATGTTAAATCAACAATTTTCCGTACTTACCAATATTTTCAAGCACAAGTAATATTTGACTAAGAGAACTATTTAAATTCAAACCTTTATTAAACGAACATGGACATTTTCTGGATTTCATTAGGTATATAATATACCTAAATATTTATTTACTTTAAGAAGAGCTTAAAAGCTACAATTTTTTCTTCCTAAAATGATTTAATTTGTTCCTTTTCGGGTCTACTTTATGTACAGTGGATATAAAAAGTCTACACACCCCTGTTAAAATGTCAGGTTTCTGTGCTGTAAAAAAAATGAGACAAAGATAAATCATTTCAGAACTTTTTCCACCTTTAATGTGACCTATAAACTGTACAACTCAATTGAAAAACAAACTGAAATCTTTTAGGTAGAGAGAAGAAAAAATATAAAAATAAACTAATATGGTTGCATAAGTATGCACACCCTTAAACTAATACTTTCTGGAAGCACCTTTTGATTTTATTACAGCACTCTTTTTGGGTATGAGTCTATCAGCATGGCACATTTTGACTTGGCAGGATTTGCCCACTCTTCTTTGCAAAAACACTCTAAATCTATCAGATTACGAGGGCATCTCCTGTGCACAGCCCTCTTCAGATCACCCCACAGATTTTCAATCGGATTCAGGTCTGGGCTCTGGCTTGACCATTACAAAACTTTAATCTTCTTCTGGTGAAGCCATCCCTTTGTTGATTTGGATGTATGCTTTGGGTCGTTGTCATGCTGAAAGATGAATTTCCTCTTCATGTTCAGCTTTCTAGCAGAAGCCTGAAGGTTTTGTGCCAATATTGACTGGTATTTGGAACTGTTCATAATTCCCTCGATTTTAACTAAGGCCTCAGTTCCAGCTGATGAAAATCAGCCCCAAAACATGATGCTGCCACCACCATGCTTCACTGTGGGTATGGTGTTCTTTTGGTGATGTGCATTTTTGGAATTATGGCCAAAAAGTTCGACCTTGGTTTCATCAGACCATCACACCTTTTCCCACATGCTTTTGGGAGACTTCAGATGTGTTTTTGCAAAATGTAGCCTGGCTTGGATGTTTTTCTTCGTAAAAAAAGGCTTTCGTCTTGCCACTTTACCCCATAGGCCAGACATATGAAGAATACGGGAGATTGTTGTCACATGTACCACACAGCCAGTTCTTGACAGATATTCATGCAGCTCCTTTAATGTTGCTGTAGGCCTCTTGGTAGCCTCCCAGACCAATTTTCTTCTTGTCTTTTCATCAGTTTTGGAGGGAGCTCCAGTTCTTGGTAATGTCACTGTTGTGCCATATTTTCTCCACTTGATGATGACTGTCTTCACTGTGTTCCATGGTATATCTAATGCCTTGGGAATTCTTTTGTACCCTTCTCCTGACTGATACCTTTTAACAATGAGATCCCTCTGATGCTTTGGATGCTCCCTGTGGACTATGGCTTTTGCTGTGGGATACGACTAAGAAAATTTCAGGAAAGACCAACTAGAGCAGCTGAACTTTTATTTGGGGTTAATCGGAAGCACTTTAAATGATGGCAGTTGTATGCTGACTCCTATTTAACACGATTTGGAATGTGATTGCTTAATTCTGAACACAGCTACATCCCCAGTTATAAGAGGGTGTGCAGACTTGTGCAACTACATAATTTTTATTTATTTTTTTCTTCCCTCCACCTAAAAGATTTCAGTTTGTTTTTCAATTGAGTTGTACAGTTTATAGGTCACATTAAAGGTGGAAAAGTTTTTTCTAGCACAGAAACCGGACATTTCAACAGGGGTGTGTAGACTTTTTATATCCTTTGTAGCTCATGCATCTCTTGAAAACACAGACTGTGGATTGCAGCTTTTCAAGTTAGCCTGCCAGGGACCTCTCTCAAGTAGCACATTGCAGAATCTTATCACTTCATGACCTGCAGAGGGGAGAAACCAGTTATGAACTGTAAGATCGTAGGCAGAAACAAGAGAGATTTTAACTTCTTAATAAAGGAAAAGTATATAAAAGTAAAGAAGTAGATAGTATATTATATTGCTAGGGAAAACCATGCCCCTTTAAGCACTATACCAAGTAAATGAAGATAGTAGGCTGCAGCTATACAGCCTTATTAAATTGCGATTCAGCCAATTGAATAGGACTCTATTTAAGCACAGAGCATATTTTTTACAGACATTTTTAGTTAGTGAACTTCTATCCAAAAGCAAGGTCTTCACTAACTAAAAACTTCTGTAAAAAAATATGCTATGTGCTTATACAGAGCCCTATTCAATTGACCGAATCGGAATTTAATAAGGCTGATAATGTCTGGAGTACTAACATAAGAATATTTTCATTTCTTCGTATGGTTCTAAGCAATCATTTGCAGAAGGAGCACCCCTTGGCTACGCCATATCAGTTTTGTATGAATCATTCACCAAACGTAGGTAAAGTGTAGTAACATCTGAGCTTTAGGATAACAGGAGTCCTCAGCATATTAAATCATCACAGTGGTCTCCAGTCTGAAAGCAAAAGGAAAGGTGCCTTCGCCTCTGGGGTTGCAAGAAAATATGTCACCCTTCCAGCTCTTTTCTCGGAGCCCTCGTGTGAGTCTTTCACCAACACCTAAAAACAAGTTTCATCTGCCTAATTACACTAAGGATAATTCTTCTCCTGTGCAGACATATATTACTGCTCTCAAACACATGTTATCCCAGTTAGAAAGGTGGTAGCTTAGTGGAAGCTTGGGTATCTACAGTTCCTTCATCTAGTATAGACCCAGTACCCCAGGCAATGTCAGATCATGCAACAGCAGGGTTAAGGAGTCCTATGGTTACCATAACATTGTCAGATGCTACTATTATCTCTCCTGTCAACGTTCTGGATAAGTCTGATTTCTTGGTTATGTCAAAGTCTTATTTATTGGTAGTCATGGATGTGGGGCGGTCTAAGCTATCTTTGTGCCAGATGGGACTTATAGGGATGCATGTCCCTCTAATTATTTTGAGGTAAGGGAGGACTGGAAAAAGATCATCCTAAAAAGGAGGAAGAGAGACAAATGAGATATAGAAAAATACCCCAAACTTTTTCTAATTGGCTTCAAGCTTTTGTACTAATGGCTAGTATATTGAGCACTGTCCTCATTGTTTTGTTACTTGGAAGAAATAGATAGCATCCAAATGACGTATGGGGGAATGGCTTGACGATCTTATAACGAGCATTTTCATCAGTGAATGGCCGTCATTGAGAATATGCTCTAGGATGATAGAGATATGAGTAACTGGATGAAGATAGTTACAGCATTGAGAGTGGGTGGGTCCTTTCGGGGCACAATCAAACAAACAACAGTATCAATCCGGTAGGAATACTGTTTTATGTATAATGAGAGCGTTTGTAGATGGGGTTCATTGTGCAAATTCAAGCATAAATGGTTGGAGTGCGGTAATCAGCACACCATGTTCTCATGTTTCAGGGGACTTAGGGTTAATGTGTACTGCTCTGCTAGGAGCAACAACCCCAATTTGAGTAGAAAAGATGCTCTCTTAAAAAGGTACGATAAACAGCAGGGGTGTTTTTTGAAGGCTAACTTTCTTATATGCAGTTTTACTTTGTGTTTTCTTATTCGTTTTTCCTTTTCCCCTTACTATAAGTGTCTAGGTAATTATATTTTCACAAAGCAGTTCTCCTCCTCAGTGGTGCTTGAAAAGGTTCAGAATGAAGTATTGTTGGGAAGGATTGCTGAACCCTTTACTTTTTCTCCAATCTCTAACTTGAGTATTTCACCCTTAGAAGTAGTTCCCAAGAAAGATACAGGAAAAATTTGTCCTATTCATCACCTGTTATACCCCAACTGTTCCAGTCAATGATAGCATGATAAACAGTTATCTTCAGTGATCAGGCAATTGATTTAGTTTAGAAGGAAGGCTGTGCTGCCATGTTGGCCAAGTTTGACATAAAGTCTGCTTTTCGGTTGCTCCTGTTCACTCAACGTGTCATCATCCTCTGAGTTGTCATTTTTAAGCGGGTACTATGTTGATCTCTGCCTTCCAATGGGTTGTTCTATTTCTTGAATTTATTTTTAGATATTCAGCTAATTTTCCCAAAGGGTGGTGGAGTGTACTTCGGGAAGAAAGTCTTTAGTTCATTATTTAAATGATTTTTTGCTTATGGGACCATCAACATCTCAAAGCCAGCATTTAATTAATACTTTTTTTGCGAGTAACAGCAGATTCTATTAACAAACAAAAAAACTTCAGGTCCTACTACAGTCCTCAGTTTCATAGAAATATCAATTGATTCTGTTAAATTTGAACATTCTTTAACTTTTGATAAGTTGATGGATTTGTGAGCATCACAAAAAAAAAAGATTATGCTTAGGGAGATGCAATCACTGATTTTTTACTATAAAGTTCACTACATTATATTTTGATATTCTCATACTCTAATTGTTTCCAATCTATGTATTTCACTATCATTATTCTATATACACATTTGTGGATTGTGGGTGTAGTTATATGAATATATATTTGTATTTAATGGGGAATGGATACAAATAATGTTATTTGCTAGACATATATACTATCGCTATTTATATTACACAACCAGGGGAATTTCAGTCTCATGGGGCATTTTATACATTTTTATAAATTATTTATTATTTATGTTTTAGACTTTATTATCTGTATTTTAGATTCTATTGATATTGCTTCACGTATTTTAACTTATTTATGATATAAGTGATACAGATTAATCATGTGGTTGAATATACCATGATTGTTATTGTTATGTTTATTATTACGGTACTATAACTTTTTAATACGTTTATATTTTAATATAACTATTGAATATCCCTTATAAAGAATAGTCCATGTATACCTAGATTTATTTCTATACACATATGGACATACACATACAAAAGAAAAAATATGTGTTTTTCTCCTAGGGGATAAGATACCGAGGAAAGTGCTGAGAGCAGAGAAACACTTTTATCCTACCATCACAATATAGCTGGGATTTTTGTACCCATCAACCACACTAACTTGTGTGTACTACTTTTGCCACAATTTTATCATTACTCGTAATAGTGATTTTTTATTTCATTTTTTATTTCATTGTTTATGTGGAATAGTATTGTGTATAATAAAGTCCTTCTTTAAATCTATGGGACTTTGTATTATTTACTTCATTATTTTTGTCCACATCCAAAAACATGACCATACCACCAGAGATGACCATACCACCATGGATGACCATACCACCAGAGATCAACAAGAACAATCTTACCAATGCTTTTATATACCTCCTATTTTAGGGGTATTCAAGATGAGAGTCCAAATATTCTAGTTGCACATATTGTGTATCCAATAGCTTACCTTTTGAATAATCTGCACTAGATAGTGGTGCGCTTCCCCCCCCCCCCCCCTTTCTATTAGTTTATCAGCATACTTGATACATTTGGGAACAGTATCAAACAAAGGAGAGCAGCTCCAAGATATATATAGAATATACGCTGAATAATATGCAACCATTGTAGTCCATTGGAGCTAAGACATTGGAAGGATCTGGAAAATCTGAGTGTGAGGCAAACCTACTGATATATAGATCAGTTGAGAGACCAGCATGCAAAGTTTCATTGTGATAATCTGGTAGTTGTCATGGCTATTACTACTCTCAAAATCTCTGATGATGGTACACTTGATAAAGCTTATAGTATTACATTGTTTAAAGATAAATATCTTTTTTTAGGAGGTGAATGTTCCAGGTTGTCAGAGTGTAATTACTGATGCTCTATTTCACTTTCAGTGGCAGCGATTCTGGCAACTTACTCCACAAGCCAGTCTGTTACCTACTCCTTGTCTCGATCAGCTATATACCCTAGCGGTAGGACTCTTTTAATTAGAGGGATTATAGGATGATTAAGAATTTGGTCTTGAAGGATCTACAGGTTGCTAAAGTTTTTGACATTGGTCTATTTTGTATTACATTGTCAAGAGAAGGTTACATCCCCAACTGTGGTGGAATGTTATATGGCAGCATCAGCCTTTCTGTTTAAATGGGAAGGATAAAAGGATTTTACTAAAGTTTTTATTGTTTGTCTGACTATTAATTGTGTGGGATTGAAAGAATTTAAAAAGGTCCCTTTTTTTATTTTTGCTGTTGCAGATATTACTTGATCTCCTCTAGCAGCTTTGTTCTTCATTAATCAAAGTTTATTTGTTTAAAACAACAATTTCATTTGCTTTCTTTGGAATATCTGAGTTAGTAAGGGCGACATATTTTTGAGGATATCAGGGATTTAGGATCTTCATTGTTTGTAAGGCTTACAAGATCTAAGACCAATAAAAATGGGAAGGGAGTCCTAATTTTCCTATACCCGATTGCAAATATGTCTTGTCCTTACAAGGCCACAATGGATTATTTGGCTATAAGACCAATCACATTTTTTTATTATCAGTTCAATCAGGTGATTATTCCCCATTATCTACATTCCAATTCACAGCTGTTTTTAAGTTAGGTTTAACAAATATGGGTTTTAAGCCTGAAGATTTTGGTATACACCCCTTTAGAATCGGGGCAACTACAGAGGTATCTACATTGGGCTTATGGGATGACTGGGTTAAAATAATCGGTTAGTGTAATTTGGCTAGGTTTAGGCCTCAAGTCCTCTAACTGTTATTTAAATCCCATGTTCTGTTGATCCACCTGCCCCAAGCGGCTCACCTAGATCATAGGGTACTCCTATATTTATTGGGCCCTAAATACTGCAGCTGTTCGGTACAATAGACTACAAAGGGGGTTTTCATCTGAACAAATGCATTTAAGATGGGTTGGAGTATGAGGCTTAAAATGGCAACAATTTAGATATACTTCAGTATGCTAGGTTATTTGCCCCGCCTGACATTTTGGTTATACATGCAGGTGGTAATGACTTGGGGTTATATCACTCAAGTAATTAATTGATTTGATGAAAAGAGATATTACCATACTACGGCAGCTTTTAGTTGAGTTAGTCCACTCTCCCTGCTACCCACTCCCTGCCATACAAAGGAGGTATTGTGTATTTCCACAGCTTACTGGTGCGGGGGTGTTTGCCCACAAATGTAGTATGAGCTGTAAGTTATACCCTTGGTTGAGTCAGTCCATTTGGAGCATGGGGTCCTCTTGAGTTCTCCTTTTCATGGGTGGGCAAGCACCGCTGTTTTCCTAACTTGTTGTTAAAAAGGTTATTTTTATTGTTATTGTTAATAAAGAAGCTGTGGCCTTATCTACAAAGTTAATTTGAGTCAGTCTATATTGTGTCATTTATGGGTTGACCCTAGGTCATATAAACTTTATGCACAGTCTGATCAATTTTATAGTCTAGGTAGCTTGTGTATATGTAGATTTAATTTGAGAACTTGCTTTGAGAAATGGCATATGACCCTGAGAGCTTGCAATCTAATCCTACTCAGTTAGTCATTAAAAGGTATAATCTCTACTGAAATTGTTTTCTGTCGCTCACCAAAACTCATTCTGATTAAACAAAATTACAATAAATTTTGATTAAATAAATGGATACACCTTATTCCTTTGAAATGAAAATAGAAGCCTCTCTTTCCACCTTGCCCTGGGTTTTCTCCAACAACGCCACTCACAATTTTACATCAGATGGCTGCTGATTCACTAGGGGCTCTTCATGATGACCCGCTATTTATTCAGTCTTTGAGAGCTGCTCTCACATCCACATGAATCAATTAACATCATCAGATTATGTAAATGGAATATTTGGAAAGGGCATGAAGGAGTTGATAGAGGAATCTGTTGTTGTGCATGCTACTAACTAAACATAACATTGCAAAAGAAACCCTATTGAATAAACGCTATTCTTGCTAATGTGCCCAGTACTGATAGAGAGTGCTCCAAAGAAGTGTTAAAATCTGCTTTTGATTATATATATATATATATATATATATATATATATATATATATATATATAAAGAGAGACATATTGGCAGAGAGCGAGAGCATGATAAAGAGATAGGCACTCATAGTTTTACTTGAAATGCACTTTATTTTGTCCAGTCTTTCTCTCTATCCAAAAATGAAACATGTTGTTCATTAATTTAAGTTAGGGGTAATGCTCTTCAGAGGCTACATACTTTCTTCTAACCTTCCCTATAAGCTCTGTAAAGAAAACAGAAAGGTGAAAATTAATTCTAAAAATATCAGTGAAAGATCACTACAATTACAATTACAATTATGTCAAATCCATACTTTTCCTTGCATTAACAAAAATACCAAACTGGTTATGCAGTATCAAAATGAATCTCAAGGAATTTTTAGTGATCACAGGCTCAATAAATTAATCATATCTCAACCCAACAGTATTCACCAATTTTCAAAACAATCCTGCTCCTTTTTCTGCCAGTGTGCCCATTGTAAGGTGTCCAATGTAGACCGGGAGTAGACCTATCCTGATAAATAAAACATTTTCTGGGCAAATTCCAAAATGTTTCCTGGCCTCTTGGAATTTGACACAGCTCTATACAGATCACTCGCTTCTTCCTTTAGTGGCTCCAAGGTTCCAAGGTTTTTACATAAGGGGGTCACTTCAGTTAAATTTCGCTGTGACTTAGGGCCTTGTTATAGAACCTATGGTACAGAGACAACTGCCTTGTCATCAGTTCCCTTGATTTCCTTTGTCTAATAGTATCATACTTGGGGCACCTGTATAGTTACAGGTGCAGACTGTCTTTTACCTCCTGCTACTCTAACTTTTATGATAAGTGTTTGACTCAACTTTACTACTGCAACACTCTGGACTTGCTTAGCAGTTTCCATATGCATTGATACACAGGGCTATGCCCTTATAAAATAAGCTTTGAGATAAAAAGAATCACTTTCACTGCATATGATTGGAATATAATTGTATCCTTTTTTTTTCTCTCTGAGGAATATACACAGTTCTCACCTGATAAGTTAAAGATTTCCGTTAAAATAATCAAGCGGAAGACATTAATCATGCAACTATCAGCAACCTTAAATGGTGATGCTGTCCAGATATGTGGCCTCAATATGCTTAAAAATCAAATAGAATCCAGATCAGTATCAATATTTTGGCCGGACCACAGCACCAATAACCGAGAACATTTTATAACATTTTACAGTAAAAGAATAGATGCCCATCATTTATATCAGAAGAGCCTGTTGGTGGTAGTTGTGGGGTTAAAAATAATAATACAAGTAGAAAGAGAAACATCAAGACAGAAAGGTGGCTTGCGAGTCTCGGCAGCTGATGAACAAAGGAGCAACCATGAGCTGTAACCTCTTGGAGCTGCAGCCTGAAACATGACACATGTCAGCCTATGATAAATGGTGCAGAGTGTGTGCAATTTCAAGCGCAATGCCCCAGAGATGTGCAGGACCCCTCATCACAAATGTTATTGTTAAATTAAACCTTAAAGGAAGGATTGCAGATACGGCCACTGTACTGCATTTTGTTTTATTTTTTTATAAGAAATGTATAGAGGAAGGATGAACAGGGCTTGTTTTCCTGTACCTTTCCCTCTCTTGATTGGAATCAAGATATGGTAGAATGTGCCGCCTTCTATTATTTTTCTTTTTTTCTCATATGGTTTCTTGAGATTATACTGTAAATTGGACATTGAGGGCAATACTTGGGAGGCTTTGCAGTAATACAAGAACCAAAGGGTGCAGTCTAACCTGTCAATGTGCGCTGGCAATGAAGTAAGGAAAAGTAGTCAACCATGAAAAACTTCTTGTACTATATAGTAGGAGTCTGCTGTAGAACTAAAGTACACCTCTAATCAATAGAACAATGCATGTAGAATTCAATAATCCAAATCAAGATTTAAATACACAATCCAACCTTGCCTATAAGTATATCATAGACAATTGCCTTATCTATGGGAATCCAATAATATTTACCTTCTTGTTGTTGTGTCCTAGTGTACATTTGGATAACTATATATTAAAATCTTCCCTCCATTCCACAGACCAAAACAATTCTTACATTTTCATAAAAGTACAAAATAACAGCTATCTTCATGGAACCTTTTATGTTGTATTTAAGAGCACAAAAAGTCCCTATATCTTTGCTTTTATCTGTCAATATATGATATATTTACATTATATTTATCCATAAATACATATGTAAATCAAACACATCCATTCAAACTACTACAGTTTTTAAAGAATCAGGTTAATTTGCTCATCAGAATAATTATTGTTATATTATCTTGATCAACTGTAGGGAACCTGGTCCTACGATGGCTGCCAGCAGTCCAGAATTTGAATATCTCTCTGTATTCTGTTTCTTTTTGCTTCAGCACACCTGAGATACTCAGTTTATTATCCTTTATTTATAACGCACCAACATATTCTGTAGCGATATACAGGGTTTAAGTGCAAGGCAAAAACAATTTTAACACATTGCAAAAGAATGGAGGGCCATATCTTTGCGCTTAAAACCAGACATACACAGTACTTTACCTAAAGCCCCTAACAAGATTGAAAACTTGCAAACTTACAGACTAGGGTATGGATGTGGTGCAGGAGGGTGATAGATGCATTGTGCATATGAAGGCTGAAGTTGATAAGCTTCTTCAAACAGATGTGTTTTTAGTGAAACAATCAGTTTCATTCCAATTGTTTCACTTGTTGGCGGACCTGGTAGGATTTAAGTAATTTGACTTGTTTGTGGATCTGAGAATGTTTTAATACAGGAACACTTATTTTGCAGAGGTATGTGGCTTTAATTTGTGCATGTGACAATAAATATAGAATGTGTCACACATGTAGGTTTAATATTTCAATTTCTGTTTTACAAAATAGTGAACAATGTACACATATGTAGACATAATAAATGTACCTTGGTCTCTGTATCAAATCAATATTTCTTTTTTATTCAAGTAAATGGGGTTGTTTATATTATGATATCCTAAATAAAAATGTTATTAGCAAGGGTACATATGTATTTCTAAGTGATGGTGGTTCATAGGGGAACTGTACCAGTCAATAAACTGATTGGCTGATGCTGCTCATGCGCTAAAACATGAACACGGTGGCCAGAGTGTCTACATATTTCACTTTTTAAATTAAAGATACCGTAAATGGTACAGTTTATAATATTAATATAGTATATGTTTGCTTAGACACTAAATGATTGTTGTGGTAAAAATATCTCCTTGTAAAATCTACTACACAAGCTAGGATCCAGCCCCACGCTGATGAGAAGCAGTAACCTTGAAACAGCTGAACGTAAGTAGATTTCCTGGCTTGTGTATAATCCGTCCTGAGCTTTGCAAAAAAGCGGTATAATACAGCAGGCATATGCTTAAAGGAAGCCATATTTAAAATGTTTATGGATTACAAGAGTGAAGCCTTTGTGGGCACATTTGCAAGTCCCTGCCCAGGTTCCCAGAATGCAGTGTTATAACTGTATTTCTCAGAATTCTGAATAGGAAACAAGTTTTTGTTTTAGACATTCAAATGTGAACATATACTTAAACAAATGAAATATGAATAATTGCATTTTTTGTTTCATTGAAACATTGTGAAAGGTTAGTTTAATTTTAAAAAGGATGCTGAAAGCGCTATTTAAAATGGTACTGTTTATTGGTACCACCAATAAAATTAACAGCTTTATTAAATTGTGATTCAGTACATTTAAAAGGGATCTATATAAGCACATAGCATATTTTTTTTACAGAAGTTTTTTGATAGTGAACTTCTATCCAAAAGCAAGGTCTTCACTAACTAAAAACTTCTTTAAAAAAATATGTTATGTGCTTAAATAGAGCCCCTTTAAATTTACCGAATCACAATTTAATAAGGCTGTAAAATCTCAAAGTAGAAGAAATCTTGATTAAATTTTTTATCTGATCTGGGCGCTTGACACTGTCAGCAAATGAGCAGTAACATAGTTATATACTTCATAATTCTCTGCCAATTGAATCTTCAGAAGTATGTATTTTCTGTGCAAAGAGGTTTAAACAGACTTAACTTTTTACCTGCAAAATACAATGTTGGCACTAATTAAAGCTTGCTCTTATAAATGCATAAAACATAATTGTGTTCTGTGTTGTGTGTATATGTAAATATACAATTCAGTTATTGAAGAAAATGTATACTGGTTCATTGAAGGGGTATCAAAGCTTACTATGAATCATAACTTCATTATTAATACAGGCAGTACAATACTAACAAGGATACTTAAAGACACACCAAATACAAAACTTTTTATTACCCATTTGAAAAATGCATGTTTTGAACATTATACTATTTTGCATGAAAAATTAGTAACATGGACCCAGGAAAAAGTTAATTTCTTGCTTGGTGAAACTTTACTCAATTATTTCACTGTGTGTATACACACAGGATATTAATATAGCAGATATATTGTTGTAAATGTTTACATGCAGGAATATGCTTTGGCCAGTGTGTTGCCAGGTATAGCAAGAAGTCCTCTTGCACTTCAGACAAATTATATTTTAATAGGTAAAAACGTTAAATATTATGTAATAGCCTCTTTTGAAGACTAAACTAGACAATAGGAAACATGTTTTTAGAATATAAAAAATAATACAGCCTCTAAAATAATTACTTGTACATGCAATTAGGCTGCTGTGGACTACCATTTCTATTTCCAGTGATCCTCTTCCTGAGGTGTGGGAAGTACCTGCACAATGGGAATATAGCAGCTACAACTGCCAGTGCTTTAATTAGATCTAATGTAATGTTCATTAGCTCACAGGAACCCACCCCTTGAGAAAAAAGCTACAAGAATCAGGTTCAGTAAAGACAACGGAAATCTGCAGTAAAGAATAATTGCATATGCAAATGAAAAAAAACATTTGCCCATTACAAAGTTATTCAAATGACCATATAGAAAATAAATGATCTCTCATCTTATAAACATACGTGTTTTAAACCATTAATGGCTAAAAGACGCTCGAAGAATGTCTTTTTTCGAAGAGTTTGTGTGTTTCCTTTACAAAAATAGAAATAAAATGTATTTTATAAATGGTAATCATATTAATTATAAATTATGTTATATATTTTCTACCATAAAATACATATCTAACATAATAGAGGAAAGCAAATTCATATTCACCAAATTATCTGTTTCAGGTTTATAATAATGTTAAGTTTGGTATTTTGTATCTCAGTCCTCTCTTACTATTCCAGCTCTCGGTGATGTTTATTTAATCCTATTTAGACGCCAATTTGTTTTAAGCAAATATTGGTTCTACTCTTTCAGCCATCTTGATAAATAGACCACAAACTTTTAATTGGATCCAAGCCATCATAGATCAGCAAGGGTTCCCATAGAGACAGATGAGAGGCAGCAGGGGGTCGGCATATGCTTTGTATATACCCAGTAATATTTATAATAATGCATTCTAAAAGTTTGTGAGTGCAAAGCAATGTGTAGCAGCCTCAGCAAAGAAAAGACTCCCCAGCGAGCAAAAACATGATATTTGCAGTAGGTAGCCCCTATTGTATTTGTTTTTTTTTTGGTATTTTCTTTTGCTTGCTTCCTCTTTTTGTTTTAATCTTGTAGCACTGATGTCTTAAATACAAGGATGTGCATTCTTCGCATCATGGCTTGTAAAGATTGCAGACTACTTTGAGGAATGACCTTTTCACCTTGAGTATCACATTGTGATAACATATTAATGTGTTTGATTGTTGTGCCATGTCATTGCTATGTTACTGCCCTCCATATTTTATGCTACGATTATATTAATAATAAATCCGTATAGGCCAATAATATTTGAAAACACAGTAAATATGTAAAGGAATTTTTTTTTCAGTATATATATTGTGGAAAAATAAAATGTAAAGGTTCTGTTTTATCATTATTAAAATATTTAGCTTTCACTAGAGTTAAAAAAATATAATTTTGTCTATAGCAACTGTATTAGGAAATTAATATGTTTTCTAACGTAGTTTAATATGAAAAAAAGTAGCTGGTAATAGGAGCCATATTGTAATGAAATAGCACAAGCTGATAGCAATGAAACTTTCAAAATGAGTACAGAAGAGACCATGTTCATTTTCAAGTAAAGTAGTAAGAAATGATCTCCGGATATCCAATATCTTCTGAAAATGCTATCAATACCCACAGTAATATGATATAAATGTATATTATACCGTAATCTTTTGCTATCTGATAAGAAAAGCAGGAAACAAGAAAAGTCTCTGGAATAGCATAAAAATGAAAGCCTCACAACGTCATAAAACGTCACTTTTAAGGTAACCTAAGTATGATACCCATGCACCTCCCAGCTGGGAAATTTAATTAGAGATTAGAAAAAGCTAAGCTACCAAAAAAATAAACGAATGTCAGAGGAGCTCAATCAGAGAACAAACTAACTTTAATTGGTTAGTTCTATGGACATGATAATTCACTCTGAGAGCAACCTCTTTTAGCTCACTTGTGCCCTTCACATAGAGAAATATCATGTAGTATATCAGTCTGGTCCCACTCAGTAGGGTGATCCAGCCCCACAATACCAGGCAATTCTACCCTGAAAAGGAGAATAGCAACCCCCAAACATAAATTTCAGCCTTCATTGGGCCTCGTCAGTGAGGTCTAGCTGATCTCCCTAAGGCACAGTGAGCAAGGAGTCCATGACTGGGGTTCCCTATCACCCTTAGGGAGACTAAGCATCATGGGTCAATCGGATAAACAAAAAACAAAATCAGAGGTGCTCAATCAGAGAACAAACTAGCCTTGATAGATTAGATCTATGGACATGATAACCCACTCTGAGATAAACCTCTTTTAGCTCACTGTGCACGTCACAGGGAGAAACAGCAGTGGTCTTTATTCGGCCTCATCAGTGAGGTGTAATTGAACTCACTAAAGCTAAGCTATCATATTTGTACAAGGGGCTGACAATATATACAACACACTCACAGTACCAGTGTTTACATGATGTTTGTATAGTGGAAATGTTAAATATGTTGTTATTGTTTAGTCGTTCAGTTGCGTCCAACTCTCCATGACTCTATGGACCGCAGCACGCCAGGTACATCTCTGAGCGCCATCAAGTTCATTTCTCTGTCAATCACTCCACTGGCTTCCCATAGCTTCCTGAATCAAATTTAAAATCATGACCCAAACATATAAAGCCCTCAACAAAAGTGCACCCCCTTATATCTCTACTCTTGTTTCAAAATACTCTCTCAACCGCCCCCTTCATTCTGCTAACGACCTTCTTCTTTACTCCTCTCTCATAACCTCCTCTCACTCCCGTCTTCAAGACTTTTCTTGTGCTGCCCCTACTATCTGGAACTCCTTGCCCGGCTCCATTAGATTATCTTCCTCCCTCAAAACATTTAAAACATTACTAAAAGCACACCTCCACACACAATCTACAGTACATCACACAGACACTTCCACTTGACTAAACAAATTGCTTTCACACTGCCATCTTGCATTTGTCACCCTCTTGGTACTACACCTAAACCCTTAGAATGTAAGCTTGAGAGTTTTCAATCTTGTTTCAGTGCCTTGGAAACAAGCTCTATGTACGTTTGATTTTATGCTCATAAAATCCCTCCATTCTTTATAAGGTGTTAAGTTTGTGTTTTGCCATGTACTCAACCCCTGTACAGCGCTACGGAATATGTTGGTGCAATACAAATAAAGATAATAATAATAATAATTTCTTCAGTGACCTCATCTATCCATCTCTGCCTCTGTCGTCCCCTTCTTCTTGTGCCTTCAATCTTTCTCAGCATCCAAGTCTTTTCTAGGGAATCCTGTTGTCTCATGTTATGTCCAAAATATTGTACCAACCACCTATCATAATTACTTTTCTCACAAGGCACAACATGATTAGCAACCATTGCCTACTAGTATCTAAAATGACTTGTTTTTTGTTGATTCAGCTTGGAGGGATTAGTGCTAGGGACAATGGGGCTCATCATCGATCCTCGCTAGGGGATAGAGTACATGGGACAGGACATTTTAACAATTCTTCTATGTAGATTGACACTTTTAAGAACCTTCCCTGTGATACTTTTAAGGGATCTTATATTATCTTGTGCTAGTCCAAGGCACACCTCTTATAGAATCTTCTCTGAATGAAAAAAAAAAAATGTATGTGTTAGTGGGCATTGCATCTACACACGTTTTATAACAATTCATTTTCATTTAAATGAAAACATATATATTACATTTTCTAATGACTTGAAGAGGAAGCATTTAGTGATTCATAGGAATCCATTTTGAAAATCATTGTGCAGATCTAAACAAATGACAATGCATATCTAAATTGTTCTCGTTCTTTTGTTTCATTTACAGTCAAAATCACTGAACATAGTAATGCTTTAACTCATCACTTTGATAGGTTACTTATCATATATTCCTCCACAGACCTGGCACAAATAAGTATCACCATATTTATAAAAGGAAGTCATTTCCAATGCAGTTTTACAGCTGGGAGATTTTTGACAAATGGCTCTCTGTGTCACTTTATAGTTCAGCATGGTCCATTTTCCTCCATCTGTAACGATAACAATTGGAACAGTTTCCCTGCCATAATGTGCAGAGTCTTCTTCCATATTAATGGACACAGTTTTATTGCAATTATCCAAAGGTGGAGTTGAAGGTGCTGCAGGCTCTTTTAGCTACAGTACCTTGTGTTAATGTGCACTCTTGATTAGTACGGGGCTAGTTAGAGAGGTGTTAGAATCAGTGGCTGTAATATCTCTTCAGTCGTCCCTTGAGGACGATATTCGCCCCACCATTGAAAAGTGAGCATCAAAATCTAATTGCAGAAGTAACAGACCTAACACTGTCAAAGTAATTGTGTTGGAGATCTCGCACCTTTATCTCTAGCTCACTTATTAAGTCCATGCTGTTGTTAATTGAAGCAAGAAAAGTCAAAAAAATAATTCGACCACTTAGTCACACCATGGACATCATAAAATGGTAGAAAAATAGAAGTGTGTTCTGTTAAACAGTGCTGGAAACCCATGGAGAAATGCCTTTTTGTAAATGTTATTTACTTTCCTATATAGAGAAGAAATCTGAAATCCTTTTACTTAATTCTAGGTGGTATGTTTATTAAAATATTATGCAAAACGGGAGAAGTAATTGCTGTATAAATAAGTACATGACAGTTATGTGTTTTTGGTCTGCTATGCTCACATTGCTATTTGGTAGCCAGCCTAGAAAATATTATGCTTAGTTCTAAAATTAAATTGAAAGTATAAAGTATTATACTGGACATCGCCTGATTTGCCTTCCCTAATATGTAATCACAAAAAAGTTGAATTAGGGAAAAAATGCCCTAATATACACACAGAGGGTATGTGATGAAGATTGCATTCTGGGTTAATGATAGCAAAAGGGGGCAAGTGATCCTGCATGTATATATATTAGAAGGAATGAACTGCTAAGAAATCCAAAAACGCCCATCCAGTTTTCCCATTCTATCTACCTAAAAGATTGGCTTAATTAAGTATCTGGTCTAGCATATCCTACATATGATTATTTGTCTTACCTGACACATGTTACCATTTACCCCAATGCCATTAGCTCCCTTCTGAGTGCATCTCTGTTCCACCGGAGGGTAAACCCCTACCCCCATAATGGATGTTGTTGCTGCATCCTGAAGCTGTGTTGCAGGCAGAGGAACTTCATATAGGCAGGTGGTAAGGGAAGGAGAGCCACTCTGGGAAGAGGAGCCGCAGTGGGTTAGGGTCTTAGGGAGGGGAGTTGTTATGAAAAGAGGTCTTTGTGAGGCGCATTGGGCCCAGCCCAAAACATTTTTTACAACACCCTGTCAAGGGGGCAGACTTCTTTTTTTTGCTCGACCTGCTCTAGCTCTACCACAGTGATATAAAAAATGGTGCAGAAGAGAAGACAGTGATGACATCTAACATGGACTGACAAAATGCTTAATAACAGTGCTACAACAGCAAATAAAAAGCAGCACTAAAAATGCTACAAAGTTAAGTTAAAAAGTAGATATAAACAGCCTTATTAAATTGTGATTCAGCAAATTTAAAATGGCTCTATATATATATGCACAGAGTATATCTTTTTACAGAAGTTTTTAGTTAGTAAACTCCTATCCAAAAGCAAGGTCTTCACTAACTAAAAACTTCTGTAAAAAAAATATACTGTGTGCTTAAATAGAGCCCATTTAAATTTGCATATCTATCTAATAAGGCTGAAAATGTGTAACTACACATTTTCTCTCCACTTTTTAACTCTGCTTTGCGCCTCAATTTTTAGAACAGCTTTTCAAAAGTGGAAATAAAAGTGAAGATAAAAGCTAAAGTTGGCAAAAAATGTTTTGGCTCCAGGGTCCTCCATTCTCTAGGTCCAACACTGGTTGGCTGACAAGTGAAACAGCAGAAGTGGCAAATACAAGTACATCAAATTAAATTGAGAAATTATTACGTATCATACACAGGACTAATTTACCTTTTTGGAGCCCCTAGGCAGTGAAGAGGAGGAGCCCCTGCAAGTGTGTGCAAAGGTGTTCACTCACCAATGTCTGGCATTTCTGTGCATGTATATCACTCTCTGTTGACTGTTCTTAAGTATGGATCATCTGTAACCAGGGGACCTTACTGTACTCATTCACACAATGAGCAATTACTTATTTATTAAATACATTTGAGGGTGAATCATCATATTTGCTATTTTTTCTATGGGAGGGCAGCAGGCATATTTTGCACAAACACACATCATAATCAGTTGTATCACACATAAAAACGAATTATGGAACTTAAAGGCCCATTGGACAATTAAGAAAAAAATGACTCTAACTAAAGGCAAAATTAATCAAGGAAAAATCATACAGCTAGTTTTTGCTTAGAATTTTTTTTTTGATCCTTCTGCTGGGCCCTCTGACACCTATGATACATAGGTATAAGTTGCGTGTGTGAGATGGGCACTTTCATTTCTGGAGATATATGGTTGCATTTCCTGTAGCAAGGAGTCTGCTTTGGGGCCAGTGAGAGGGAGGGGTATGGTGTCAAGTTCATCTTCTCCAAATAAGAAATGCTTTCTCTTCTCCCCTTCCTCAACCCTCAGAATGAGAAGCCCCTCACTGAGGAGTGCCACTGCCTATGTTGTCTTTTGATAAATCTGGCCATGATCATACATATGATATTCTCAGTATTTAAATCTTAATTGTTTAGGTAGACAAAATTAGGAGACTAAGGGCCTCATTCAATTGTGATTTGGCCAATTGAATAGGGCTCTATATAAGCATATAGCATATTTTTTTAAAGACATTTTTAGTTAGTGACAACCTTGCCTTTGTATAGAAGATAACTAAAACTTCTTTAAAAAAATATGCTATGTGCTTATATAGAGCCCTATTCAATTGGCCAAATCACAATTGAATGAGGCCCTAACTGGGCATTTTTGATCCTATCTGTGTCAATTTTACATTTCTGTGTCAATTTTACATTCTGTGTCACAAGGTATCATATATATTTTTTTAAATGTTAAGTGTCTTATTTATCAAGGTATTTCATATAAAATACATTATCGTAACCAGAATATATTTTGTTCAAGGTCCAACATAGTTGAATTTCCAGAGGAGTTGGGCACCTCCACTCTCTTAATGTGGGCAGTGATGGGTGAATGCCATTAGACCTTTAAAATCAGGCTATAAAAAGAAGAAACCATAACAACAGACACTTATATTTCTACTTAGTACATAAATACACATTCTTGCAGGCTAAACTTTCTGGAGCTGCTTTTGATATTGTGCCAATTGTCTCTGCCATGTCAAGGAACCTCTATTGTCTTTTCTGCGATTATAAATGATAATAATTAAAACCAAATACACAATAATTAGTCACACTAGGTTTATCCATCTGGTGTACCTGCATAACATCACTCTGTCTTTGAAACTGATGACAAGCAGCATATTGTAGCTCATCCTGGAAAAGCAGCTTCTGAAGAGGAATAAAAAGGTTGATAGTAAAGGTTATCACCACTGGGGTCAGAAACTGGCATTTTACAACAAATACCCAGACCATTTTAAATTTCAAATCCATTTCTTAATCTTCATTGGATTTTAGGTAATTCATCATTAATTAGAAAGTAATCTTGTTTTTTCATACAAATCTAGGTGTGACATGCCACAGGATGGATTGCATACGGTAAGACGCTGTCTTTGTAACTTGAGGCACCTTGAGATAATGACCTTCTTGCTTTTGATATAATTCAAGATGATCTCTTGTAGAACACTAATAGTAGAACACATTAAACAAACATAATGGAAGAACAAAACATAAAAATTCAGAAATGCAAAGGTACCAAATAGTGGATTATCATGTAGGGATCAAATATGGATGCATATTTTAGGCCATGGCACATGGGTGTCATTAGCCTAGAATCAGTATAGTCTGAACTGAATGAAAACACTTATTTTAACTTATAATATTTACTATACTGAACCAGGAAAGCAGTGGCGTAGCTAGAGCTTATCCAACCTAGGGCTGTTACCGACTTTGACAACCCCATCCGCACCACAACCCCCCCCCCCCCCGGGTCCTCCTCGGGTGCCAACATTATATATATATATATATATATATATATATATATATATATATATATATATATAGCATGATTTTGGCACCAGAGGGGGACCAGGGATGGCACAAAGAAAATTAAAATGGGACTCCTTTTAAATAAATGTATAAATATATATATATATATATATATATATATATATATATATATATATATATATATATATATATATGTATATATTTCACTCCCTTCTTTGATTCCCTTCTCCCTCTCGCTCCTTCCTCCTCCCTCTCTTTTCTATACTCCCTCGCGCTTTTTCCCTCTATTTCTCCCTCCCCCTTTCTCTTTTCACTCTCCCTGTCCCTCTCTTTCTATTCTTCTCCATTTACCTTCTTCCTCATCTCTCCTTCTCACTCTCTCCCTCCCCTCTCCTTCTCCCCCTTTCCTTCTAACTTCTGTCTCCCCTTTCCCCTCTCCTGTATCTCTCTTTCTACCTTCTCTCTCCTCTCTCTCTCCTTTCTCTATCTCCTCTCTCCTTCCTCCTCTCTCTCTCCTTTCATTATCTCTCCATCTCCCTCTCCTTCTTCTCTTGCTCTCCCTCTGTCTCCTCTCTCACTCCCTCTCTCTGTCTTCCCTCTCTCCCTCCCTCTCCTTTCTCTCTCTCTCTATCTCCTTCCCTATATTGCTATATCTCTCCCTCCCTCTCTCCCTCTCCTTTTTCTTCATCTCTATCTTCTTATTCACTATTCCTCTCTTTCTCTCTTCCTCCCTATCTCTCTCTCTCTCTCTCTCTCTCTCTCTCTCTCTCTCTCTCTCTCCTTCCTCTCTCTCTCTCTCCTTTTTTTTTCTCTCGCTCACCTTCATCTCTCTCCCTCCCTCCATATCTCCCTCTCTCCCCTACCTCTCTCAATCTCCCTCCCTATCTTTCCATCTGTCTCTCTCTTTCCCTCCCCTCCTTCCTCTCTTTCCTTCCTCTCTGTCCTTCATTATCTCTCCATCTCCCTCTCCTTCCTGTCTTGCTCTCCCTCTGTCTCCTCTCAGTCCCTCTCTATGCCTCCTCTCTCTCCCTTCCTCTATCTCTTTATCTCTCCTTTCTCTCTCCTGCCCTCCCTTCTCTATCTCTCCTTTATCTCTCCCTCTCTCTCCTTTCTCTATCTCTCTATCCTTCCCTATATCTCCATCTCTCTCCCTCTCTCTCCTTTTTCTCTCTCTCCTACCTCACCCCCTCCCTGCCTCTCCCTCCCTATCTCTCCATCTCTCCCTCCCTATCTCTCCTTTCTCTCTCTCTCCCTATCTCTCCTTTTTCTCTCTCCCTCCCTCCTTCCTCTCTCTCCTTTCTATCTCTTCCTCCCCCTCTCCACGTGTCACTCTCTCTCTCCCTCTTCTTTTTCTCTCTCTCCCTCCTTTCTCTATCTCCCTCCCTATCTTTCCTTTCTCTCTCTGTCCATTTCCCTCCCTCTCCTTTCTATCTCTTCGTCCCTCCTTCTCCCCCATGTCACTCTCTCTCTCCTCACTCCCCTTGTATCTCTACCTCATCCCCCCTTGTCTGTCTGTTTGTTTCTTCCCCTCACTGCCCCCTTGCCTTACCTTGCATTCATGCTCTTCATGCTGCCGGTGCGTGGCTCCTCCCCCTAAGGGCTCCTTTCCTGAGCCAGCCCCTGCTCTGCCTAGTCAGGAAGTGAGAGCAGGGCCTGCGGTTGTGGAGAGGCAGAGAAACACAGGGACCTTGGGGAAGGGGCAGGTCACCTGCCGCAGGTGGGGGCATTTAATGTCGCCCCAAGAGAAGTGCCGCCCAGGGCAGCAGGTCCTGGCGCTATCCCCTACCTACACCTCTGCAAGAAAGCAACAGCTAAGAAAAAACACAGTAATATGTGGAGTTTTCATTGACCCCATTAAACCACTTATTCAGTGAGTGCTTAGCGGCTGTTCTACTGGTAGTAGTTCTACAGGAAATTATTTATTAATTCAGTGACATGAGGACTCAATAGATTTTAACAAGTTTTTTTTACAGAACTTTTTAATCTATAGCTCAGATTGCCAGATAACCCACTGAAATAATGTAATTTGTGAAAACATGATGTGTGTAATAAACTAATAACATTAGCAGTTATGGAAGACATGACCATAAAATAATTTTTAGAGAAAGTGATCATTTTAGCAGGTTCTAATTGTTCCATATTTGAAGTCTGGTGCACTACTCGTTGGAGCCTAAGGGTTTGTGCTTTATCTTTGTTTTCTTTTTTTTATTCAGCAGTAGAGGGATGTAGAGACAGACTTGAAGACTTCTCTGTCTCCATACCTGTTTTGGGATATTATTGACTAATGCATTAAAACTGCTGAAAAGAAGATCTAAGACGTCTGCATTGGTATTTAATTGGATTCCACCTCTTTGATAAATGTGACACTATAGAATATGGTGAATAACCTTGAAAAGAAGTATTAAATTCTACTCAGAACTAGGCATTGCAATGTGATGTAAGCTTGCAGTGAGACTGTATAAAGACCATCAAAATATGCTTAGAGCCACTTCAAATTTCCCTAACGTGTAAAACCCTAGTTCGTAATGTAGCCCACAAGACTAACGGCTATTAAATTCGTACTAACGGTTCGTAAATAAACCTGCTGACAACCTGCGGGGCAGTAGCGAGAAAACCCTACAGGTCGCGAGAATTCAACTTGCGAGCCCGCAAATCCTTTGTTCTTTCAAGCCTGTAACTGTTATGTTCCAATCACGCTATTATATTGCAACAAATTCACTGGCATTCAAGCCCTTAACCCCACAAATGGAGCCAAAAAGCCTAAGGGTGCTAGAGAGGTCCAGCAAGGGGGGAAAAGTCCAATCCATAGCACTGTAAATGCAAATATACAAACACACTACTGTACTCATGATAAAAGGGAAAGTGATGTTAGGTATTAGAATTAATAGCACAACATTCTCAGGCTCAAATCGGCAATATAAAATACTTTATTTTCACTTTTATTTCCGTGTTATATCGATCCTGGCAATCAATGTGTTAATACATATAATGGAACTTGAAATGTAATAGAATATCATACAGTATTTACGGCTTTATCAATACTGCATTATTTCTGGAATGTGAGTCCGATTGTAACTCGTAATTGATCCCGTAAGACTTCTTCCATCTTTCGGTGACTTAATTCAGACGATCTCAGTTGCCATTGGCTCCATCTAAACCAGTAACCACTGAATGATTACATTCACTACCACGCATCCAATGTTCGACAGATGGTTTACGGGTTTGTCTCTCTGTCCCATTGCTCGCGCCCTGCTCTTATTTAATACCTCTGTAACTCTGCAAAATTTCAAGCTCGCAGCCGTTGCGGGTCTCACGTTGCACATACAGGCTTAGAATTTAATGTGGCTCTTAGTGAATGCTGCAGAACCTTGCAATTTACACCTAATAGGGAATTTGGAGCTTAGTAAACATAGGTCACTGATAAGCTCAAACATATCCCTTTAAAATAATCTTTTGAAACAGTGAATATTAAGTAATCATGTTGCATCATCTTTTTCCAGTTCTTAGAGAAGAGTCTATCCGCAGATCCATTGTGTAGCTGTCTACGTGCACCCATTGTTCAACCTCTCTACTTTTATATTATCATGATTATGACAACAAAGGCATTATTGCATTCATCTGTATGTGATATAATGTTTTCATTAGTATTCTTACTGTAAACGATGATCATAGTGTTTCACTTTGGAAAAGTAATAAATCTACAATATATTTTTAAACAATAGGGAGTAGTATTGACAACATGCATCTGTATTTAATCTTTGCCTGGCACCATACAGCTCTATGTTCTATTGATTTATGTAGAAGAGACATTTTTTCCCTTTGATTTCAATAAATGATAGTTACTAAGTGCCTGTTTTTAAAAAAGCCATTCTAGCGATTTATTAAAATATCATGCTGGCAAAGTATTTGTAAGGTCAAATAAATTAAAAGCATGGAATGTTTAAAAATAAGACAGCAATATTTACTTTACTTTTTAAAACTTGTAATGCTCTCCGGGATCTCCATTGTGTCCATCTGCATCCTTCACACCTCTCATTACATGTGGTTGGGATAGATGGGGACAGGCAGCAAGCCGTGCCTTACCAGCAGTATGTCTGAAGATGCAACAACAAGTAGTACGGCCTTCTATCCCAATCCTGTACCCATGAACATGCATGCAGTGCTGATACAGGAGGACAAAATGGGGAAGCTGTAGAGGCAAGCAGCAGAAATTTTAAAACTTAAGCAAAAATATATATTGTCTTATATTTTTTTATTATTTTAACTTACTTGATCCAACAAATACTTTGTAAATATAGGGTCCTTTTCAATTTTCTATGTCATAAAATTACACACTAAAAACTGGTCAGAAATGCTACTTCAATTCACCCATTCTTTCATATATGCTAGTGAGCTACTTGAAATGCTCTAGAGCAACCCATATTCGTAAAAGAGTGCTTTTCGATTTTCAATCAAATGCTATTCAATTCCTAACTCGCAAAATTACTTATGATTCACAACTCGTAATATTACTGAAGTTTAGTAAAAATATTTACATGCACTGAGGAGCACCCTTAAAGGCAGAAAAATACCTTTTAAAAATAATCAAGCGTCAAATCTGGCACTGAAAGCACCATAACCCCTTAATTGAGTCAGATGTAACGTTGATTCTTTATCGCGACAAGCGGCTAAAAGTTCACCTGCCTACCCCCCCCCCACCCCCACCAACAGACCTACCCCTATGAGCTTGGGTATCCACAGAATTACGCCATTTACAATACATTAAATGGGGGAACCTCATGGATTCCACTCTGCCACACAATTTTCCCACTTGGGAATGGTACCCTTGGGGATCCCCTTCCCCACTCACACCCGATCCCCAATACAGGGGTTCTATAAATATCCTATAAGGACTCCCGTGGCATAAACTGGCAATCTAGCCATGAAGGTCCTTACAGGACATCCATAGCATATCAATATCTATCCTAACGATATATGCCGTGACATTAACCCCATATGCCACGGAGGTCCTAGATGGCATTAAAAATTATCCAATAAATATCTAATGGTAGAGAGGTCCTTAAAGGACCTCCATGTTCCAAAAAATTAAACCCTGCCATGGAGGTCCTTTAAGGACCTCCATGGCATCTAATAATTAACACCATATCATGGAGGTTCTTAAAGGAATCACATGGTATTCCTTTTAACTCTTGCCAACCATGGGGGTCCTTTAAGCATCTCAATGGGGGTTCTGCAAGGATCTCCACAGCAAGTTAGTCAGTTAATGCTACAGGGCCCTTATAGGGTTAACTCTTTGTGCCACTGGGGTCCATTAGCGACTGTGTGGTAGGAGATAACATTTTGGTGCCACAAGGGTCTCAATAGACCCCCCATAGTTATTTGTATTGGGGATCTGTGAGAAGGATATCCACGGGAATTCCTTTTATGGTGTTGGTAGAGGGAATCCTCAGGGATTCTCATTGGTCTTAGGGTTTACATTAGTGGGGTTTGAGCACCATAATTTTACTTATTCACAGCATTTTGCATAATCCTAAATGGGTTAACGAGTTGAATAGAACTGAATACATATATAACTTTACTGCAAAAAACACTGGTAGTTTAAAATAAGTGGGCCTCATTCAATTGCAATTTGGCCAATTGAATAGGGCTCTATATAAGCACATAGCATATTTCTTTTACAGAAGTTTTTAGTTAGTGAACTTCTATCCAAAAGCAAGGTCTTCACTTACTAAAAACTTCTGTAAAAAAATATGCTATGTGCTTATATAGAGCCCTATTCAATTGGCCAAATCACATTTGAATGAGGCCCAGTATCTTTACAAGTTGCTATTTTAATAAAACTTGTGCTGCAAATACTATATTTATGGTGCTATCACTAAACTTTATATGACTTCTCCAAAAGTTATTCAATATAATTGCCAATTATTTAGAGTCTGCATATTAGTAATGTTAGTAGAATTGTAATTTTGTATTGCACATCCTATATAGCTGCAATTCTAAACACTACATTTAGATTTCACTTTTTATTTTGCAATAACTACCATTATTTGAAAAAAAATGTTGAACCTATAATGCAATATAATATTTTTTTTTTCATTCTTTTAAGACATTTATTGTGAGGAAGAAAGCTAAATAAGTTATCTGACCCTTGAAGTTTAGGTTAACAAAGCTGATAACTTCCTATGTTATATAGTCTCTCCAAACATCTAAAAAGGTATATGCAAGTGAGCTGGGTTATGAATGCATCTGATAGAGGGGAATTAGTAGTATATGAAAAACATTGTTTGCATGAAAAATACCAAAATAAAAATGTAAACAGCTACCCTAAAGTTTACTGAATTTCTTGCATTTGCAAACTGTTTTCTACCAATGTTGACACCTCCTGAAAACCCCAGTGAAAATTAGTATAACTAATACATTGTTTCTTTTTGGTCTGTGAATTCCTTTAGATTTCTGTAATACCCAGAACAAGGTCTGTGTCCCGTCATTCACTGATTGTTTTATCAACATCCCAGGTGAAACTTCCCCCAGCCCCAGTGATTTGCCCCTGTAACCCCCCTCCCAGCCCCAGTGATTTGCCCCTGTAAACCCCCCCAGCCCCAGTGAATTGCCCCTGTGATCTCTCTCAGCCCCATTGAATTGCCCCATTACCTCCCCCAGCCCCAGTGAATTGCCCCTGAGATCTCTCCCAGCCCCAGTAAATTGCATGGACTCACTCACACAGAGACACATGCACAGAGACCAGGAACGTTCTCTTCCTCAAACTTTGCAGGTCATTGCAGGACCACAATTCAAGCATAAATGCTAATTCGCCTAAAAGACAGATTAGAATAGGAAGAAGAAGCTGAAATGTTTGGTTTCAGTACAATTATAATTTGTGAGAATTTATAAAGGAGATGGTGTATGTCTAAAGAACAACCGTGTAACCGCTCAAGCATTTTTACTTGAATGTCGATTTATGGTCCTTTAAGAACCCAGTGTAGCAGCCTCATCTGGCTGCAAAGCTGAGCATGCTAACATAGACAGGGTACATTTTTACAAATCTAACCCTCTCAGGAGCCTAGCTCAATCCAGGAGGGTGTAAACATCACCTGCAACAGTCTTTGTTATGCAAAGCTAAAAAAACATAGTGCATGCAAAAAAATGTAATCATACACTACTAATTCCCCCTATCAGATGCATTCATAACCCAGCTCACTTGCATATACCTTTAATAATTTCATCAAAACTTGCAAGGTAAGAAGATGGATAGTCGAAAATAAAAAAAATAAAAAGGCAGAGGGAATAATTCCAAGGTTAAAGGAATATTTATGTTATACTGTACATACTGCTCAACAACAAAAAAGTCCCAAGTTCTCAAGGGCTATACTTTATGTTGCTTGAAACACTGAAGTGTTGACATATGTATTCTAACCTTCACTGACCCGAAGGACTCCACTACAGTGTTGTATCATCATTGAAGAGATATGTATGCAACAACTGCTCTGACATGTCTCTTGACATATTTTTTTTGTTGTATTATATTTAAAATGCTTTATTCAGAGACCTAGAGACCATTTCCAGGGCCTAAGCTGACTAGAGTTCAAGGAGCTCAGCCATGTTTCTTCACGGTAATAGAAAACTTCTGTGAATATGTTTTTTTCTGATTCACCTTAATTACAGTTTCCTAATTGCAGGCCTCTGTGCACATACCTCAGGTAGGCCATTCTATTAATAAGCTGCCTCCTGGACTATTACTTCAGATTGTCTGTGCACATCGGACAGAAACAGATGGCTGAGAATGAAGTGACTGGAAAGAGATTGAGTGGGATCATTGTATTTGTGTACACTTGGGTTTACCCTAAATAATGGTTTATATATGTCATTATATACACAGTGAATATATTCAGTATGTGTAATGTACATACATTTACAATATTTGATAAATAAAGCAGGAATTGAAAAACTGAAGCCCCTAAATCTTGTTACGAGTCAGTTGGACAGTAATCCAGCGTGTTAACGGCCCAAAGAGGAAAAGAACAACATGTGCAGCCAGAAATGGGTAAAAGAAATCGTCAAAACACTAAACTTTAATATCAGTTCCCTTCATCTCTTCAGAGAGTGCCGTAGTGGGCAGTTACCATGGTAACGCAGGTTTGACCTCTCACTAAGCTTGAAAGGTAAAAAAAGAAAGGATCCCTTTAATGTGGGATGAACATCGTGCAGCATCTGTCCAAATCCTTTCGATGCAGACAAGGCCTCTAATGCACTGCTGACCTGTGTCTCAGTGATAATGTGAAAAATCATGTTTCAAAGCAGATTTTCATCTTGATTTTATTAGCCGCATCCTTAAAATTCTTTCGCCTACAGAAATGCAGTGCTAGCACCTTTCGTTAAGATGAAGGGTTAATGAGCAACTCTCGCACGAGCCTAGTTCTGTTCATTAGGAGCCAACATCTTGCCCAGCCTGGGGAAGACGCCTCAGCACATACTGAGTAGGGGCCAATGTGTCTAAAGCACTTTAAACATTAATAATACACTATAGTCAGGAACCTAAACCCACAGTGCTGCAATGCATAACTCAGGCCATACAACAGCAGGATTGACAGGAAAACCCTATTACAATTTTCCCAGAACTCGCAATTTGCATCTGGTGCACTTCCTACTGCTCAAGACATTGCACTGGTTCATTTTTTCTCTCTCGCTTTCTCTCTCTCTTTGCAAAGCCACGGGCAGGAAATCAAAATATTGATTGAGCTTAAACTTAAACCACATTACAATCCATTATTGGTTTCCCGGCCATATGTGCAACTGTAAAGGGTAAATTCATTTATATTCATTAATATGTTCAAGTCCCTGTCTCCAATAAACAGCTGTTTGCAATGCTGACAGAGGTAGATAGAGCGGCATGCAAATTGTCCCAACTGTTAACCCTTTCCGAATTGCATTATTAAAGAGCTTTGTAGGATGATTGCTTTAAGACACAGTTTAGATGTGTTTCAACAAAGGCATCAATAGCCCTAATGTGGCTACTAACCAAATCTGTGCTCATTAACCCATTTGCAGCTGGCAGAACAAAAAACACATTCCAGGCTAATATCAAAGCCAAAGATATCTCTTAGGATTTAAGGTCTGGTGACATGTCTTTCCTTTTCTGTTCACCCTCCCACGTCTCCCTTGGTGTTTTCGCTCTCTCTTTTTTTTTCTTAGCTCATGCAATTCATTATGAGGCCTTGATGCAAATTTCCAAGCCTGTTAAATACATTTGTCAAACCTAATCCTGCATGTGAATTGGCTATAATTACAATAAGCCAAGGTGTAGCGACTGATTTGTCATGAACGAGCTGAGCTCTGCTGGGCTGTAACATCTGCATGTCCCGCACTAAAATAACAAAAAAAGGAGTAGGCACATGTGATTGATTGAGCCCAAGGAAACCCTTACTGGTAATAAGTATGGATCACTGTTTGCCTTCTGATTAGATCATTTTTTTATGTTTTATGCTATTAAATAATTTTTGTTTACTATCTGGTTTATTGTGCTATAAGAATATTATAATTCATTTTTTGGTGTTCTTTAAATATTTCTAACAATTATTGATGGCTAAAACAGAAAACATTTCTGTGTTTTTCAAGTTTGGGGATTACTGGGACTGAAAAAGTTGAGTTAAATATCCCAACTATTTTCAGTATGGGCTGTTTATCAAAAATAGTTTAAACTGGTAACAGCTTGACAAAAAAACTCTATATAAAACATAGAAAGGGGAGATTTTAAATGTTTTAACTTGTTTTATCTCCACTTATCGCTAATGCATTTATGCAAAGTCCAAATAGGTTCAGGCATGCGGAGGCACATTATAAGGGGAATTAATGAATCAGCTAGGAAATAACTTTTACAGGAAATATATAAAATAGTAGCAAGAATTACAATAGAATAGACAACTAAGAAAAGAAAGAAAATAGGAAAAAAGAAGGCAGTGAGAAGAAGAGGAAGGGGAAAAGAAGAATTCAATTGTGATTTAGCCAATTGAATAAGCACAGAGCATATTTTTTACAAAAGTTTTTAGTTAGTAAACTTCTATCCAAAAGCAAGGTCTTTACTAACTTAAAACCTCTGTAAAAAAAATATGCTCTGTGCTTATATAGAGCCCTATTCAATTGGCCAAATAGCAATTGAATGAGGAACTAAGTATTTATAGAGATTCAAATGTCTGAGTTAATCCATCTCAGCATAAAACCTAAAGGTGCTTCTAATAACATTATCTCATAATTCTACAACAAAAGCAGCATTAATCACATATATAGTTGTGAGCGTACGAGTTGTTGCTAACGCTGCGGGCTCGCTACGCGAGTCGCGGCCCTCGCGAAGCGACGGCCGCGGCTCGCTACGCGAGCCGAGGCCCTCGCGAAGCGAGGGCACTGCCCGAGGGTCTCAGTTGCTGGCATGGAGCGCCGAAGGCGCTCCATGCCAGCAACTGAGGACCCTCGCGAAGCGTGGGCCTCAGTTGCTGCCATGGACGCAACTCGCGAACATTACAAAATGTAAAACACAATACATACACACACCACATACATAAAAAACTTACCTACACCAAGAGGGAGCACCCAGCACCTCAAAAATACAACTTACACCTCGATTTTACTTCAAATAAAACAGTTTAGAGACTAAAAAAAAAACGAAGCGAGAGAAAAAATGGCCGCCGAACAAAACGAAAACGAGGCTACAGCACTCTAAACTCGCAAAACACCACAAGAAACTCGCAAAACACCACAAAACACCTACGGATATTCCGATACAAACGTATAACACACATTACTCGCCATTTGACGCCAATGCGGAAGTACACGACAACGGTTTGGGCTCGCGCACGCACAGTGTTACACTGCACACATTCAGCACGCTTACACAGCAGATCCACACCACTAATGCTGCAGCAACATCAAAACACATTCACAGCTCTTCCACACAATGCTTTAAAATAGGTAAAGTATATTCATTTATTAATGTATTATATATTTCATTATTACACACTAAACAGCATTAGCTACCTTACAATTTCATTGCCGTCATTTTTTGACGGGCAATTCGCTAGTAATAATATAATAATAAGAAACCTCATCACATGTAGATACATTCTCACCTTCTATAAGCACCATTTGCTAATTTGCCTTACTGTTTTTTTTGTCTATACCACTGTTTCTTAGATCTACTACTCCTTCTGCTACTAATACTTTTACAATTCAATGAAGATCCCAGTTGTCATGCTCTCTAATAATACAGATGGGCTAAACTATTGCTTTTGCTTCTCTGCATCATGATACGATGGTCAAGTGAAAAAAGTACAAACACCAGGAGTAACTTTAAAGCCACCCGTAAATCTATCATCTTCTAATCAATTATGTAGCCATTCAATTACTAAAAATATGCATATATATATCCCATTCTAGACCACTACCTTTTCGTGGTGTCGGGGCGTGTGTATTTCAATTAAACTGTGAGCTAAACCCTGTAGGGTTGCCCAAGATGGGCAGGTCATAGCAGAGAGGTCAGACAAATTGTGGTCCACTCGACAAGGAACTGGCAACCCACTCCAATATCTTTGCCAAGAAAACCTTATGGACAAGCACAACCAGACACAAGATTTGCTTGGCATGTTGCGGTCCATGGGTTCACATAAAGTCGGACATGACTGAACGATTAAACTATATATATCTATATACTGGTATATCCATATATATATATATCTATATATATATATATATATATATATATATATATACATATATATATATATATATATATATATATATATATATATATATATATATATATATATATATACTACTTTGGTTCACTTGGCTGGGTGAGATTTGCTTTGAAACGGTTCCTGTTATGCACTGCTCTTGCAAACAGGATATAAATTGCCTCACTGTGTAAAGAGTCATGTATCCACTAGCTTTATCCAGCTCTGTATTTATTATATTGAATTGGACCCTGATGAAACAAAATCCCACACACTCCGCACTCATTTACCTAAAACACTCCATATGGGTAAATCATGTTACTTCCCTGAGGCTTTCCCATGCTGTACTTCAAAATGTTAATATCTCAAGATATCTTTTTAGGGGCAAAATATCTTAATACATAATACTGACAATATTGCTCCTATGCATACCAAGCATTCATTATCAGGTGTCCTTTATAATAAGGGTGTAAATATACAAAATTACTTATCAGGTATGTTCTGGATCTCTTGTCCTCTCTGCTAAATTTCAAAGGAAACAGCTCATATTGCTTTGGGAATCAAATTAGCATTTATTCTTATGAGAGAGGACTGTGTGGAGTCTGTCCACAGCCACTCTATAATATTGAAACGTGTCTTTCGGATTGATTTAGCAAAAATTTAGCGATCTATTTGTCATTTTCTTTGAAAGATAGAAATCGTAAATCTTGTCTGTACCTGTTATACCAGATTTTAAAAAAATGGCTAATTTGTGTTGAAAATGTGGTAAATAATTGGTTTGCCATGCACATTTCACGAAATTCACTAATCTCTGCGAGGGACACGAAGCAGATAGCTGAATTCTCCAATGTGTATTTCCTATGGGTAAACTGCCATACAGGCTCAGTGCAGCATTTTGCTGTCACTGAGAAACTTAGTGAATATAAGGGTTTGTGTTTAAACAAGACAAGGCAATACACATTGTAAATCTTGCTGAGTTGACATTTTGGCCAGTGGTTCACAAAGTTTTTAAAATGACCTCTTAACAATTACTAAGGATTTTGGTAGACTATTTAAATATTACAGGCCAATTAATAACGTAACTGCTTGCTGTTTTACGTGTTAAATATGCTATGCTATATTGCAGTGTAGCAGCTGCAGAGGCAAATAAAATATTAGCATGTATTAAGAAGGGTATAGAAGCCAGGGAAGCAAATATCATTCTGCCACTATACAAATCCCTAGTACACCCTCATTTGGAATATGGAGTACAATTTTGGGCACCACTTCATAAAAAGGACATTTTAAAGTTGGAAAAAGTACAGAGAAGGGCAACAAAAATAATAAGGTTGAAATGGAGGTTGTGAAGAAAGGCTAACCAAATTAAATGTATTTTCTCCAGAAAAAAGGCGTCTAAGAGAAGGTATGATTACCCTATATAAATACATCCAGGGTCAGTATAAAGATTTGTCAAGTTAACTTTTTGTGCCAAGAGGTTTTTCAACTTACAAGAGGACATTCCTTGAGGTTAGAAGTAAAACGTTTCCACCTCAAAGAAAGAAAAGGGTTCTTCACAGTAAGGGTGGTTAATCTGTGGAATTCTCTACCAGAGGAGGTGGTGACAGCGGATTTAATAGATAACTTTAAATTAGATATATTTTTAAATAAAAAGGGTATTCAGGGTTATCCTGGATAATTAGAGAGAAAGTATTGATCCAGGGAAGAGTCAGATAGCCAGTATCTGGGGCCAGGAAGGAATTATTTTTTTCCCCTTTTGAGACGATTGGCTAAGGTTGTTTTCTGTTTACCTTCCTCTAGATCAATTAAAAACTAATCCACAGAGTGCAGATCAAAGGAGATCTTAAAAGGTTGAACTTAATGGGCTTAAAGCTTTTTTTCAACCTTAATTACTATGGGCCTCATTCTATTACCGGCCGTAAATCGGCCGTAAGGCTGCGATTCCTTGCGGGGGTTCAGTTAACTCGCGATTCTATTATACGGCCCCGCAAGGATCTCCTTTTACGGCCGGCCGCATATCTTGGAACCGGCCGTAAGCTGTGAAATATAAAAACTCAAAAATAAATTCAAGCCTGCACTGTACAGCTCTGTAAATGCTAGGGATCATATTGGGGGACATGAGGATTAAAAGTAACCCACTCTCAAGCTTGCACATCAGCCCAAACCCAAGTTCAAATTAACTGTTTATTTTCCGGCTGCGGCGTGGGCGTGTCTGAAGTGCTCCAAGCACTCTGGACTTTTTACATGGATATTTTACGGAAATTAAAAATAAAATATTTTACGGATTTGAGTATAGGATAATTATGTGCTATTTTTTCTAACACCTAAAACCCTTTATAGTCTTCTCAAAGTGCAGGATGGCTTTATTTGAGCTATTTTATGTGCTTAATTGGTGCTAGCGAGACCTCTTTCCTGCAAGTAAGCTGCGGTTAGTTTTTAGCCTTGCAGAGAGGGTTCTCGGAGCAATTGAATTGCATATAGGAATTTCTTACGGCCGAACTCTTGCGGCCGTTTTAGATCAAAGGCTTTCCTCTGGCGCGAGCGGCCGCAAGAGATAGCAAGGCACCGGCCGCAAGCCTGCCGGAGCCTCCGGCCGTAAGGGAATAGAATAGCAGAATAGCTTGCGGCCCCGCAACGGCTGCGGCCGCTAATAGAATGAGGCCCTATGTAACTATATTTACTTCTAAACAACAAAGCATGGTATTAGCTATGTACTATATATGTATACAATTTTGTCTTATTTTATAACTTTGTTGCATAATAATTTTGTAATCCCAGTTGTTCAGATAACCACCTAAACGAAGCTCACAGACCACAAGTGGTTTCCTGCTTTATCTTCATTCCCTTCATTAGTGGTACCACACAAGTTAGGTATTTGTGAATTTTCTGATTTACCAAGCTGGGGATTTAAAGAGGTGGGTTATGTTTATAACATTGACATTATTTTAACTGCTTTTATTAATATAGTAAATTATCTCATTTACTAGGACATCTCTGTTTTCTGAACCATTGTTAGTACTATTATGGACTTTCCCAGGAAAACTAACTGTCAACTCACATTTTATTACTTTTTATAAAGTGAATATCTAGAGAAAGAGTGGACTATGAAGAGATACGTTTGAGAAAAGTAACTTTAAAAAAAAAAATCAGTAAAAACAACTTTGCAATCTACGTAGATTACAATTGTTGATATTTTGTGAGGAAACTGACACTGCAAAAATGCTTGTTTCATCACCATCCTTCCTTTTTCAGACATCAGATTTCTTTAAACTCTGCCATCAAGCCGTTCAGCAATGAAGTAGTTGCAGGGGGAACTAGCACTCAAAAGAAATTCTGAGAGCTATGACATTGTGTTTGTGGGTTTCCATGAGGTAGGGTCCATTTAAATCAGTACGAGTGTCATAAAGAACTGAAAGATACATTCTCTACACCTTTATTCAAAGTGTCATATGATGCAATTCTGACTGTAATAGTGATATCAAGGGTAAAACATGGGTTTAGGAAAATGACTTGACGTTTAAAAAGTCTGTCAGTTGTCTTGTCATTCAATTTCAGTCACCAACTAGGGAATCCAAAAGAGGAATGATCAGTTATTGTAGTTAGTGACGTAGAGATGAGAGTTACTGTCCATAATTAACAAACTCTGCCATACATAATTGAGAGTAATAACTCAGGCTCCTTCTGCTTTATCATAGCATCACAAATCACCTTCTATAATCTTGGAAGAGCTAATGGAAATGAATGGGGGATGTCAGTTGTGATGCAATAAAACAGCAGCCAGAAGTTGAGTTATGGCTTTCAGTAATGGTTTGCAGGAGCATGATAATGAGAACTAAAACACATACAAGACTGTTGTTCTAAAGGGTGAAAGGATAACAGCAGTGAATATAATAAAATGTACTAAACCACACTGATTACTGGTTTTGTGTGCCAGACATCACTATTGGATGGTCAATCTAATATACAAAAATATGGATCTCACAACAGAGAGAGAAGAAAAAAATAAAACATATAGATTGAAACCTTTTTAGTAGTGGTTTCTACTAGATTAATTAAAATTAGGTTCTGTATAAATACCAAATGTGCTCTGTACAATTATGAGTCACCAATCCAAATAGAACATGGTTTGACTGTTGAAGACAAGAAGTCTTTGATCTATATGACACAATGCCCCAGTATTGCACAACAGTCAACATCTCTGAGCATCTTCCAGTAATATATTTACTGGTAAAAAGTTTAGTCTGTTTTCATACCAGACTTATTTAATTTTCTATCCCAAATCAGTAAAGTTCATTGTAACTTTAGAGAAGTAAAAAAAAATATTCCCAGCACATATATAGCTACATAGTTACATAGGGCCTCATTCTATTATCGGCCGTAAATCGGCCGTAAGGCTGCGATTCCTTGCGGGGGTTCAGTTAACTCGCGATTCTATTATACGGCCCCGCAAGGATCTCATCTTACGGCCGGCCGCATATCTTGGAACCGGCCGTAAGCTGTGAAATATAAAAACGCAAAAATAAATTCAAGCCTGCACTGTACAGCTCTGTAAATGCTAGGGATCATATTGGGGGACATGAGGATTAAAAGAAACCCACTCTCAAGCTTGCACATCTGCCCAAACCCGAGTTCAAATTAACTGTTTATTTTCCGGCTGCGGCGTGGGTGTGTCTGAGGTGCTCCAAGCACTCTGGACTTTTTACATGGATATTTTACGGATATTAAAAATAAAATATTTTACGGATTTGAGTACAGGATAATTATGTACTATTTTTTCTAACACCTAAAATCCCTTTATAGTCTTCTCAAAGTGCAGGATGGCTTTATTTGAGCTATTTTATGTGCTTAATTGGTGCTAGCGAGACCTCTTTCCTGCAAGTAAGCTGCGGCTCGCTTTTAGCCTTGCAGAGAGGTTTTCCGGAGCAATTGAATTGCAAAACTCTTGCGGCCGTTTTAGATCAAAGGCTTTCCTCTGGCGCGAGCGGCCGCAAGAGATAGCAAGGCACCGGCCGCAAGCCTGCCGGAGCCTCCGGCCGTAAGGGAATAGAATAGCAGAATAGCTTGCGGCCGGTCCTTGCGGCCCCGCAACGGCTGCGGCCGCTAATAGAATGAGGCCCATAGTAATTAAGGTTGAAAAAAGACCTTCAGTCCATCAAGTTCAACCTTTTAAGATCTCCTCTGATCTGCAATATGTAGATTAGTTATTAGTTAGTTAGTTGCTAATTAATTGTTAATTATTAATCAACATTTTTTTTTTTTAAAGTAATAATTAATTGATCCAGAGGAAGGCAGACAGAAAAAAAACAAGTGAAACTTAGCCAATCGTCTTAAAGGGAAAAATATTAGTTCCTTCCTGACCCCAGATATTGGCAATCGGACTCCTCCCTGGATCAATGCTCTCTCTAATTATCCAGGGTAACCCTGAATTCCCTTTTTAATTAGAAATAAATCTAGTCCTCTTTTAAAGTTATCTATTGAATCCACTGTCACCTCCTCCTTTGGTAGAGAATTCCACAGATTAATCACTCTTTACTTTCTTTAAAGTGGAATATTTTTACTTCTAACTTCAAGGGATGTCCTCTTGTCAGTTGAAAATCTCTTGGCACAAAAAGCTCCCTTGGCAAATCTTTATACTGACCCTGGATGTATTTATATAAGGTAATCATATCTCCTCTTAGGGCCTCATTCAATTTCAGTGAAGACCTTGCTTTTGGATAGTTCACTAACAAAAAAATTCTGTTAAAAGCTATACCCTGTGCTTATATGGAGCCCTATTCAATTATCCAAATCGCAATTGAATGAGGCCCTTAGACATATTTTTTCTAGTGAAAATAAGCTTAATTTGGTTAGTCTTTCTTCATAATTTAGCCCCTCCATTCCCCTTATTAGTTTTGTAGCCCTCCTCTGTACCTTTTCCAGCTCTAAAATTTCCTTTTTACGAAGTGGTGCCCAAAATTGTACTGCATATTATAAATGAGGGCGTACTAAAGATTTGTATAGTGGCAGAATTATATTTGCTTCCCTGGCTTCTATACCATTCTTAATACATGCTAAAATTTTATTTAACTTTGCAGCTGCTGCTTGGCTTTGAGCACTGTTACCTAGGTGGTTGTCCACAAGCACTCCCAAATCCCTTTCAATATCTGATACTCCTACATTTGCTCCATTAAGATTATAAATTGCATGGCTATTTTTCCTTTCCAGATGCATAACTTTACGTTTATTATTAAATCTCATCTGCCATTTAGATGCCCAGTCCTCAATATTATGTAAATCCCTTTGGAGGGAAAGCACATCATTATCTAAATTAAATTACCTTACAGAACTTTGTGGCATCAGCGAAAATGGAGACACTACTTTCCAGTCCCACCTCTAAGTCATTAATAAATATGTTAAAAAGGAGATACTGAACGCTGAGGAACCCCACTTACCACATTAGTCCAATCTGAGTATGTTCCATTTACAACAACCCTTTGCTTCCTGTCTTTTAGCCAGCTCTCAATCCATGAGCAGATATTTACTGCAATTCCTGTATCCCTTAGTTTGCACAATAGTCTCCCATGTGGCACTGTATCAAAAGCATTTGCAAAAACCCAAAAAGACTACATCAACTGAGTTGCCTTGATCCAGGTTCTTACTAATCTCCTCATAGAAACTAATTAGATTTGTTTGACATGACCTATCCCTCATAAATCCATGCTGACTCCTACGTATAATCCTGTTCAAATACATATTATTGTATATTATCCCTTATTAACCATTCTAAAAGCTTCCCCACTATCGAAGTGAGGCTCAGTGGTCTATAATTCCCTGGATTTGCTCTTGCTCCTTTTTTAAATATAGGTATCACATCTGCTTTTCTCCAGTTATCTAGTAGAGTCCCTGTGTTGAGTGAATCTTGAAAAATGAAATATAATGTTTGGCTATTACAGAACCCAGTTCCCTCAGTAATCTTGGATGTATTCCATCAGGACCCGGGGCTTTATTAACATGTATTTTTTCCAACCTCTTTTGGATTAATAATATTAAAGATATAATATTATTATTAATAGTTCATATTAAAGTTATTTTAATAATTTTAATGTGTATATCTGGGCATTGAGCTAATCTGTAAATATATAAAAAAAAATCTCTAACTATGGTATGAGATATAAAAACACAATATTCTATCACAGGAAAGTAGAAAAGAACTGGGTTGAGATGTTTCTGCTTTGTAATGTATTTTACTTAAAAGATCAACTGATCAACTGTAGATCAAGAGAAAAGACACTTGTTTGCCAAGTATGAACCAAGTAAGCCATACCCCCTCACACACACAACTTCCACCTGTGTATCATTGATTAATCCAGGGTTCAGTGGAAGTGTCACAATGTATTTCTTTCTAATTAAAAACTTGTTTTATGACAGTTTTCCTGCTTAATTCCACTCTTATTCAGACTCAAAGTTTTAAAACCTTTATATTTTTTTTAATTGTAATGTTGACCCACTATGTAAGTGTGTGTATGGCTACACTTACCTACATATATCTATAAAAAATTGATTGTGCACAGATATTTGCAAAGAGCTTATATTTAATTTATTAGCAACAATGTTATTTTCATTGATACACCTCTGTGGTCTTATTTTACTCAGTACTATTGAATGTAAGCCATGGGCAGAGCTACTGCCGGTGCAACCGGTGCTATGCACTGAGGTGGCCTGCGGGGGTGGGGGGAGGTCCCTAGTGGTGGGGGGGAGGACCCTTTTATTTTTGTATTGCACACTATTATGAACCCTGTAAATGGCACCCCCCTGGGCCCCCACAACTGGTGCCCGTCCCCTCACAACAAAATCCAACCCCCCCCGCCCGTTTTTGAAGTGGACTAACCTAACTGCGATTGCGGTAGCTCGGAAGCACGCACACGTACGCGCAATTGCGCATTTGCTTATATGCTAAAAATATTTTTTGCATCAGGGCCCTCCATTCCCAAGCTCCACCAATGATGTAGACTATAATCAAAATATGTTTCTTATATGTGGATTCATAATGTGTTTATTGCACTAACTGCACCAATAGCACTAACAAACGTTGCAATCAAAATGGTAGTTATATGTGGCTGAACACACAGGGCCGTATTTAACTTTAATGTTGCTCTAGCCCATTCAGATGTGTGCACTCCCATGCTCCAGTTATTGCTCCCACTTTCCCTTTGCTATATTCAAAGTCAAAGTGTTACAAGTGTTTTTATTTATATACAGTATGCTGGAAAGTATAAGGTACACTTACAGACAGAAATGCCACTGCATATAGACATTTCTGTGCATATACATACATTATTCTACAGCAATAAACTGGTATGTTCAAACAGTCTGCTGCCCCCTGAAAATGTTCTGCCCTAGGCATGGGCCTTGTGGGCCTGGGCAGAAATACAACACTGTGAACACAGTCTCATAATGGTTTACAATACTGTATGTTAGTAATACTTTTTTTGTAAAATACTAATTAAAGAATTAACTGGACATCAGAATTATATATTTTTTACTTTGTGATTTTTCAATACACAGGACAACAAAATATTTAGTATGTCCACTAAAACGTACATTAAGAAAAGTTTTTAAGGCTGCTGATCAGTAGATGCTTCTTGTTGTTTTTCCTGCCAGACAATTGCTAATATATTAACTTATAATGCATGCTCTAGCTATATGATTGGAAAACGTCTATCCAAAACATGGGCTGCATTACAATGATCTATTTCTATATATTTCTGCCTAGAGTGTCATAATATAGATTCTTATCTATTAAATATTGATTTGACACAACTTCCATATTCTAAGGTCATGTTAACACATTCACCAACCTATGAATAGTTAGGTTGATTTATAATCCACAGCACATGTCCATAGATCAAAAGTGTTTAGGGAAGCTGCCCCAATAATGCATATCTGCCTGGTCTGCGGCGGATCCGATCATATTCCACACAACTCTTGTTTTCATAGGACCGAAGCACATGTTGCGTCTTCCTAATCATTTTTCCTCACTATCCGAGTGATCTCACTTTGTTTGCAAAGGAAATGTGCTTCCTGTGATGAGGGCATCAATGATACAAGATAAGAGTCAACTATGCACAGGAAAACGTTGGAAATAATATCCAACTTGACATAAAACATAGAGGCAAAACACAGAAACAAAGTCGTAATTAGTAAACATGTTTAAGAGATGACAAGAGAAATGAAGTACATTCAAGGGTCCACATTTATTTAAATAATACATATATATATATTCATATATTCAATTAAATAGATCACTATATGTATACTCATGCATAAGTCATCCTATACTATGCTTCAAAGCTGTGTTATAAAGCAGGCATATACTACCAGGAGCCATGTTTAAAGTGGATTAAAGAGTTAAAGTGTATTGTGGACTCATTTAAATTTCCCCACCAGAGTGCAGTGCAATAACTTAATTTCTTGGAATTCTATTTTTTTTCAAACATTATCAGTCTTATTAAATTGCGATTAAGTACATTTAAAAGGACTCTAAGCCCATAGCATATTTTATTTACAAAAGTTTTTAGTTAGTGAACTTCTATCCAAAATCAAGGTCCTCACTAACTAAAAACTTCTGTAAATAAAATATGCTGTGTGCTTAAATAGAGCCCTTCTAAATTTACCGAATCGCAATTTAATAATGCTGTATATATATATATATATATATATATATATATATATATATATATATACATATATACTGTATGTATGTATTATTATCCTTTATTTGTAACACACCAACATATTTCGTATGTATGTATGTGTATATATATATATATATATATATATATATATATATATAAATAGATATACTGTACTGTATATATATATATATATATATATATATGTATATTTATATATTTACTGTATAATGTAAATACTATATATATATATATATATATATATATATATATATATATACACACTCCCTCTCTCTCTCTCTCTCTCTCTCTCTCTCTTTATATATATATATTTATCTATATAAATTTCATTAAATACAGTGCTTTGAATGGTGTTCTATCAATGTTTATGTTCATGACATTTTTAGTAAATATTACCCATTATGTTTAGCATTATTAGGGTACATTACAGTTCTGCAACAATTAATAAATATGGCCCATCTCACAGAGTATGCTTTTTCTCTAGGAGTTTTCAGACTGCCTAAGGCTTAACATGTAACTTAGGTGCCCTCTAATGGACATTACGGAGAACAGCATGAAATCTAATGCTCAATTATCTTAAATTTCTGGTTTTGGTAATACTAACTTTATAAAATAGAATATATAAAAAGAAAAATATAATGACTACCTATTGTAAAATTAATTAAAAAAAACTATTGAGGCGCTGCTGTATTTGAGGATTTTGGTGACATGATTAAACTCCAATTGTAAAGAATAATATTAGTTAACGTAATATGCAATAATTTACATTATTTAGGGAAATATAATAACAACAATACGAAATATTTGTATGTTTCTGTCTTTATTTTATTGATGTACTTTTCTGCAATGCAGTCCCATGTTGTTCTATTTAATATTTTATATTGGTATTTATAGTACTCGTACTAAGCTAATGTGTACAGTGTTGTTTGCCCCCAAACCTGGAAATAATGCAGCCGAGACACACAAGAAACAAATACTGTTACTCTCACGGTAAACAAAAAACATACAGAGGAGAACAAAACATTTACGCATTAGCAGTTTGCAAACAACTACCGAGTAGCATTTATATCAAAGTTTTGGTTTTGCATCATTGAATCGTTTCCGACTCTCTGCGACCTCATGGAGCGTAACACACCACGACATCTTTATGTCCATGGCCATGCTGACGCACTTGGTATTCATGGAGGAATAGCTGGAGTGGGTATACAGCTCCTGGCATTCTTAGGTGGTCCCCCATCCAAGTACTGACCATGGAGTAAAGCTGCACCTTACTGACAAGGCCTGACAAGGTTGAAACGCGTCTGGGGTTTGCTGATCTCCTGTTCAGTGTAAAATTGCCCGGTATTTCAGGGCTCGGTCACTCTTCTGAGTGAGACCAGACTGATATCCTTCAGGATATTTCTCCCTGTGAAGGGCACAAGTGAGCTAAAAGAGGTTGCTCTCTGAGTAGGTAACCAGACCTATAGGACAAACCTACTTCAGGTATTGTCCGTTCTCAGATTAAGCACCTCTAATTTTGTTGTTGTGCAGGTCCAACCCTGCTCAGCTTTGGGATGGTGTGACCTCTTGGTTTCCTGACTTGGAATCAAACCCAAAGCCTCATTTAATTGTGCTTTTCCTAATTGAATAGGGCTCTATTTAAGCACACAGCATATTTTTTTACAGAAGTTTTTAGTTAGTGAACTTCTATCCAAAAGCAAGGTCTTCAGTAACTAAAAACTTCTGTAAAAAAATATGCTGTGTGCTTATATAGAGCCCTATTCAATTAGCCAAACTGCAGTGTTGAAAGCCCCGAATCAGAGAACTGTATACATTAAACACAATGTAACTTCACCTGTTTTAACCACAACAATACCAGGTTAGATTAAATAGCTACAAAAACATAAAATCACTACAAATATAGAAGGATCAGAAATATTTTGGCCCAAATTCAATGGTTCAACCTATATATATAGGAGACTACACATATATCAAACCATCCATACCTATTTTTCTGAAGATAGATAGATAGATAAATAGATAGATAGATAGATAGATAGATAGATAGATAGATAGATAGATAGATGTTAATATAGTGGTTATAATAATATAATAAAACACTTCTATGTATATAAATATGTGTGTGTGTGTTTAAAAAAAAATTGGAAGCTGTTAAGTGTTTATAATTGGAAGATTATGGAAATTTCAGGCAGCCGCGTTTTGTTGAATCATGCTTTATATGATTTGATCCATGCAATGTTAATATTCTTAAAGCATACATAATGTAGTGATTGTCATTTGCAGAAGTGGAAGATTTGGCAGGTGCCTGATGGGCCTGTTAGACAGAATGTCTGACTAATTGTTTATTCTTTGTTCTTTGCAATAAATGGAATGTGTAAACTGGCTCCGTCTCTGATTAGAAGTCTGGGCACATCACAGCACATGACATCTTGCTTGTCTGCTCGCTGTCAGTTGAATGAGTTAGCAAGTTAGGCTTTCTTTTCTGTGTGGTTGAGGTAAGCCTTACCAGCATTGGTATGGTTAAAACCACCTTGCGGTTCATGCATAGTAGCCATCAATTAACAGAGCTTAGTAGCTTCAAATCTGCTTAAACTGAGGATAAATATTTCTATCTTAACCCACAATTATCAATGACACCCTGGGTGGGCCACCTATGGAAGTACCAGTTTCATTATGGAACTAAAAATAAAATCAGTATTCAACAATAAAATCCTTATATTGCACAGATGTATCCAATTGGTTTATATACATTTAGTTATTGTCCCATAGTGCTTACAATCTAGTTCCACATGAATAAAAATGGATATTCCTAAGGCCACTGGGCATAGACATAGAACCGAGCCATCTTTATATAGTCAAGCAGTTCAAGTACCAGATGGGACATGTCACATAATGTGATACAGTTGAAATCTTCTTCCTCCATTTGAAAGGGAGGTGGGAGTGTCTGAATATATTGAAGGATGCTCTTATTTTACAGCTAAAAAAAAATAAAATAAAAATATATATATATATATACCCTCTCTGGATCGCTGCCTTGTTGTGATGAAGGGGACTTGTGTACCTCAGTGAAGCTGTGCGTTATATCATGCAGGGTAGGGTATAGATGGGCAAGTCATAGCAGAGAGGTCAGACAAATCGTGGCTCACTGGAGAACAAACTGGCAACCCACTCCAGTAAAACCATATGGATAAGCATAGCCAGAAACACAGCCAGATTGTACCTGGCATGTCTCGTCCATGGTCACCGAGAGTCAGACACGACTAAAGGACAAAACAAACAACAATATATATATAGTTGCTGTAATTACAAGTTTGTGTATAATGCTCGCAAAGTTATGTAACTGCCACTCTGAAAATTACGGGTTTGCGCATGCACAGAGCGCATGCCGATGCCTGCAATTAGAGGCTCTCCACATGCGCAATCCCAAAGCGGCAGTTATGTAATGGCAGCGGGAGAGACCCGCAAAATATACCGGTTTAACAGTCAAAATATTTACAAGGCCGCAACTCGGAAGCCCTTTGCGGGCTTGGGGAAATTGATCAATTTCCCCAAGCCCACAAATGTTTTCACCCCAGTAAATGGCAAAAACAGCACAGGGGGAGGGAGTGGGGTAGAGACACAGGGAAGGGAGGGAGAGGAGGGAAAGAGATACAGGGGAGGGAAAGAGACACAAGGGTGAGAGGGGGGAAGAGACACAGGGGAGGGAGAGCAGGGCAAAGAGACACAGGGGTGAGAAATGGGGGAGAGGGGGAAAGAGACACAGGGGTAAGAGGGGGGAGAGACACAGGGGAGGGAGAGCAGAGCAAAGAGACAAAGGCGAGGGAAAAGGGGGGGGGAACACAGGGGAGGGAGAGGGGGGAAAAAGACACAGGGGAGGGAGAGATGGGGATTGGTAGACGTCGGATAAATGTAGTTTCTGGTTGCTTGATAGTCACTATTAAAAGAGGCCAAGATTAGCTGCACATAGGATGCTCTGCTAAGTATATTTGTCAGTGAGGGCAGTTCTAGCAGCAGCAGTTTTAACTCCTCACTTACACACATGTACTTTTGGCTGGAGGGTGCGGTGCTGAACCCGGGGAATGTAACCCCAACACTGCACTGGCTCAGTCACTCATGCCTGTCTGCTTCCAAATAACATTGAATTGCAGAGACGTACATTGAATGAGATCTAGGTGCTTGTAAGCATTTTATGGCATGACAACCTGGCTCTTGGCATTTATTGAGACCTGTAAAATGTAATTTTTATTTAAAGTACAGTATTACATTTTTTTTTAAAGCTTGAGAGTTTTGGTTGCTTAAGTTCTGGTTAACTGAGAGTCTACTGTATTTATATATTTATATATACTATATCTATCATAACACACATTTTTATATTCACATGCAATGTTATAATAACCTATAGCTATTAATTGTTTTCATAGCTCCATAATTATTCTAGATAATGGGTGTGGGTCTGCTTAGCATGGGCAGTTGTCAAATAATGTTAAGCGGCTGAGAAGCCCCATTCAGAAGCCACTTTGCTGATTGAGACTAGGGCCACACAACTGAAGGCCGGTCTCCTGGAGGGAGCTCTGTGTTCAGCATCTTCCTGGCTGGCAGCAGAGATTATTCTGGCTGCAGGGGCAGTAGTTTACCACAAAACGACTGCAGCTTAATGACCCTGAGAAGGACAAAATACCAGGAGGATAAAGGTGATTACAACCTCTACTATTTGCTGCAAAGAAGATAAGAACCCTTCTCCTTCACAAATAAGGTGCACTCGATGTTCCATTTCAACCACCCCTATTGACGTCTTTATATGTTATTCAACGTACACGTTCAACACTGGAAATGTCAAGCTCTCAGTATCCCACCTTAAAATAAAAACTGATGTGAGCCATATACATTAGAAATTATTTGTACTTATGTTAGTTGGTTTGGTCACATTTAGAGACATATTAAATATCAACATGATCTTACGAGGCTGTATTAGAGGTCAACTCCTTCATTCAAAGCCAAATTCATTATGCAAATGTAGTCAACTTTATTATATATCAGCAAGTGTGCCCATTAGCTATACCTATATTTACATGTGTAAGGTAATAACTTTAGCAAAAACAATGTTGATCACACCTGCTTATGAAAAATACAATAATTTTGTGCCAAAATCTGCCTCCATTTTTACTTAGTTTTGAAGCTTTATTTAAAGAACGTTTTTTTGGATAAGGCCCAGTAAATTATACATTGTCATCAATTCCCTCCACACTCTCATTCATTTTGAACTATATTTGAAACACTGTAATTTACAGTACAATTGTTATGGCATGTAAAAATAATAAAGGTAGACCATAGAGTAACATGTGCGTGTTTGTTTAAACTGCTTCCATTTATTTTTGTTCCTTGGCTTTCTTGGTCTCTGTCTGGAGGAAAGGGTCATGACTAAATGGAAGCTGCCTGGAGGTAAAGTGAGAAAGTCAAAGCATGCACACAGTGACACAATGAGTTATGACCTTGTGATACCACTATCAGTTTTTTAAGGCATCTGTTATTAAAATTCATCTCTTTCTCTCTGAGGCAGGCGCCCTGGGGGGAAAGCTGAAAAATTCCATCCTGTTAATATCTTTATTACACCCACACACATTCACATGTGGGGGTCTATGTATCAGACAGGATGCCTGTATCCATATAGTGGAGACTTTCAACTAATTAATGGACTGTCCATTAGCATCTGCAAGCATTATGTATCATACATTGGCTGCAAGTTTCCTGTGTCAATGATACCTGTTTGTGTCTGCTGGGTAAAATGGGATCAACAGTATAAAAACGTACACATAGGGTTATATTTATCAAACATGGGGTAAAAGGTATGGAAAGAGTGAAGTTAAAGGACCACTGAGGTCATCATTTTTAAATGTACTATTTTAATTTATACTTGAACATAGGTGGCATGTTTTAGAATGTAAAAGAATAATACAGTTTCTCCCTTTTTACCTTTGACGCTATAGAGTCGATCATTTTAGTTTCAGCAGATCATCTTCCTGAGGTGGGAGAGGGCTTTCAATCGAGCAGAAGTTTACTATTGCACAATGGGAATGTGTCAGCTACAAAAGTCAGTGTCTCAGCAGGGCTAAAGGGAAGCTCATTAGTTTACAAGGACACACTAACATAAGAAAATAACAGACCGCAGAAGCAAGCAAGAGAAAAACAAAAATGAACTCTGAGGAAAAGAATAATTGCATATAAAAGTTTGATATTTGTAATTGTAAACACATTTTGACCATTACCATTTCTAGTTATTCAAATGGCCATATAAAACAAAATTGACTACAGTGGTCCTTTAAATATAATACAAATGTTTTCTAAGGAGCATGTTTATAAAATATGGCTAAAGTTTATCCCCACGCTTAAAAGATGACATTAAAAGTGGGGATATTTTCTTAAACTTACACATCCCACTTAAATTGAAAAAAATAAAAACTATGCTAAACCCTATCTTTACCATAGTCAATAAATATACTTAATAGAATAATGTATAGTTATTTATCATAAGGGCAGGACAAAACTCCTGAAAACTCATATTCCTTATTTAAAGAGCCACCCCATAATCAAGGAACCTTAACAATCATGCATTGGCACAAAATGTTGAGTTGCTGAATGCTCATATAGGAAATACATTATTCCTGAAGAATAATGTAAAATGCATATAGGGCACACAATAATTCATGATTTTTTACTATATATTTTTGAAAAGTTATACATTTGGTTTTTCTTCATCTTGCAATTTTACTCTCTCCCAGATCATTTAACTTTCATCTAACCTTTAGCAGTATTTTATAGAAGTATTTCTATATAGTTCTGAATCGCTACCTTGTCGTGGTGAGGGGGATTGTGTACCTCAGTGAAGCTGCAAGCTATACATGTAGGGTTACTAAGATGGGAAGGTCATAGCAAGAAGGTCTGGCAAATCGTGGTCCACTGGAGAAGGAACTGGCAACCCACTCCAGTATCTTGCCATGAAAACTGTATGGATAAGCTTAACCAGAAACACATATGTGATTGGTGTGCTGTGTCCATATGGTCACCGAGAGTGGGTCACAACTGAAGGACTGAACAACAACAAATTTATATATAATACTCTCAGTCAAACTAAAAAAAAATAATAATAAAATATTTTTTTTTGCTCTAAGAAAGAGGCTTTTTGTCCAAAGTATTTATCAGTATAAACTATTTCAAGCAATATACGCACATAATATAACAACATAATTTTAAGAAACAGGAAAACAGTGAGAAATGAGTAAGCGTTAAGGAGCACATTGGGGATTTAGCATACATAGCTGAGAATGACTGCACCTTTAACACTCTCTATGAACCTAAAGGGAGTCCAACCAATTTAGAAGTTCACTGTTCCAATAATTGAGGATGATTGGTGATGTGTTTCAGTTTGTATCATGGATAATTTCATCTTCCTGTTATCACACTTCGGCTGAATTACAGGGTTTCTGGTGGGAAAAGACTGTTAAGATCTGTTTCAAATTTGTAGCGTCTGTTTATGTGTTTCTATGATTAAAGTTTACACCATCAGCGAGCCTAGGAAAAAATCCATATGAACAATTCCCTTTAGAAATAATAGAGAGTTCACAGTCTTCTTTCTGACACACACAGACTCAATTCTCACCAGCAGACAAGGTACAGAATCAGAGGACTGTCTGATGTAATCAAGTTAAATGCAAACAATAGGGACATCTACTGGTCAGGAAAACACAAAATAGATGGAATCATGCATGGGATGCAAAATCATATACTGTACATTAGAAATGCTTTTTTAAACACTGTTTTAATACAACATTCAAATAATATTAGCAAATATACAAAACTGGTAAATAATAAACAATTCACAATTTAATTTAATTAAAAAAACAGGGATTAGGGCAACAAAAATTGTGCTGAACAACCAAGTTAGAATGCCAGTTATTCAGTAGCTAGAATTTTGCCAGATTCAGCTCTGATGCACCCAGCTCAATCCACTATATTAGATTTTGCATTAATATTTATGATGAAGATTTCAGGATCTTGTTTGTTACATTTCAAGATTAATATTAGCTGCCACACAAAATATGGAATCCAAGTAAACAAATTTGTAAATCAACAACTAATTCAGTAGAATGGTCAGTTGCAGATATGACAGGAACTCTCCAAAGATCTTATTAGATTGTTCCTACGGGATTCATGGACCATAATAATAACTTGCACAACAGTTTCATCCAAAATTATAAATTTGTTTAAACAATCCAAAGTTTATGCTCCTTCATTTCTGGATGGATCCTCTTGTACTTGTGTACACTATTATCTTATGAATGTACAGATGAGTTTTCTGCTTTATGGTATTTTAAATTAACTTGAACAAAAAGGAGAAAAGAAACTCTTTTCTTAATAAAATAGTTCAGAAACATGGACAGTGAGGTACAACCCCCTGACACATGCACTTTAAATGCTACAATTTCCTTATAGACAGAGATTGCCTTAAAATTTTCCCTCCATGTTTTGTATTTCCTTGTTTGATAAGGTAAACCAATTTTAGCTCTTTTCCAACAATGTTGCCTGTCGAACTGAACTACCATAATGCAGGGGGAAAGGCCTGATTGTGAGCTTTAAATCATATGTATTCATGATTGTGGCATGTACTAATGTAAAAAGTTAATTGGTTTGTTCACTTTATTGTCAAAGTAATAGACTTGTCTGTGGTCTTCAGCCAATCTCTATAACTCTAGGTAGCCCTGTGGATTGTGAACAGTTGTTGAGCGCTGTCACCTATCACACACATATCTCAGATGTATCTTATGCATTATTTCAGGCACGTTCTAACTCAGAGAATGTTGTATTTCCCCAAACAACTCAAAGGTTACATATTGCCGCCCCTTATTCCTATCACAAGCTACAGCAAGTGACATAAAAAATGCATCTATAAACATACACCTGCAAAAACATGAATGGTCTAATTATATATACATGTGAATGTTATATTAAGATATCCAATTTGTGCATCACTGGGAAAAAAATACTGAAATTATATATTTCAGTTTCAATACCTTATACTAAATTATAGAACAGAGTTTGTGTATAATACTCTTCATTTTTATATTTTAATGTTTTTGTTTTGATTTTTTATATATTTCATATACACTTTACTGATCATTCATTAAATACTAACTAGAAAAGAAAAAACATGAGAAAGGCAAAAAATACTACCATATTTGCAGGAACACATCAATAACTCAACAATTTTGATATTAAAGAATGGAAAATTCTATATATTTCATGAAATGACATGGACTGTCTGATATATTGATCTCACTTAATTTGTATTATTTTGTGTCACAATTCTTGGTAATTTTTTTATTCTAATGCCACAACATCATTTTGCTTTATTATGTACTATAATTTAACATTTAAATTAAACCACTATATAAACATATGTTTGATTTGTTTTTTATTCCTGGTATTGTAGAGTTTAGAACAGAGCCCATAAGACTCAGGCTTTAAGGAATGACAAAAAAAATAGCTTAGGCCTCCATGTGTTTTTGTGCTATAGTGGCAGGATTTTTCACTGCTTCTAATATGCGGATACATTGCATCCATCATCACATCACTTATGGTTAATTCCATGTCATGCGGATGGCACAATACCTGGATGTAGAGCATTCCCCTCTGATGAAGTCCATAGGGACCAAATTCCATTACTGTTTGAGCAAGTATATAATATGTGTTGAAGTTCTAAGTCCTGTTCCCAGCTGACTGGCCTATTCACACAAAACTCCATCAATGTTGTCAATCTAGTAACGCTCTTAAGATAAGACCGGCTCTTGAAACTCAATGACCCTCTTGCACCAAAAGAGCAGTTTGTTGCAACACATTTTAAACTCAGGAAGGAAATGGGTTTCTCCTACTCGAGTACCTAAAGTCTTACATTTATACTTCTTCATTAATTATATGTACCATCTAAAGACACATTCTTAATACATAAACATTTTTTTTTAAGTATTTAATGACACATTTCAAGCCTAGCTTTAAAACACATTTTGATGAATACAATATAAAAACATACTTGAACTTCCACGGCTTTTGTATGGTTTATCTTGCCAATAAATTCTTTCTAATGTAATAAAAATCTACAACAAACATGACATGTCTGCAATTTTATTACCAAGGGAAGATTTTATAATCTCAGCACTTTGTACAGTTTTTGCTTTTTTTTTTACATTTGTCTGAAATAAACCAGTGTATACTTTTATTATGATGTAGATATAGGCCAGGTTACTAGGCCTTTCTTAATGGTTCTATAAGAGAAAGAGAAAGAGGTACTGAAAGCAAAACATTATGGTAAGCACTTTGGGTATTAACCATGTAACCCATTGATGGTCTTTATGTTAAATGCTCTTAACTTATGTTTAATTTTGTTATACCTTGCCTCTGTAAACCTCTGTGCACATTGGTGGCACTATACAAATAAAAATACAATAGAACAAGGTTGTTATCATGTGCTATGATGTGGTATAAGTGACATAGAACCTCATATTTGCTTTGTTCCTGTTTTGTACTTTTTAAAAAATAACATTGCAGAGGTGTACAAACTCCATGATTGTTATCAGGCCTACTCCACTAAGCTCCACTTAAATTTCCACACAGTCATCTATTTTCAGATAAGTGTAAACCATAGTTATGAAATCTATTTCTGTCTTAACAATTTACCTTTCATAACCTGGTTAAAATTTGGAACTTGCATAACTACATGCTTTTTAAATATAGGACAAATAAAGGTCAATGTATTCCCTTTTATGGCTCTACGTGGGATGTTGCCTTATAAGTATTCATTCGACTAATATTTTTTTTGTGGCAACAACCAATGCCAGAAGTAACAACTTATAAGGTATAAGGGTTTGCTAAAGCTCATTCACCATATTTTCACTAGCATGGTTTTGTATACTGATAACCATATCCATTTATTTGAATGGAGAGGAATGAGAAGTATTCTACCTAACCCAACAACACAATGAAGGATAACGTGTATCACAGATCTTTCATATATCATTCACACACAACTCCTTCAAAGTAAGTCTTGACTGGTATTTAGTGAGTTTTTTTTGTTAAAGTATACAATCCCAGTCAACATAACACTACTAGAAGATACAGAAGTACATTTATGGAAGATAGTAAACTATAAAAACTTGCATGAAATACTGAGGTAAGAGTTTTACTTTATACTATCAACTTTGTATAACATTTTTTTCCAATAAAAACACAGGACCTAAAGTTGCCAAAAATTACAAACATCATCATTATCTGATGTACGGCGTGTTTATCTGCTTCCTAACCATTGACAATGTAACCTTAACCAACAGGCAAATCTAGTGCTTTCAGTTTACAAAAGTTGCTTAAGGAGCAGACAGTGATGTTAGAATAATTTTCAGTGTGAGGCCATTTGAAACCCAGTAAGTTTGACCGTGAATAGATGAATAACCATACTACTATTTTTTGCAAACAGTCAATTATCTGCTGTTTCTCAAGGTTCCCTTGCAATATAAAACATTACAGGCCTTCAGGCAGTCTGCCTCTACAGTACATCCAGTTTCTAAATTGGAGGGGCCGTGTTGAGAGTGTGTACTTTCCACTTATACTGCATAATATTTATACATGTATTCATTTTTTCTTCCATAAGGACTGTTTAATCTTCTCCTCCTTTTTATGAGCACTGCAACAGCCAGTGGAACGGTTCGCCATGTCACGGGCTCCTGAGGAGTTGAACTCGGCGGGAGCCGCGAGTAGTATACATGATCAAAGCTGTAGACTGCGAGCAGCTGAGCCGCCCGCTGAGAGTGGGTTGTCAAAGAGAACGGGTCGAACTACTGAACACAAAGAGCCTCAGACCGGCACAGGGAGTCGGATCCGCCCTTGTGAAGAACTCTTTCCCTCCATCATCAACCAAAGTGGTTTGATGTCATTACAAAGTTGGCCTCTGCACGCATGGCAAAAGAGGGGGCGGACGAGACGAAGAGAAAAGAAGATCTTATTATAGCACATAAAGTAGGAGATGGCAAGTTCTGAAATAAATTGGCTTGGTTGGGTTAAGGCGGGGATAATGAGCTCTTCTCTACAAGATACAGACACTTGACAAGTCGACTGCCTAACCAAGCTCTTTCCACTGAAGCTGCATTTAATATCCAGATCTGGGGAATGTACAAAGATAAATAAATAGGCCACTTACAAAAGCTCTGTAGGACGATTTGCTTGTTATACAGTATCAAAGCCACTTTATATTACAGCACCCGTCTAAATGGGATATGTTTTAGTAGCTTTGTTGCAGGCAACTTATAAAAACGATCTTAAGCAGAAAAAATCATATACTTACATATATATGGTTGCTGAATAGATTTGTAAATGTGTTTGCTTCATTACTGTGATGATTTCTGGATCAACAATGTTTCAAAACAAATATGTTGTTTGCAAGTCTTTCTACTAGAGTACAGTTAAGATGAATAGAATGATGTCTCACTGATCTACATCACCCCTTCTTGTCTTCAAAAAATATAATAGAGTACATTAAATTGGTCATATTATTACCCAGAAAATCCAATATTGGCCAAAAAAAAAAACTTTAACATTTTGTTTATTATTACTGATATGCATTGTTGATCATCTGTTATGGGTTCATAGCTAAGAATCTAGTTGCTGGTGGAATGAAACTTCAGTATCTCTATGTCTGGTCAAGGAGGAAGACACATAGAGTGTGGGCAGAACAAATGATCTCAAGGGATTTTGAATTTAATAAATCTACATGCAGATATAAGGTTCAATATTTGTCTTCAAGAGGTCCAGTTTACTTTGGTATAACTGGAACTATGAGTACTATATTTGATAACAATGATGCATCTGGAGATTCTTCCATGAGTAGTGTAATTTAACTATAATTTAATATGTACCAGGAAATACTGTAGTATGAACAATTGCAAACTGCTGCATTCCACAATATCATACACATAATATATTGCTATGTAAACCAACAAGTCTTTAAAACCCAATGATTTACACTATTATCCGGTGTATCATATAAAGCACATTTTCTAATACAATAAAGATTTTTCAATTTTCAAAATGTCTAGTGAGGTTGAATTGAGATTATTTTTTTAATAATAATATGACGTATATTGGAACAGAATACCTTATAGCCAACTTGTACAGCAGCAGTGTTTTTTTAAGAGGGTGAATTAAAAATGTCATAAAGCATTTTTGACCTAGGTGTTCCACTCAAGTTCAGAATTGAAAATATATACCCTGTATGAGAGCTAAAGTAAAAAAATGCTCTGTTTTGCTCTGTTAAATAATAATGTTCAATAGCATTTTACAGTATATGATTAACCACAATATTTATAAATAAATAAATAACAGTCAATTAATTGGTATTTAACTGTATCAATTGTAAGCAACTCTAAACATTTGTAACTGCATATCATCAATGTTTCTATGTTCCCAGTTCTTAAAGTTGACATTTCAATTAAAAATCATTATAAACTGGCAATATTTTGTACCAGTATTTTCTATAATCGAATGTTGAACTTTATCCCTGAGTAGCACAGAATACACAAAATTAGCATGTTGCACAATGTGGACTTTAGTAATCAAAAATGGTATATCACTTATTCTACTCAGCCCTAATCAAAACCTCATATCAATATAACAGCACATCTACATTATGACATATATATTCTATCTGTGAAGGCCACCATTCATAAAATATTACATGAATACTAAATTAAATGTTGAAAGTTGCAAACTGAATGAGTAAACAGTTGATGACTATTTTTAAACTTGCTAGAATCTTTTATATTCAAGTCTCACGGAAAATATCACATATTTTATCATATCATACCACTGTCACAAATTGACTCTGGGGGCCACAGAAGGACCCTGTTGAACACCCCTTTTTAACATGCCCTGAACCCCCCCCAAAGCCCTTTTAACACAAACCTACTTACATTTACATTGTATTGTAACAATCGGGACTGTTAAAATTAGATTCTATGGGAGAGATTTCTCCATGTTATTTCCTGTAGACTGTAGGCACAATTTTGATTGGCCCATTTAAAATTCTCGGGCTTGTAGGCCCTCACATGATTGACTCACTCTGGGGCCTGGAGAAGCACCAAGCTTAGACTGATACCTGGGATTGAAATCCATCCAATCTCCAAGCTGCTTTCATTCTAACAGACCATAAGGGGGGGGGGGGGGGGTTAGGTCTGGAGTAAACTAACAGCCACTTACATTTCATGTAAACAATTATAATCTCATGTTTATTGTGACTTGCTGCATCTCTCAGTGTTATGAAGCATAGCTATACTACCCACTCGTATTCTTGTATCGTTATACATTGATGTATATACCCCAAACATGGCTTATCCTAGGAATCCAACTACTAAGAGTATTACTGCCCTTGACATGTATTATATTATATTTACCACTGTAGATTGCCTTTAGTATATGTTTTACCACATAGGTTTCACTCAGTGATGCTGTGCTACTAGAAATAGTAGCAGCCGTGTCCTGAACATAAAAGAGTCATTATTAGTTATTATTACTGTTTACTACCCCCTGGTACTATAAACTTCCCCACATGTATATTATTATGGATACATGATTACTGTACAAACTGACAGTATTGTGCCCTGATGTTTTAATATGTGCATACACCAAAGAACATGCTTTTCTGCCCACCTTGTGGTGACCCAAAATGGCGACTATTATTGTACATCAGTTTGAGCCGCTTTCCTATTTATTCCCCTTCTATTGTTTTGCCCACAAGGTAGCTACCAGCAACCTGGCCACCCAAGTAGCATATGACTCAAACAGCACTCCAGAGTGGGCGGAGCCCTCTAGGAGATATGCCCTGTCCCAGGCGGCAGATTCCATATGAGAGGTTCACCATATTTCAATTAGTGTAGCTAGTGTACTGATTGGTTCTTATACACATAGGTGGAGAATACAAACATGGTCACTCCTCTGTTCATTGTGTTGTGGGCTGTCCACCATTGCTAGTTTCTGCATAAAATACTTGTGTATTCCCATCAATAAATCAGTTCCAGTCTTGACTTACATAAATATTATGTGAGTGTCATTCTTGGGCCAAATTTTCCTGAGCTAAATCAGTTTTTGGTACTTTGCTGTCACTACCTGGGTACTATTATAAAGTGACTTACATCTGCTCATGCTGGATCCTGATGCTGGTATTATGCTAGGTCCTATGCCTAAAGTGACTTACATATGTTCCTGCTCCTGTGATCTTGCTTTCCTGATGTGGTTCTTGAAATAGAGGAGCAGCTAGGTGCTGAAATTGCCAGAACGCTGACTATCTAGTGGTGTTCCTGTAAGCTGTAGACAGGAAGGTTTTGGGGTGCACCTCGATGCTCAAATTCTACTTTGCAACACTGTAGCGATGCCATTGTGTGATGCATTTTCATTAGCATCATCACCACGCCCCATGCTCTAAGAAAAGCTTTATCAAAAAATCTTCATTCTGTATGCAAGATATTAAAGCATAGCCTCATTCTGGTTTATCTACATACATTTAAGCAATAAGATATAGGAATTCCCCTTCTTTTATCCTGTTAATATGTTGACTTTTGGTATGCAAATACGTTATAGTTATTTTTAAATCACAGGATTACTCCATAATTTAATACTTTAATTATTGAATTTAGTTTTTCACTTCAAACATTTCAAGTTGTTTTGGATTACTACATAATGTACCTACTTTTCCCATGTTTCTTGTTCTTAAAGAAGACACAAACTTCTTTTAGTGAATATACAAAAGCTGCCTTTACTTATTTATTTTTCAATTAATTTTTGAGATATTTGTCTTTAACTCTTAATTGCACAGAATGCAAAATTAGTGACTCATTCTGCTAATCTGTGTGCAAATTATATGCCCCAGTTTTATCATGCTGTTTACCTCCTCATCACTATTGCCACACTGTCTATGGGCCTCATTCTATTATCGGCCGTAAATCGTCCGTAAGGCTGCGATTCCTTGCGGGGGTTCTGTTTGCTCGCGATTCTATTATACGGCCCCGCAAGGATCTCCCCTTACGGCCGGCCGCATATCTTGGAACCGGCCGTAAGCTCAGAAATCTAAAAACGCAAAAATAAATTCAAGCCTGCACTGTACAGCTCTGTAAATGCTAGGGATCATATTGGGGGACATGAGGATTAAAAGGAACCCACTCTCAAGCTTGCACATCAGCCCAAACCCGAGTTCAAATTAACTGTTTATTTTCCGGCTGCGGCGTGGGTGTGTCTGAAGTGCTCCAAGCACTCTGGACTTTTTACATGGATATTTTACGGATATTAAAAAACAAATATTTTACGGATTTGAGTATAGGGTAATTATGTGCTATTTTTGCTAACACCGAATATCACTTTATAGACTCTGCAAAGTGCAGGATGGCTTTATTTGGGCTATTTTATGTGCTTAATTGGTGCTAGCGGGACCTCTTTCCTGCAAGTAAGCTGCGGCTCGCTTTTAGCCTTGCAGAGAGGGTTCCCGGAGCAATTGAATTGCAAATAGGAATTTCTTACGGCCGATTTCCTTGCGGCCGTTTAAGATCAAACGATTTCCTCCGGCGCGAGCGGCCGCAAGAGATAGCAAGGCGCCGCCCGCAAGCCTGCCGGAATCCCCGGCCGGAGGGGAATAGAATAGCCGGAAAGCTTGCGGCCGGTCCTTGCGGCCCTGCAACGGCTGCGGCCGCTAATAGAATGAGGCCCTATGTGTCTCTCTATCTGTCTGTCTGTCTATCTGTGTATCCGTCTATCTATCTATCTATCTATCTATCTATCTATCTATCTATCTATCTATTTATATCTACAACTTATATTTAACTTATGGTGGGCAAAAGATTGATAGAAGTCCTCCACCATATAGTACAATTTGTTACTATATATATATATATATATATATATATATATATATATAAATATATATAAATATATATATATATATATATATTTTATATATACTGCTGACATCATTTCCAATACTTAATGCAAATATAATAAAAGCAAATTTAGCACCATGAATTGCAGATGTTCCAGGGTTATAGATATCCTGAAGGACACAGTGTGCTATTTGTAATAATCACACCTTCCTTCTGGAACATTTCACCACCAGCTATTTAAATACATTTATTATAGTGATTGAATCAGATGATTTTTTTTATAGTTAATTGGCCTCAGTATTATGGGATATCTTTTACTCTCATATTTAATAGTTTGACGGTCTGACAAAGTGTATGATAGATGAGAATCTGTCTCTCATGTTATAAATGTATTAAGCATTGCTGTAGCTTATTTTAACCTATTCCTTCTCACTACAGCTTGTTAATGTGTGGCGATACCTAGATGTATATGAAAATCCTCCCATCGGTAATGGTAATGGACTAGTGAATGTCAAATATTTGTGACCCATGAAAATGGCAAAACTATAGCTATCCTGAATGATGTATTATTCATGTACTCAAATTTATTTCTAAATCTACGGATGGCATTCATCTTAAAAGTGAAACTGCCAGGATACCATGCAATATGATTACCGAGAACTTAGCCAGTTTATACACCCTCTATTGTCCCTACTTGCAATACTGGGGCATTTAGTTTACAAATCCTTAAAGGAACACTGCGCTTCAAGAAAGAACTTGTAACTAACAACATTAGCAGCTGTTCACACCACGGACATAAACATTTTTTTTTTTTTGGTAAAATCTGAATTTGGAAAACTTTGTTTATAAGGAATCCATATTGTGTTTGTTACATGACTTCCTGAGAGCTGGTTTATGAGGTTGTGTTTTTTATCTATCTGTGTAGAGAGATGGTGTGGTAGGAGGGAACAGGGAGAAGTCGCAAGATTTTGTGAGATAATTGGATGAGACTGAAATTGATACCACAACTCTTTCCCTTTACAGGCCATAAACAGATACCTTGCATAATTCAGTACAAGGATTGCTCTCCGGAAATTTAAAGGCAGCTCTAACACGTACAACTTCCACCAGTGTATCATGGATGCCTCCGAGGTCCAGCATAGGCATCAACATGTATTCTTTTTATGATTTAAAACTAGCTTTATGGCTTTCTCATGATTACTTATGCTTAAACAGACTCAAGTTTTCAAACTTTTATATTTTTCTTTGTGCAGTGGTCCTTTATATTTACTATCAGTTATATTGTATTCTTTCTAGGAACCTTCCTCACTATGTCAAATGTCTTAATGTACCTTGTGAAATCATTTATATTAAAACAAGTTTGTGTGTATTTGTGTGTATTTGTGTAAAAGAAAACATGGATTGTGGACACTGACTGTACTTTTATAACTATTACTGCACCTATACTATTTGGCACTTTATGAAATAATTAAAATATTCTGTCTTATCCTGTTTCTCTCTTTTCCACAATACATATATTTACTTAATTTTGTCTGTCCTTAAACATTGTAATATAAAGACTGTGTACCAATATAGCATCTGAAGTCCATTTGACAATAAATTCCTATTTCCATATCTGTTGCATCATTGGGAATACAATTTTTCCTTCATTCATTGAAAATAAAGAAATTTAATTTTGAGGTTGAGGTTAACAATAACAATATTCAAACCCTGTAGAGTGTCCAAACTGCATTTATAATAATCCTCTGAGATACCACAAAAGTCGTAATGGAAACAGCTATCCTAATTTGGAAAAGGGGTCCAGCGTTAGTCTGTTCAAGTTTCTGTTCAGGATGTCATTACTTGCAATTATACAGGACCTCACGGGAAGGTTCAATCAGTGCTATCTGGAATAAGGAGGGGTCTGAATATTTTAAAATAGAGTTTGGTAGCAGATCTGGGAGGGATAATGCAGTAGCCAAAACCGCTGTTTGCTACATTTGTTAAACAACCTAAAATGTCTGCTGACAGACTTAGTGGATAAAGAAAACCAGACATGGGGATGAATTGTGTTACTCGATTAAAAGTTAGATGCAATTTCTGACAACCTCACCTTTATGTTCACTTATAAATATTTAGAATAAATAATTTATCCCTTGCTAAATAAAGTGTGCCCTGTGATTCCACACTCCATTCTGGGAACTTTTTTATTTGGTAAAAATCAGTTTTCTTGCTTCTTAGAAACTATGTTTTTTTTTAAAAGAGCACATGGCAGATGTTGCTAGTTTCACTTTTTATAAACCTTAGACAGAATGTAACTTGTGCCAGCAGTTGTAGTGGCGGCTATTAAGCTGCATATTCCTGTAGTTGACAGCGGACATTTAGCAGGGATATGACAAGCTCATGTTAGCATCGCTATCAAAAATGAATGAAGTGTTGCGTTAACATCTCTCAAACAGACAGGGTTCCATTCATCTCCGATCATACACATTAGTATCTGGCGTGAGTTCAGATCTGATAAAGGTGAATCCTATAACTATGCGAGATACATAATTACAGCTACAGAGCTCTTCTGTCCAGCAGAAAATACATTGCAGAAAATATGTTTCAAACTTGTTATATCGGGATAAGCAAATTACAGCAAAGCAGCAACTGAGAATGAAAAGGGCACATTCCTAAACATAAATTAATTCAACTTATTACAGAGAGGTTGAGATATTATATTTGATGTCATGTTGTGTTTAACTTTTCAAGCAACGCAGAGGAAGGATAATTTGTATTGGTTATATTCCTAAAAAAATGCTTATCTGTATTCATAGTTACAGATGCCATAATCACTAGACTAAAGTTTACACTGTATTTTAAATACAATGTAATTGTAAATCATAATTACACGCACACTCCAAGCTGCCATGTTTTGTGATATTAAAAAATAAAGCAATTTTGAAAAATGGGTGATGTGTTGGAGAAATTTTTGGAGCTATCAAAGCTTAGTACATACTGCATGCCCCCTTGATTAACATAGCAAGAAAGTTGTTCTCCAATAATGTTCAGTCAATTCATTTTTTAATACATATGGCACATGGTATTAGTGTAAGTGCCACTGAAATAATTTATTTTTCAGAAATCTCTTGGGCATATACAGACGGACCTCGACATTGGCGGGGATTACATTCGCGGCATACCTGCGAATGCGGAAACAACGGTGAATAACTGAAACAAAGCTTAAATGTTGTTGAATAGTTATTTTAATAATAGATAGTGACAAAACGAGAAGAAGAGAATTACAGTATAACTATTATATGGTGCTCTCCTGATATATTGGGAAAGTGAACTAATAAATGTAATAATCCTAAAATATAAGTTTTATTCACCTAATTCTAGAAATTGGTACAGTACAGTACTGTATACTGTATAACACTGTTAATGGTGCAAGAAAGGAAAATGTAATTCAAATCAGAACATGTCCTCCTCTAAAATATAATTTTGTAAATGTAAATACACAAAGTGATCTAAAAATAGTCACATGGAGTATGGTAAATCAGAGCACCTTTTTGTATATACACCTTTACTGTATATTGGAGAGGAGTCCATGTCCTGATTACAATGACATTTATCTTTTTTGCTCCGTATACAATATACTGTACTTTATACAGTACTGTACAGTATTTACAGACTGTACTGTATAACAATTTCTAGAATTCGTTAATAACCAATATATTTTAGGATTATTTTATTAGATTTATTTTTTTACTTCAATCATTAGTGCAGCATAAAATGGTTACAGTAATTATCTTTCTCGCTCTGTTTGTCAATATGAAATTTGCAACACAGTTCGTTGCCTACGAACAGAACAGCAAAACACATTTATTGTTAATTACTGTCTCTAGCTACAGTACTATACTGTACAGTATTTAGTCTAGCATTGGAAGATAATCAGGGTCTGCATCCATATCTTGTAGGATTACAGTGGGTATAGAAGAGCAGGGTCCCCAAGGTGTGGCAGAGGTAGAAGGAGTGGAAGAAGAAGCAGTACTTCTTGGTGTTTTCTTCTTGAAATATATTGGTATCTCTGTTTGCCGTTTTCGCTTCTTTATCTCATTTAAAATGTTGGTGTATGTTGACACAGAATCATCTACCAATTCTACCCAGGCATGGGTCGATGTCTTGAAAATAATCCATTGCAGATTTGACCATATGTAGCCCCTCTGCTATGTTGTTTAAGGTAAACTTGTCCTGCACTTCTTCTGCATGTTCTGCATCTGGGATTGTTTCAGCCTCAGGAACAATCTGCTCCATTAGGTCATCCTCTGTTAATGCAGCTGTCAAGCATTTCATCAATTTCTTGGATTTACAGATCGTGCAAACCTTCGCCATCCACCTTCCTTGCCAACTCCACAGTATCTCTCATGATCTCTTGGTTTGGCTCATTAGAAATGAAGTGTGCTGGTTTACACATTGTGGCCAAAGATTCTTCCAACATGAGTTGACTGTTATTTGCTGTAACAGCTTTCACGGCTCTCTCAACAACACTAATGGCATCGGCTATAGTGTAATCCTTATAGATTTTAATAACATGTTCTACAGCAGGATCTTGTTCGGTAGCCTGCACAATACTCTACATTGAGTACCGTGTGTAGTTTGGCCTTAAATGCTCATATCACGCCGTGATTAAGTCTCTGAATTATGGATGTTGTATTGGGAGCATGTAGAGGACCTCCACACCATCAGTTTTGAATTCTGTAACATGTGGGTGTCCTGGGGCATTATTCAGTAAGAACAAAACTTTAAATGCCATTTGTTTTCTGCCAAGGTATTTTATGACCTCCACAACAAAACACATTTTAAACCAATCAAGGAAAAGTGTTCTTGTGGTCCAAGCTTTTTTGTTGTTCATCCAAAAGAATGGGACTTATCTTTTCTCTTCAGTGCTCGAGGATTTGCATATTTGAAGGTGATGGTAGGCTTTAATATAAATCCAGATGCATTGACACAGAGCAAAATGTTAAACCTATCCCGGCCTGCGTTAAAGCCTGGTGCTCGGCTTTCCTCTTTACTGATGAATGTACTTGGGGCGTTTTTTTCAAAAAGAGTGCTGTTTCATCAGCTTTAAAGATGTGCTCAGGTGCATAACCCTTCTCTTCAATAATTTTCCTTAAGGTCTCAGGAAATGCTTTTGCTGCCTCTTGGTCGGCAGAGGCTTTCTCTCCTGTAATCTTTACATTACGTAGGCCAAATCGTTTTCTGAAATGATGAAACCAGCCTCTGCTAGCATGAAACTCTGTAGTGCTAGACCCTTCACTGTCACCACTCCTTTCTTTTATATAAGTGTATAAAGACATGGCATTTTCTTTTATTAGGTTGAAATCTACTGAAATACCTTTTTTATAGCAGTCCTGCACCCACAGAAAAACTGCGCTTTCTGCGTGGGAGATATGTGGTCTCGCACTTGATGTAAAGTTTGCGCCTCCAATGGTGTAGCAACTTCTGCAGCAGAACAGATTTGGACTTCCTTTTTTTTAAATATATCTGAATGTAGGTTCATTAATGCCATAATGACAGGCAACCTCAGCAATAGACTTTGCTTTACTAAGCATATCCAACATTTCCCCTTTTTCTTGCAAAGTTTTCACTTTTTTCTGTCTCTTAGAACCACTAGGAGCACATTTCGGATCCATGTTATACAGATATCTGTGTTTTCCATGCAAATCATGCAAGAAAACGGCAAAAAAAAACAATAACCTGCAAATGTGGAATCAGCGAAAGTAAAAGCAGCGAATGTTGAGTGTCTACTGTATATGTAAATGTATAACATTATTTAATATCTAGAGTCTCTACGCGCTCAAGGTGCTTACAAGCAATTGAGAAATAATATGAAAGTGAAAGTCATCATAGACATCAGTTACTCCAAGTCTTAACATCAGTGGCAGCCATCTCCTCCCTCATTGAGATCTCTAATCCCTCACTCCTGTCAGGTTTTGATGTCCATAAAGGTGTGATAGAACCAGTCAGTTCTGCCTAACTTAAGATAAGTCCACCTTAATAACAGTATTGAATGCTGAAAGGGTGGGCTTGATATAGGGACCTGCTATACCTTTGTATTTTTTACAATCAAATTATATCTACTGAACACAAAACCTCTACAAATCATGACAACAGAAGTCCTTGATTGGTAGAAGAATTGTTACACTTTTTTAAACTAGATTGTAGAAAATCTTCGGTAAACTCGTAAGGGTCCAGCCAATATGTATTGGCATGGTGAGGACTCTTGTCATGTTACTGCTATTGGCAAGTGATAATGCTCTTGAACAGTATACTCAGTCTCCCCTGAAATAAAATAGCACATTGTGCCACCAATAGAATAATGTGCCAGTGAAGAGGTTCTGAATTTTGTGTGCAGGTGCCTAATACATTTTGCTGTAAAACCCTCTGCCTATTCCAATTATTTCTTTCTTACAGAGCCACACCATATCCTCTTGCTATTTACTCTTGCTCTCCAAACCCTCTGTTTATTTGTTTCTTTCAGAAGCCCAATTCAGTTTTCTGCCCCGCTAATTATTTATTTGTCTCAATACTTTACTTCCTGTGTTCATTTTCTTTCCCTTTAGAAGCCCTTTTATTATTATTTCTCCCCCCAAAATCACTGATTTCTTGGCCAGTTCTTCTGCCCTGTTTGTATCCAGCTCCACTGGCAGTGAAGGGGCTAAATAAGAATTAGTGGATGTCTGTGCACATGTGACATAAACCAGGAGCATGTCTATGGTCCACCCTTGTTCCTCCTCCCCATCATCCCTAGGTGTGCCAGATACTACAGTGCTCCTTTAAAGGGACACTGTAAAGAATCTGTTTCTCTGTAGTGATCTAAAATTTATATTTAAAATTATGCGTAGAAAGCATAGGAAATAGGAGACAATGTAAAAAAACAACTGACAAGCAAGTTATCAAGCATTTACAAGCACTAATTCCAGTATATGCAAATATCGTTAATTAAAATATTACCATTAGATTACTTTAAAGAAAAAAAAACTTTTGTGTCCCTTTAATAAGAGCAGGTTTATCAGTACATCAACTTTTATTACATGCTTAGTTCTTTGTGACATTTTTCTTGTCTACAAACTCACATCTCTATAAGTTAGTTCTCAACATCGAGAAATGCTCATGACTGTCTGTCCCAAACTCTTCTACAAAATATATTTTTTTGCAAAATACCCATTTTCCTTGTGTCACTAACTCACAGACACTGATTGTCTGTCTTCTTAGTAGCTGTATCACCAACCCAAACACATAACTCGATGAACGGAAATCTCTATGTACAAGCATTCGTGACACTTAATGACACAATCTATTATATTTAATGAGAAAAAATGTGGCATTGCTGCTGACATTTGTGAGCGGTTAGAAATCAATGCTCAATGTCATGTCTTATGTTATCACTTATGTGAATCTCACTTGTTTGGCACCCTTGAGCATGGAAAAAAGGATCATATAAAAATAAACAGAACCGCAAAACAACAAAACTCTAAAATTAGACCTACAGATATCAAAGTTTATAATGCATTTCATGTGTTAATTCTGCACTTGGACTTATTGCAATGATGATTAATGGTAGAATATTTTATACCATATTATTGTATGCTAATGAGTGGTATATATTTTATTAATATGGAACTAATAATAAATGTGGAGTTAAATTCTTTATATTATTGTTTGCTCAGTTGTGTATTTCTCCCTAGACCAACAAGACCCAGGCACCAGGGTAACCAATCTTTACAGAAATGATGAATTCTTATAAAATGAGAAGTGTGGACAGTAAAAATATATAAAGATTGAGATTAACTAAGTAATGTACCTGTTGTAAACTGTTATTATGCATTCAAAACCCTATATAGATGATTCTGATGTCTGCTGTTTTTTTTAATTATATTTCAAAGCCATAAAAGTAAAATGTAAATGAAATAAAATACATATTTTTAAACTGTTTTAAGGACATAAGCTATATTTGTATGTACTTTATTGGTAAGAGTATGCAGTTTTTGTTGTATTAGCAGTGGTACTGTGTGCACTTACATTAGTGCTGTATCCACAAATGGGTACTGTCCTTGCCAGTTGTCTACATATACAGAAAAAAGGAAAAATGTGGATTAGTGGTGCATTCATTGGTTGTTTTCTATAACCAGCTGTCATAAAATATAACTTTTATTCTATATATTATATTAGTAGGAAGAATGATTAATACTCTGATATACTGTGCCAAAGAAAAATGTTTTAAGAATGAATTGCTTCACACTATTGCAAAGAAAACATCAATACCAATAGTGAACAGTGGTATAAGACATGGTAGTTAATTAAGAATTAGTAAAATGGTCAACGAACCCAGCCCTAGTAAATCAAGATCAACAGAAACATAGTTCAGCATTGACTTCAGAGGACCCTGCTCTCTCTTTCTTTTTTTATCATTCTCCAGCGTCCCTTTCCCTTGTTTTATTCTCATCCAAATATCATCCATCTCTTTCTTCTGTATTTGCATTTCTACCTTTTCTTTTCCAATGCCTAGTTCTTTCTCCTTGACATTGCTGTCTTTGTCCCACTTAAAACACTAAAACACTTCAGAGTATTGACTCAGGAACACAGAGAGGATTATTCTGCATAGATTATAAGTGCTTGTTTATATATGGTGAATGTATCATTAAGTGCACTTCCTCTTGCAGGTGAATAACATATTGTTGTTATTTAGTCGTTTCAATCATGTCTAACTCTCCATGACTCTATGGACCACAGTACGCCAGGCACATCTGTTGTTATATCTCTGCATGTCCATAAGGTTATGTTGGCATAGATACTGGAGTGGGTTGCCAGTTCCTTCTCCACTAGACCGCAATTTATCTGACCTCAATGCTATGACCTGCCCTTCTTGGGTGACCATACATTGTATAGCTCACAGTTTCATTGAGGTACACAAGCCCCTTCACCTCGACAAGGTAGCAATCCAGAAGGGGGTATGATATATACTGCAGGCATAGGAGTAGGGCAAGTTAGAAGTCTTTGTACACTCTGTGAAAGATAGTTGATGTACCATGGGTAGAAAATAAATGTTTCTTTCAGATATTTATGTTAATATTACACTGTATCATAATTAGATTCTAGAAATACCAATTGGATTGCTGGATCTTTATCTTACAAGCCTTGTTCTCTCTCTATATCCATCCCCTCAGTACTAAAACTCAATAAAGATCTAGTGATAAGGGGATTTGTTAGACTGCCAAGGAAATAGGGTATATTGCATATTATTTACAATAGTACAGAGTAAAGTCTTCTTCTGCGTAGGGATTTTCTGTGGGCTAAAGCAGAGACAGAAAGTTCACACTTTACACAGTGATGGACATAATGGATGTCTGTAACCTACTGCATGTATATTGAAGTCCCTTATTAATATATAGAACTGCATTCTAATTAGGGCTCGCTAAGTTGGAGGAGCCCCTCTGTTTAGCAGATGCCAGGGCTCTCCTTTGACCTAACACTGAGCTTTTCAAGTAAACTGCCAGCAGCCCATGTCAAATTGTCGCGGGTAATTTGGAGTATGAAATGTGTTAAATTATTCAAAGGGCTGAATAAGCATAAACAGGCAGCAGGATGGAAGAGATATGCATACCTAGCGATGCTGGAATGACATTTAATACATCATATTAGCAGTATTGTTAGTACAAACAAACTCAGCCTCAGCAGCCTTGTCATGTCTCAGCTCAGGATAAGGTTGAAATCACTAACATGGATTTTTTTTAGAAATGGGTTTATTTAAAGGAACATAACCAATTTACAACATGAAAGCTATAAGCCCTGTAACACCATGAATACATAGTCAACTTTTCACTTTCTAGTGTTCAATAAAGTAAATATCCTAGTATAAAAAGCTCACTACATACTAATGACTAGAGTGTTTATTTTTAAATAATTTTGATTTCATTATTTAAGCAACATTTCAGTCCACTAGACATATATTTCCCAATATGTTCATAATGTTATCTATTGAGAAGCAGATGCTAGAGTTCGGCCTCTGTGGCCTAAAGCTCTATGTAGGAAAAAGCTAAAAGACACTTTAAAAGAATCAAAAAACATTTCTATACACACATATGACTGAATGTATATCAACACATGTTAGTTATCTAAATATTTTACTTTAATGACACACTTTTTTAGCTGGTAAAACAAAATTAAAAAAATCCCAAATTAACCATCTTGCTATACACAGGAAAGTGTAAGTACTGCTTTTCCATTATATACTATTTCAGCTGGCATATACACTCTTTGCCTATACTATTATTAGGGGCTGAAGATTCCTTATAAATGTTTTCCCAATGTGGGAATGGAGGTACTGTTAATACCAATTTCTGCTATGTATAAATAAACATATGATAAAACAGTACTATAGACGCATATTTCTCATCACATAGAATAGTAGTCAAACAGCGATTCGTCGTCACGCTTGCGAGCCTCGCGAGGCGAGACGTTAACACATAGAAACCTTCCGAGCTAGGAGCACTTAGGCGATGAGCGCCAAAGGCGCTCATCGTCCTGAGAGCCTTGCAAAGCAGTTGAGGCATTGAAACACGCAAGCACTTAAGAAATGCAGGACTTACTTAAACTGCAAGCATTTGAGGAACGCAAGACTTAGAAAAAAAAATTCCGCCCTCGCAAAAAAACAACTTTAATGGCCGAATCGCAGAAATTGAAAAACAAGAAAAATAAATTACTCACACACAGCACGGGGAGAACACCAGGACCCTGGGAGTGAGGTTGTACGGGAAATTAAGCAAAATTTGGTGAGTTTCGGCATTAAAAAATCGGCCAAGCGAGAAAAAAAATGTCGGCCAAAAAATATGAAAATAAGGACAAAGGAGACAGAGTCACGCATTTCATTGCCAGGCATGTACGAGTTATCCAGGAACGTAGGAGATACAAAATATACCATTACAACGGGCGGAAAATGCTTGCGAGTCAAGTAACACATAGGAAAAAGCCATTTTACAACACTAACTTTCAAAGAATAACATTACAATTCTAAAATGGCGCTTTACCCGCCTACACAAACTGTTTGGCCTTTTTACTTCTGCACACGGTTTGGCCTATTTACACTGCACACTTGGCACATTGCTGACACTTTCTCCTCAGGTGATCAACACTCCAACTGTACATTTTCTGATGCAGGAAAATCCAAAGAGATTGTTAGCTCTTCAGGATATTGATTGCTGCATATTAAATATAAAAAGGTAAAGTATATTAATTTCTTAATTCATATTAATTTATTAATTAACTGTAATAAACAAATAGTATATTTTACACTGTACTTATATATCTGTCTTCGCGATAAGCGCCGAAGGGGATCGTTGCACAGGAGGAAACTTGAAGTACACGGGGGGAGAGGCTCGCAATGAGCGCCAAAGGTCCTTAGAAGAGCAAAAGCCTTACATTGTGTGGCAAACAGCATTGCCATGGCTTCAAATTTTATTGCCGTCATTTTTGACCGGCAAGTCGCTAGTATTATATAATTACCAATTGATAAATCCGTCAATGTATTCATTCCTTTGCTTATTCGTTCCATCATTCATTCAGATATGTTAGCAAGATCCATGATCCAGTATGCAAGTAGAGATGCCAAATTAATTGTTGGGAAATGGAAGCGGATTAAAGTAAATGATACCCCAATCTGGATTGTTAATAAAAACCTGGTTCCTCTATGAGCATTTTGTGGTATACTTGTGCAAGTGATATACACTTCATACATTTTGCTTGAGACATTGCTTGACAATGAGCTTATGAGCTGTACAACTAATTCAGTGAGACTATGTGGACCCATGTTTAACATAAATATGGATGGTACACTAGTAGGTGATTTGCCATCTATCAATTCAATATACTGATGGCAGAGATCTGTTGAAATAGGAAATGCAAAGGAAATAGGAATATCAAAAACTTTTTTTTTATTCTGTGAGAATCCTGAATCTAATAAATTATGGGTTTGTGGTGGTCTCAACTTCACTTGCAATTATACTGGTCAGAAATCTGTATTTTATATAAGCTTTATTTGTATAAAATAAAAATAAATTAATATAAATTACAGCATAATTTTCTTTTAAAATGTTTGCATTTTAAATCTCAGTCGTGTCCGATTCTCCAGGACCCTATGGACCACTGCACACCAAGCATGTCTGTCAGCCACTGCCCCTCAGAGCCCCCTCAAGCTCATGTTCATTGCTTCATTGATCTCACCTATCCATCTCTGCTGTCCCCTTCTTTGTGTGCCTTCAATCTACCGTATATACTCGAGTATAAGCCGACCCGAGTATAAGCCGAGGCACCCATTTTACCACAAAATACTGGGTAAAATGAGTGACTCGAGTATAAGCCGAGGGTGGGAAATGTGCTGCCCCCTGTGTCCCTCTTGTGCCCTCTGTGTCCCCCTCTCTCTCCCGTGTCTCTTCTCCCCTCTCCCTTTCCTGTGTCACTTCTCCCTTCTCCCTTTCCTGTGTCTCTTCCCCCTCCCTTATCACCCTCCTCAACCCCCCTCTTCATTCTCAACCCCACTCCTCATCCTCAACCTCCCTCCTCATCCTCAACCTCCCTCCTCATCCTCAACCCCCTCCTCAACCTCCCTCCTCATCCTCAACCCCCTCCTCTACCTCCCTCCTCATCCTCAACCTCCCTCCTCAACCCCTTCCTCAACCTCCCTCCTCAACCCCCCCATCCTCAACCTACTCCTCAACCCCCCATCCTCATCCTCAACCCCCTCCTCAACCTCAACCCTCCTCAACCCCCCCTCAACCCCAACCCCCCTCCTCAACCTCCATCCTCAACCCCCCCATCCTCAACCCCCCCATCCTTATCCTCTCTCCTAAACCCCTGATCCTCAACCCACCTCCTCAACCCCTCCTCCTCATCCTCAACCTCCCTTCTCATTCTCAACCCCCATCCTCAACCCCCACCTCCTCAACCCCTCCTCCTCATCCTCAACCTCCCTCCTCATCCTCAACCCCCCCGTCCTCAACCCCCCCATCCTCATCCTCTCTCCTCAACCCCTTATCCTCAACCCCCCTCCTCAACCCCTCATCCTCAACCTCCCTCAACATCCTCAAACCGCTCCTCAACCTCCCTCCTCATCCTCAACCCCTCCTCAACCCCCCATCCTCAACCCCCTCTTCAACCTTCCTCCTCATCCCCCATCCTCATCCTCAACCTCCCTCCTCAACCTCAACCCCCCTCCTCAATCTCAACCCCCCTCAACCCCAACCCACCTCCTCAACCCCCCTCAACCTCCCCTCTCAGGCTCCCTAAACTCCCTCCTACACCAAACCCCCCTAAATACCTCCCCCCTCTCCCCTCACTTACCTGCTTGTGCTCCGGCCTCCGCTCCTTGACCCGGCGCGGGAGCACAAGCAGGTAAGTGAGGGGAGAGGGGGGAGGTATTTAGGGGGGTTTAGGTGGAGGAGGGGGGTTTATGCTGAGGAGGGGGGAGGGAAAGAGACACGGGGGGAGGGAAAGAGACACGGGGGGAGGGAAAGAGACACGGGGGGGTAGAGAGACACACGGGGGGGGGGGGGGTTAGAGACACAGAGACACACGGGGGGGGGGTTAGAGACACAGAGACACACAGGGGGGGTTAGAGAGAAACGGGGGGAGAGTGACTCGAGTATAAGCTGAGGGGGCCCTTTTTTGCCTTAAAAAAAGGGCTGAGAAACTCGGCTTATACTCAAGTATATACGGTACTTAAAGGTAAAAAGTCATGCTTTTCAGTATTGGAAATAAGTCACTTTTAAAAGAAACTCCTTGGGCTGTGAATGCTCGGCACCTTATAGAATAATTTCTTTGATGTACTAAACATTGTAAGATTCTGTAACCGACTAGTAATTTTGCAAAGCTTAGAAAGAAAAGAGACATAATATAAATCCATTTTTGTTCTTGTCTTTCTGAATTTTCTGACATTGCACATTTGCATGGTAAGATTCTCTGTGCAATAGCACAGCTTTTATGTAATAACACAGCTGCATCTGCTGTTAATTGCAAGTAGACTCTATGGAAGAATTATTCTTTGATAATACTTAGCAAGAGAGAGACATCATCAAACCTTTTTTATGCCAATAAATTCTGTGAACATTTGGTGATTTAACAGCAGAGTTAGATACTTTTCTTTGGGCTATAGAAAAATGATACCCTATAAATATTCTTGGCATGTACAGTAGGCAGTTATTTAGACGGTAGGTTAGAAATGTTGTTTTTAAAGAAACCATGTATCAAGAACATGGACTAGAATTTTAAATCTCATAGAACAATAAAAAGCTTCAAAAAACTTTCAGGCAATAATAAAAAATGTTAATGATGATGACAATGACTAAGCTCACAGTTCAACTGACTGAAAGTTTTTTTTTATAGTATACCCACTGTATACTTTAAAATTATGTGCAAATAAAACTTTTTATTTTTATGGTAAAATTTTATGAAATAGTGTTTTCTTCTATGAATGTCTGAGTGAAGCCCATTTACTGCTGTGTACTTTTTGTATGGTTTTCTCCTGCAATTCATCCATTTACAGGTCCGATTTGCTTTTAGCCTGAATATAAAGCGGTCTAATGGTGCAATGTGTCAGCACTGAAAAAAAATATTTAAACATTCTCAGAAGCTAAAATGATAACTATACGGAAGTACTGATTCCTTGAGGGAGGGGATAGAAACCAGCATTTCTGATTGGTTCACTTGTGCTGTTCCTCATGTTAGTAAAGGGTTAAAATCTGTGCCCAAATTCAATGTTTCTATTGGGGGTTCACTGCACCTATATAAGTAGCTCTGTTTTTTTTTTTAAATAAAATAAATCTGTATGTGTAAAGAATGAATGAATGTAATGTGTGTCTGATATGAGCAGCAGGTGTTAGATTAGATAAAGGTACATACTTACATATACCGTTAAAGATATCAGTAAGAAGAAGTCAATCACCTAATAATCTGAGAATCTTCACAGAGTTGAGATTCTATTTATTGGACACTGAAACGCTGAGCCTTCATGCAAGAAGTAAATGAATGCAACATTTTACATTGCAGCCTCAAGCATAATAGTCTTTAGACCACCCCAAAAAAGTATTCACAATATGCTGATAGAGGATAGTGGAGTAGAGGAGGTGGATGGTGGCAGGGTGCCCATAGAGACAGGCACATCAAGTACAGTGATAATGGGGGAGGGGCCTGTTTCCGGGGGGGGTGGAAGTTAGGGGGAGGGACTGGCCTCAGGGACAGATGAGGGAGCAAAGGACCCCCGTCCACGGTCCGGCAAGAGGCTAAAGGCAAGCACAGGGCCCTGCACTACACACACCAGTAGCATGTGGTCCTCCATGGTGCCTTCCATGGACGCCCCGTTTTCCTTGTGGCAGGAGGGAAGTTAGGCTCCGCCCTACGGCCCATGCATGGAAGGAGGTAGCAGTTCAGTAATAGCAGTGGGAACAGCGGAAAGGGATGTGAGGTCTGTGAAGCACAGATTTGACAACATCAGGGTCAAGGTGAGGAGGATGATGGCCAAGGAGGACAAGCAAGCTGCAGCACCAAGTGGTGGCCCCAAAGTGACTGTGCGATACAATGAGGGAGAGGGTGGACAAGGACCTTCTGAGCCAGGTGCCAGCAGCTGGAGCTTCAGGCCTGATGGCCGAGCAGGATCCAGCCTTAATGTCAAGTGAATATCACATACACCAACATGCCACCACATGTACATCATATACACTACACATGTGCATGATGCCCAACAAGGACACTGACATGTCAGCTCTATGGAATTAACAAGGGATAGATAGATGCGTAATTAAATCCATGAAGCTGACAAATCACTGTAATGCATGGGCACAACAACTGTAATCAACCAATAGAGACTCCATGTATGGATGTGCCCCCTGCGGCGTATGCAATTACAGATCGCAGCCGGAATGAAGATAGCATTAGGAGCCAAGAACAATCAAGATCAAGAACCTACGAATAGATCACATCTAGCAAATGATAGCTACTCATAGGTTCAATTAGGAAAATCATCCAGGTTCAAGGCTAGGTCTGATAGTTAGGAATGAACAAAGAACAATGTATTATTCATCATACTTATAACATATAACTTTATTTTCTCTCTTTCAGCATCAAGGAGGTCTGGGTCCAGTGGTGAGCCAGAGGTGGGGGCGTCGGCTCCATTGCAGCAGGACGTTAGGAACCGGGGCAGGGGGAGGAGGAAAGAAGCAGAGCCAAGGGCCCTGGTTTAAAGGAGGAGGATGTCATCTGGGTTGTGGGGCCACCCGCAGGAACATCATCCTAAAACTAAACATATCACCAGGGCCCTCCTACTGGAGGGACCAGCATGGTTTGAACCCATCTCCTCCTCCCCTCACCAGTGCAGCAGACTGGCCACCACCAGGCCCAGCAACACCACCACCCTCGTGGAGCGAGGCTCCAGCCAGGCCCCAGATCCTCCCCACTGGGCTACCACCAACACCACCACTGCCTCCTCACCCAGCAAAGCCCCACGGATCTCCAGCCAGCAACTGGAGTGTCTTCAGGGGATCCAGGCCAGCATCTCCGTCAATCATGCGTAGGTCTGACCAGGCACAATAGCGAGGAGGCACCACCTAATGACACCCTAATGACACCCGTAGCCCAGCCGTTCCTCTACTCCCCCCATGCCTCCGCCATGACCATCACCACCAGCACAACCACTGCTTGTGCCGCTGCCTCTTTGGGGATGCCTTTCCCTGCCTCCCCACCACCAAGAAGACGGCACCTGGCCACGGGGAGTTTGGGCCCTGATGCTAGGTGGAGGAGGATGTGGGGGCTGCACATATGTTTTGTGCTTTCTCAACAGCACTCCTCAGTGACAATCTATTGGTCCAAATGTTAACCTAATCTAGCCTGGCTACAGAGTATAGGATCATGGCCTATGTGATGGTGATATTTTGTGCACTACCTCCCATCACATGGTCCATGATCCTCTTCTCTGTGTACACGTAGGGTTCTGTGTAACATTTCACCAATTGATGGTCACTGAGGAATGCTGTTGAGAAGCAATGCTGCAGTCCCTATATTTTTGAAGGCATTATTTTGCAGGTGTTATTTTTTTGTTTTGTTTTGGGTACAAGTCAGGTACATGAAGGCATCTTCTGCATCTTCAAGCATTGTGAAGGAAATGTATTAAGTGCAAGATTTTCCCAGTGCCTCTCAGGTTGACATTCCTTCAATGACAGCCCCGCCTTAATACGTAGCTCCCACAATATTAAAGCTATCATATCTTCAGATATCTAAGACATGATTGTTGTTAACTTAAATGTATACTAATACCACTATGGTGGTGGATTTGGAAAATCTCACAATGGCATTTTAGCCAGCATAAATATATACACTAGTGAAGCATGTGATCGTGACCTCAATATCAGTCTGAGAACAAATCCTAGGGTTGATGTAAGTAACATTGAATCTGGCTGCTGACCTTTGTGTCCTTTCTGTATTAATGTGTATTTTCCCATATTGCTGATATCATGAGTATTCTTTAATATGTGCGAACAGCTGTATAGCTGATGGATGTGATATCAATGTTGATTAACAATATCAGATGCAGAAGGTGATAGTACACCCTGATCACTGACGCTGGTCACAGCTAAGAATTTATTGTGAGATGATACATCATTTTTAATGGTCATAGCGAGTGAGTTATCCTGAGAACTAGCTTATGGTTAGCAATGCTTGCAGATAAAAATCAGGTGAGTTGGTATATTGTTACAGCACATGCATGATTTTCTTTTTTTTTTATCCTCTGCCTTATTTTTTTTTTACCACATCCAACTTGGGAACACACTGTATGTGTGAAACTGGATTGGATTACTCAGTCCAGAGGTTTTTGCATCTGTTTATTGGCCAGATATAGACAAGTTGTAAGTGCCATGCACATTAATGGTTTCTTCAATTAAATGGAGGGATTTCTGATGATGCTTTTTTTCGGTCAGATTCCAGTTGCAGTGGTGTAGTGATCACATGTGACCCTGGTAGGTGCTATGCATCATGCTTATTCTAGACTATGACATTACCCTCTTTAGGTATCCCCTTTTTCCCCAAAAAAGACTCTTACCCTTCCAGGATCCGCCCACACCACATCCATGACATCCAGTCTTGTACATTTATGATTGTGCTCTGTGTATGAAATAAAGCTTTGTTATACCGTTCTCAACGTTTCTGTGCGTTTTCAATGGTTGGGGTTTTGGGACATCAATAAGCTAATGATCCCTAGTTACTATGCAATAAGTTAATACATATAATAATAATAATATCATAAGATATCATATAATAATATATCACATATAATAGTTGTCAAACTGCGATTCGTCGTCACCCTTGTGACAAATCACAGTTTAACAACTACGATTGATTGCTGTGCTTCGCATGCGCATTGCGCTGGGGTGCGCGCACAAGACACACATGAGAGGGAGAGGAGGGGGGAGAGACACACAATGGAGGGAGAGGAGGGGGAGAGACATAGGGGAGTGAGATGAGGGGGGAGAGACACAGGGGAGTGAGAGGAGGGGGGGAGACACAGGGGAGTGAGAGGATGGGGGAGACACACAGAGGAGGGAGAGGAGGGGGGAGAGACACAGGGGAGTGAGAGGAAGGGGGAGAGACACAGGGGAGTGAGAGGAGGGGGGAAGAGACACATGGGAGTGAGAGGAGGGGGGAAGAGACACAGGGGAGTGAGAGGAGGGGGGAGACACACAGAGGAGGTAGAGTAGGGGGGGAGAGACACGGGAGAGAGAGGAAGGGGGAAGAGACACAGGATTGAGAGGATGGGGTGAGAGACAAAGGGGAGAGAGAGGAGGGGGAGAGACAAAGGGGAGTGAGAGGAGGGGGAAGAGACACAGGGGAGGGAGAGGAGGGGGGAAGAGACAGAGAGGGGGGAAGAGAGACACAGGGGAGGAGGGGGGAGAGACACAGGGGAGAATGGGGGAGAGACATAGGGGAGAAGGGGGAGAGACACAGGTGAGGAGGGGGGGACACACAGGGGAGGAGGTGGAGAGACAGATGGGAGGAGGGGGAGAGACACAGAAGAGTGGGGAAGAGACACAGGGGAGAGAGAGGAAGGGGGAAGAGACACAGGGGAGGGAGAGGGGGAAGAGACACAAGGGAGGGAGAGGAGGGGAAGAGACACAGGGGAGGGAGAGGGGGGAAGAGACACAGGGGAGGGAGAGGGTGCAAAGAAATACATTGGAGCGAGAGGGGGCGAGACACATGGGAGGCAGAGGGGGAGAGACACAGGAGAGGGAGGGGGAAGAGTCACAGGGGAGGGAGAGGGGCGGAAAAAGAGACACAGGGGAGGGGGGAAAGAGACAAAGGGAGGAAGTAGACGGGGGAGAGGCTCGCAATGAGCGCCAAACACACAGCCTCCATGTGTGTTTGCAGCCATTCCTGATGGGTTAGAGTATATTAGTGTGGTGTATGTTCCCCTGGTCCCCTCCTGGATTTCTAACTTGTGCTGGTGAAGGGGATTGCGTACCTCAATGAAGCTGTGAGCTATACCATGTAGGACCACTCTAGGTGGGCAGGACATAGCAGAGAGGTCAGACAAATCCCAGTCAACTGGAGAAGGAGACTCTTAGTAAATTAACATCAAACATGCACTGCTCATACAGCAAGAGTATCAGCTAGTGTATTGCCAGAATCTCTAAATGGCCTCTAAATCTCTAAATGGCACTTGTGGACATTCTCTCTGGGGCAATACTAGATCTCTTGTGAGTAAGTGCTAGACAAACCTCCAGACTTAATTCTTATAACAATTAACTGATCTTCTATGTTTCAAAACCCAACCACAACTCCAACACAAGATGATACTCAACTGATATTACTAAAAGAAGCAGAGTCTTTTATCCAATTTGCTCCAAAGTCCAAACTAATACAAAAACATCAGTATTCAGCATTATATTACACTATATTTTAACGATAATTACTTCTAATGGAATACATCACAAAAAAAGTATTACCCACCAAACCAGCTCCACGAAAATGGCTGGAAGAAAATGAACAAGGATCAAAATATGGACAAGAGGAGGAGGAAGAGATTGAAGATCCCTTACTCAATCTATAAGATTTTACATGTCATCATCACTCCCCTAACAGATGGTTCACAGCTTTATATTTGTTTGCATATTTGAGAAAAAAATTCACAAGTGCTGGATACAATCCACATTGGTTATGCCACGTGCCTTTACATTACTAATAACTTTACTGTTTTAAATGAAAATTTGCAATTGTCATGGCTGTTAATTGGTAACATTGTACCTTGTCAAAAATATTTTTGGAGCTTAGCCAATTAGATATGGCAAATTTGCATCCTTAAGCAAACACATGGATGATTGACTTTGAATATTGTTCCTCCACATCTTGAACTACCAACAGTAACTGTATTCCCTCCCTCCACTCATTCCTTTTCTTTTCAACTCCACACTTCATTTAACTGAGCTAAATGGAACAAGTCTCTCCTTCTGTAACCTCATTCACTGTCTGACCTCTGACCAAGCAACAACTACCCGCCTCTGCAAACTGGGATGTAGAAACCCGGGGGCAGGGAGAGGGCACATCACCCCACATTTGGGTTTCCTTCTGTCCTCACTAGCTCTCCCTAGCCGCTTTCTGAGCAAGTGCAATTTTGACAATCCTGCACACTGTACTAGCAATGCACACCTAGCATGCAAAGACAGTGAAAGAAGGGGGAGCTGGATGGAAGTACCTCTCCTTTCTAAATAATCGAGCCTCCCTGTTTCCAGCTACATCTCCTCCACAACATCCCTAATGACCCCCCCATCTCCTTCACCTCCAGACTATGGATGTGCTCTTAGTAGGGAAGCATAACTCTGGCAGCAGCCTCCAAGAGCCATTCCAGAAGTAGTTGCAGAGGTCAGGTCTGTGTGTGTTTCTTTCAGACTGTCTCTGTCTCCGTTGTTTTTGTTTTGCTTTCTGTCTTCTCATGACACTTTCACCCTGTCATTCCTGTACATATACCTGCCTCAGTCTCTTTACATATTTCAAAAACTGGACGTGAACTACATAATTCATAAAATTCATCAACTTAACTTATCATAAGTTCTGTGAATGCACTTTAATTCAATCTCCTCAGTTCCTGCTCATATGACTGTCCTCCACCCTCATGGAAGCTATCTTCCTTCTGCCTATGAGTTAGCGATGATTTTGAGCTCCCACTTTCTACTTCATTCAAAGCAGTTTCTGTCATCAATTGAATTCTTCATAATATCAGCTTTTAAAAACATGTTGGCTGGTGTGTGATGTTCTGTGTATACTTGTGTTTGGGTGAGTTATTTTATTATATCTGCAGGGTTTTGTATGTCGGTGGACTACAACATTTTACACATAACATATGTTCTTTTGTGTTGAAACACACTAAGTTTTTTTATGGCAACATGTGTAACGTTTTATATCCAATGCACTGTAATGTGAATATCCGATTACACAAAAGTATATTTTTCTTACATCTTATTTTATTTAAATCAAACTACCCCTAGGAGGCTGCAATATGTTTAGTGTTTGCGTTCTTGTTTCAAGAGCTTGATGTCTAGTTTTGATCTGATCAGACTACCAGTAGCAACTTGCATTCAGTTCTAGACCTTTCAGTGGAGTGAAAATACATTCAAACACATTAAATTATAACTTAATATTGCATTATTAGTTACTGCCTGCATATTACTTTCACTTTGTTGGCAAGACCTTTGAACCGGCCATACTCTCACCCATTCCTCACTCTTTCCAATACATGTCTCTGTCTCTCATACCCCACTTGCTCTTTACAAGTCAACGACACTCTGTTCTTCCTCCTTTCTTTGCTGTTTTCTATCTTTTCTGTTCTTCTATACGCTCTTCTGTTTTTCTCATTACTTCTTTATTTTTCTACCTCTCCTCTGTACCTTTCTATACTTACTGTTTTTCCCTTTCTCTTTTTTGCCCTTATGTTTCTTTCCCCCCCCCCCCCCCCCCGCCAGTATTCCCATATATGGGGATACTATACCGCTGTAAGCCTAACAATTACTACCCTACATTCCCTCACACAAAATGGAACTACACACAAAAGGGAATCATTATATGATATATTATATGTTATAGTTATACTATTTATGCTTTTAGTATTTGTTTTTACGCAGTATGAAATTAATAAATACAGTTTTTACGTATTGTATTCCATTTTGCTTTAATTATTATTATTTTGTTTATTTGTAACGCACCGACATATTCCTTAGTGCTATTCAGGAGTCAAAACAATATTAACACAATGAAAAGGAAAAAAGAATGGAGGGCCTTATTTTTTAGCTTAAAACCAAACGTATACAGTGCTTTCCCTTAAAGCACACAGCAAGATTGAAAACTTGTAGACTTACAGTCTAAAGGATAATTATGAACATTTTGTTTTTGTTTGCAAAAGGATTAGAAACCTGGGAGGGGTGTAGGTGCCAGCAACTGAAGAGAGCAGCAGCAAAACAGCTCAGCTCCCACAAACAAGGATTATAAAGCTTGAAAAATCCTGAAAACATCACAAAACTTGCTCTAAATTATATTATTTATAGGTGCCTGCTACTTTCTGGGCATTTTCACAGAAAATCAGGACCCAGATTCACATCTTGGAGACTGTTTTCCAGACTAGAAAGCACACTGCCCTGGGATAACACACCCTGTAATGGTGGACAACTCCAGAAGTTAGTTCTCAGCTCTACATGACTGCCTGAGACAGAGAAAACATGTCAACAAGCAGGAGGTTTCCTGAGATTATTCTGATCATTGACCATCCTGGAGACAGATCCAATGGCTAGGAGGTGAGTAAATAACATTTAATACACTTAATAAAACAGTTGTACTACCTCCTAGACTCACAGTGATGTTGCTATGCTGAACTGGCTAGTCCACAAAGAACTCTGCTGATATTCAATGCTTGGGCTGTGAAAACAAACACAGATATTTTGCAAGTGTGATGTAGTTGTGTTTTTTTTAACCCACACTACAACCCACAACCGCTAAATAGTGCAGGGGTGCAGTGATTCCAGACCCCAAAAAGGACAGGTGCTTGAAGACTATTGAGAGGCTCCTAAACTATTGTTCATAGAGACTTTTGGCAAAACAAGACTTTCAAACTCAAAGATCAGTCACTTTGTTATATTCCTATGTGGACATATTATTACTGGAGCTGCCATAACAGAAATAACACCTTTTGGGAAAACCCCTAAAGTGAATCATTTTTATTTTCTTGTTTGCTTCAGGTAGAACTGCCAGCGGACCATCTGCAGAGACAGGGGTGGCACACCCAGAGTAATATAAACAGAGAATTAACCATAATAATCTTGCAGCTGTAGTTTCATGAAACCTGCATGGGCTCCATCTTGTGGACAAACTCAGACTTTTAGCAAGGAAGAGATACTATATCGCCATCTTGTGGATCTACAAAACAATTGCAGCCTGAAAAGAAATAGCAAAGTCAAGCTCAAAACCTGTCTAAGATTTATTTATACAGAACTTTTACCTGCATAGCAGGGTGCCTTATCGTGTCTCAAACAGTTAAAACAAACATACTTTTTACAAAAAGGCAGATAGTGTCGGATTGAAAGCAGAAGCTGCTCAACATCGCCTGCTTTATTTTTTGATGCGAGAAGATAAGTTTATGCCCACTATGTAAGAACACCCCATACCCCAGTTATGGTGACACAATCTAGAGCAAAGTGACTTACCTTAAGAATACAGCTAAATCTCATGTTTAAAGCCCATAAAAAAGGTATTGCTGGTATCTCAACAAGAAGGGCTGCTAAATCTATACAGGACTTTTGTACAACAAAAACAGGAGCCCAGTCTCCCAGACAACCTCCTGCGACACCTGAACATTTACCAACATATACCATGGAGCCTACAGCACCCAGCACAAAGGCGGATATACAAGATTTAAAAGATCTGATTTCTTCATTTAGAAAAAGGGGAAATCAAGAAAGTGGCTGCAGAACTTACTGGAGAACTAAAAGCTGTTGATTCCAAGGTGACTGAGCTGGAAGCAAAATATGATAATCTATTGGAGGCGCATACCCAACTAGGGGATAAGGTGTTGGCTTTGAGAGATGAACAACGCCATCTTTAATATGCGCAAGAAGATCTGGAAAATCTAACCCGCCATCAAAATGTCAGAATCCGACATTTATCAGAAACAATCACAGATCTCCCAAACTATATGATGGATCTCTGCAACACTTTGCTACCAAACTTGGAAGAAGATGCCTTCAGATTAGATCGCATTCATAGAGCGCTGGTGGGACGTCCTTCCTCTGGAGAAAGACCTAGGGATGTGATTGCGAAATTCCACTATTACACAACCAAGGATCTTTTTATGAAAGCAGCAGGACCAGGCATTCCAGAGAATGAAGGTGGCCAGCCTAGCATTTATGCTGATCTTTCCCTGACCACCTCGTATAAAAGGAGACTATTTAATCCTCTGTTGGAGATTTTAGCCCAGGGATGGAGATATACTTGGGGATTTCCCTTCAAGTTGAACATTATGAGGAATGGGAGAACATATCCAGTTTTTAATATGGAGCAGGGCATGGCGTTGCTTATGTCCTGGAACATTCAGTTACCAGATCAGTTGGGAAATGCCCAACGCCCTTATACTAGACCTTACCGATGCTTCAGGCGCAACAGAGATCCTAAGTCTGTTACAACTTTCTATACTTTTGTATGTGGGGAATTCGAGAGCAGTTACTCTCAAATGCAGATATTGCTTCAGGATCTTACTATATGTCAGAGAGAGGACTAAGTAACCTTACATATAAAATGCATAGTTTTTGGTTTAAGTTTAGCAAAATGGTAGCAATGTTTTAGTTCTGTGTGCCGAATTCGGTTCTACCTCAGGGTTCATTAAGGAATTTTTACACTTATTAGACTTCAACTGCACTGATATATTCACTTAAGTATTAATGTTTTGTTTTTTAATAAGTGCCCCATAGGGGTTTAATTTTGTATATTTTAAAAATTTTATTATTTATTTATTATTTATTTTTTGGGGGCGAGACACCTGTGTTCCTTACTGTAGGTTTTAGGAGGACAGCTCTTTGCTCTCCTCAATTTAGTTCAAATTGGACATTGTTTTGTATATTTTTATTATACTTAAAAAATACATATATATTTGAGTAATTATCTATTTACATATTGTTAGACCTATTTATTGCACTGCAAAAGTACGTGATTGTTATTGCACATTGTACATTGCTTTAATATTTTCTACATTTCTTTCCCACTTGTTCCTGGTTCTTCTCCCTCTTCTTTTCCGCCTCTTTCCCTGCTCTGCTTATCTCTTGTCCTGTGTGGAGTTCTGCAAGCCAATAGTTCCCAGTGGAGTGCAGTCCTTAGGTCATCAGCCCTCTGCAGATAATATACCTATCAGAGCCCTTATTTTCTGATGGGCGATCGGTGTAGGTGGTGAGTAATGGCTTTACACATAGCATCTCAAAATGTTCAGAGGTTAAATGAGCCAGTGAAGCGAGGAGTTGCCCTGGGTGAATACAGTCATATGGAGTTAGACATTGTCATGATAAAGGAAAGCCATTTTAGGAAGAATGCTATCCCAAGGTATTGGGGGAAACATTTTACGCAAACGTATCACTCAACTGCTCAAGAAAAAAAAGAGGGGTGTCAATTCTGATACACAAAAGGCTGAACTTCCAACACACTTCCACCCATAGAGATCCGGAGGGTAGATTTATTCAGTAAACTTTCACTGTTAAATGTATATGCCCCAAATGCTGGGCAATCAGCTTTTTTTCGTAGAGTGTCAGAGCTTATGGCTGACTGGCAGCAATCGGCACAGATTCTGGGGGGGGGGTCATGAACTCCGTTTTAGACCAAGCAAAAGACAGATCGAGTTCTACTTTCCCGATTGTAACCCCATCCGCCACAAAATCCCTCAAACTCCTACTTAGCCATTATAGTGTGCTTGATGTGTGGAGAATGGTTCATCCTACTGATAAAGGAGTGTACTCACTACTCAGCTAGGCATGACTCACACTCCCGTATTGATTATGTTTTTATTCAGCAACACTTAGCCCCGAATTTGCTAAACGCAGAAATCCGACCAATTGCATAGTCTGACCACGATATAACTAGAATCTCCTTGAATGATATACTACCCAAGGGGCTCTCTGCTTCATTTGTGCTAAACCCGGCTATGCTCAATGATGTAGCCACGAAGGACAAAGTATATAGCGATATAGTAGAATATTTTGATTTGAATAGTGGGGGTAAGGTGGATCATGCTGGAGTATGGGCTGCAGATAAAGCAGTTTTGAGAGGCAAGTGTATTCAAATTGTCTCCATCTCCAAAAAAATGGAACTAACCCAAATTAGCATATTAAACAGTAAAATCTCAGCCCTTCAATCTATTCCCCCTTTTAGGAGACGGCCTGGGACCCAAGCAGAAATATACACACTTAAGCAGCAATTGCAAGTGATTCTCTGTAGGAAGGTTGTAACTGTGCTGCAAAGGACTCAGTCTCACTTTTTCACGTATTCGAATAAGCCAGACAGAATGCTAGCCAAAAAGCTCAACCAGCAAAGGGCAAACTCTTTTATTCCCACATTAAAGGTGGAGAATGACAAGACCATCTATAAGCCGAATGATATTACAAAGGCATTTGAAAAATGTTATGCTGATTTGTATTTGGCACCTGTTAGCTCGGGCACAAAAGATCATATTAATTTTCTGTCCTCTATTAGTCTTCCGAAACTTCAGAAAGTGCAATTTGATTTGCTAGACATCCCTATATCATTGGATGAAGTTAAGAGAGCTATAAGAGAGACTAAATCACATAAAGCCCCTGGCCCAGATGGGTTCACAAATTTCTATTATAAGCAGTGTATAGATACACTGACACCTCATCTCCAACTGCTCTTTAATGATTTCCTGTCTGGTAAGCCTATAAGAAGAGAATTTTTGGAAGCTAAGGTGATAGTAATACCTAAGGAAGGTAAGGACCCATTGTAATGTAACAGCTACAGGTCCATCTCACTGATTAACTGTGATACCAAACTCTACTCAAAAATTATAGCAAACAGGCTCTCTCAGGGTCGTGAAGCTCAGATAACACCAGATGTATTTTAAATTTGCTTGATGCTTCTCTCTCTCAATGCAGAAAAGGCTTTTGATAGAACTGACTGGCTGTACATGGCCGGGACTTTACATAAGTTTGGCCTAAGTGATAAGCTGTGAAGGGTATCTTAGCACTGTATTAGGCCCCGACAGCATATGTGGAATATCAGGGGTTTAAATCACAATCCTTTAAAATAACAAGAGGGACGCGCCAGGGTTGTCCTTTGTCCCCCCTCCTTTTTGCACTGTGCATTGAACCCTTAGCTACAGCCATCAGGGAAAACTTGAATATAAAGGGAGTTAGAGTGAGGGAGACAGAACATAAACTCAGCTTATTTGCGGATGATGTTATGCTGTTACTGAGCCTCTGACCAATCTCCCTAATCTATTTTATGCTCTTGGACTTTTTGTCGGCATTTCTGGCTTTAAAATTAATACGAGTAAGAGCGAAGCCCGAAATGTTTCTTTACCAAAACATTTACAATTTCAATTATCAGGGAAATTCTCCTTTAAATGGGTTCCACATCATCTTAAATACTTAGGGGTTTATATCCCTAGACAATCTGGTCTAATGTGTTCAGCAAATTTCCCCGCACTCATAAAAAAACGACTCAATGACATTAACACGTGGTCCTCCTACAAAATCTTGTGGCTAGGGAGGATACACGCTATTAAAATGAATATCTTGCTCAAGCTTCTGTATCTTTTTCGCACTATTCCAACAGCTGTTGTGGAAGCAGGTTCTTGGCTTACCCCACTGTGGGTATTTCAGAAGTCAGCATCAATAAATAGATTTTCACAGTTTAAATGGTGGATAGATAATCAGTTTACGATTGCTGCTGATCTGTTAAAGGAAAATCAACATTGGTCCCCTACGACATTTAGAGACCTACATCATTTGCCGTTAAAGGAATGGCTTAACTTATCCCAGATACGTATTAATATATCTGGGGTGGTAAAACGTTACTCCTCTGCTACGGTCACTCCATTCAAAACATGTTTTAACAACCCTAATGGCAAATGGAATATCTCCATTATTTATAATTACTTAATGGACCTAACCACGCCTTCCAAACTCCACCATCAACATTCTTGGGAGTCGGAACTCACCATTGATATAACTGATGCACAGTGGAATAAGATACCTAAGCAGGCCACAGACTCCTCACTAAATATTATATTTAGAGAAAATGCACACAAGACCATTTTGAGGGGGTACTTAACACCAGCTAGGATGCAGCTCTCTAACCCGTCAGTGGATGGTTACTGTTTTAGAGGATGTCACACTCTGAGCACCCTTAAACATGTTCTCTGGGACTGCCCTAAGATCGCCCACATTTGGTTGGAGACCTGTGATATTTTGGAGAGACTATGGGGGCACAGGATTCCCCAAAAGCCAGAAGAAGCCCTCTTAGGCCTACTCATAGAGGGTCTCAGTAAAGATGCTCAACTCTTATCACACCAAGTGTTTTTAGACGTGAGGATTACGTTAGCCAAAACATGGAAATCGTCAGTACAAGAATATAGTGCAGTTTTGATTAAACTTAAATGTATATATAACATGAGCGTTATCTCAGCCAACTTGGACCAATCATATAGGAAATTGGCCTCATGTTGGGACACTTGGATTCTTAAGATTGGGTGATAAATATGCAGAGTAGTATAATAGTTTAGGATGCCCCCTTTAAGAACAAACATAACACTAAACTCGTTCTCGTTTTGCCCCTTTCTTACCTTCTTTATTCTCTGTGTGCTCTTATAAGCTATCAGCCTTTACAATTGTACTTTAACACGTACAGTACATATGCGTGAAATATCCTTTCAGCTTAACTTAAAACAGAAATAACAAAAATGTCATTGTTAGGTTTAAAAGGTTATATGTATGTATTGTAATGTATTAAGTGTTCTGGTTATGTTACTAATGTTTTATTTTTGAAACACTTGTATTATGGAATTAACCTTGTATTCTTAATAAAATATATATATAAAAAAAAAAGAAACCTGGCAGGAGTGGGAGAAACTGTTGTTTCAGGTAAGATTTGTATTTATTTATTTTTTAAATACCCTGATCAACTGGCCCTGTGGCAGTGGACCTCAATGGCATCATAAGACTCCATATGATAACCATCCAACTGGAGCTACTATGTTGTTTTGTTACATGGTTCACAAGTATGTGAAGATTTTCCCAAACTACAGTGGTCTTTTACCTTAGCCCCAATGTTAATAGATTTAATCTGAGATTATCCGCTTGCTACCCTGGATCGATCTGGTGATCTATGTATCTGTCTGTGGAAATTAACATTTGCAACTTTGTGTACTTTGATCAGGTATAATGAAAAACAAATTAATTTACATAAACACACCCTCCTGAAACAGCAGCTGATATGATACTACATAAAGAAGGTGGCTAGAAACATACAATATGTGAACATATTTTGCTCGCAATTTGAGTTTTTCAAGAGCTTACAGAAATAAAATCATGTAAGGGGCCCTTGGGGAATCTTTGTATTGGGGTACCTAGTGCCTAGAACCTTGTTTATAAGCCATTATGGTTTAGACCAATTATGGTTTTAGCTCAGTGTTTTCAATATTGCTGCTAATGACACCCACACCCCATCCACATGTAATACATATGTCACATGAGCAGAATGGGAAAACAAAGTAAAGACATAGCGTACTCTTCAACGCCTATTAACTGGGCTGAACTAGGACACCAAACAGATGAGAGAGGGTTAATACTGTTAGACAGGTTTTCAAGTAGAAACACAAGAGGAGCACAATTTTAAATATCACAGTTCAAATTGATAAGTCTTTAACAAAATAATGGCAGAAAATAGTAAAAATTCCAGAAAGTAGTGCAGCAACGGAATATATGTCTATGAAACAGAACACATCATATGGCATCATTAATAAACCTGAATATGAATACAATTTCATGTAAAAGTAATCAAAATTATAAAAACATGGCACCCTCAATAACAGCTAGAAAGTATAATATTAAATAACAAACAACAATGCTAAAACAATCCAGTGGTTAGGACTTGGTGCTTCCACCGCTGTTGACCTGGGTTTGATTCCAAGTCAGGAAACCAAGAAGTCACACCATCCTGAAGCTGAGCAGGGTTGGGCCTGGTCAGTACTGGGATAGGAGACCACCTAGGAATACCAAGAGCTTTATGCTGTGGCCCAATGGAGAAGGAACTGGCAACCCACTCCAATGTCTCTGCCATGAATACCCAGTGGATCAGCATGACCATGGGCATAAAGATGTTATGGTGTGTTACGGTTCATTCAGTGGCAGAGAGTCGGAAGCGACTGAACAACGCAAAAATAAAAAATGCAATCTATGCATGGCTATCTACTGTAGGGTTGCTAAAGTTCCTTCAGTGTGGTGGTTGGACATTAGATCAGTTGAAAAATATGTAAGAAACTTCTGTATAAGTAAATGGGATATCTAACAGGCATGCTTTTTTTTGCAGGAATTGTATCTAGATGTCTACAATCTTACCAATACTGCTTTCTATTATAAAAGAAAAGAAAATGTGTTATTTTTTTACACAAGATAAAAAAACAAAAATATAATTCATTTTCACATTCAAACTTGGTAAAACAGCTTAACAGCTTTGATGGTACATAGGTGAAATGACAGATCCCCCGTCAGCCTTTCCTAACTACAGATTGTGGTACACACCTGACCTGGACTAAGCATTGGGCTAAAAAAAAAAAAAACTATATCTACCTGTGTTTCAGGAAAACCAGAATTTATATGCACTTTCTGTGCATTAAGCTGGTTTACCAAGTTTTGAACACAATTGCACATATATGTTTATATTATTTAATAAATTGGATTTTACTGATGTGGATGATGTCCATACAGTATGTCCTGAGGTTTTTGCTCCTTTTCAACAATGTTATTCACTCATATATAATTTCCAACTTTGTATTCTGTAACCACTCATTAATTAATCTCGACAGCACTGTTCCAGACTAATCCACCCTGCTAATTATTTTTATTTCTCTGCTCTGTCCACTAATCTACCAGTCCATAGTAATTCATCCCTGTATTTGGGTTTCTGTCTTCAAATATACCATTAGGGCCCATCGCTTCCCCTTGTTATCCAGGCCCAGTAAACAAATTAGAAGAACATTATGGGGTATAGTTCCCAGGTCCTGAAACATTAGAGAGTAATACAACTTCCTATCAAACATCGGCACTATTTAATAAAAGCTATATAAAGTTTAATTGTTATCTATTCTACCCACGCATTTTTACTCCACTTAATAATATATGCTATATAACTATATTGTGAGCATTTTGGTTATAATGTAATCAATGCACATAATCTCTCTCTGTATCCCAAGGTGACAACTTTCTATTTAATTTGTCTTGACCCTATTGCTTCCTATTTTCAAGGCTAGACTTTGTTCTACTAATGGTTTTCTTGCTTCTGTAGCTTTCCACCCTCCCCCAGCTCGCTTTGCACTTCTGTTTCCAGCAGCACAACATGGAGAATGAAAGAGCAATTACTTAAAAATTTCACAGACAGCATACCATATCTGCGGATCACATGTGTTGATGTGTTTGACTTTAATATGTGCAGCCAGCCCTGATGCCCTGACTTTGGGCATATGTCATGTCCTTTTACCATCAGTGGTTATTGGCCTGATTCATCTAAGCCTTTAAAAAGCTTGCTCTAAAAATGTTTGCTATCTTGTAGCTCTTAACTTTACAATAAATGCAGCTATTGTTCATCCCTTTGTTGAAACCATTGTTATGTTACTGAATATTTCTATCACGTCAATTTTGCAGAATTTTCTTTTACACCACTATTTATAGATTGCATGTGTTACCTAAGCTCACACCAAACCCACACACAATTTTGTTTTTCAAAACAGCACTCGTTTTTAACTTGAAAGAAGCAAAAAACTAAAAACCTGTACAATTATAAAATAAGCCTTCAAGAGATAGTTGTGCAAATTTGTGTGTTGCATAAATACATACAAATGCACTTTTATCCAGTTTGTATGTACATATATATATATATATATATATATATATATATATATATTACACACACACATATATATATATATATATATATACTGTATATGTACATAATTGGTAAACATCTGTGACTGTGATTTCTATTATATACAACCTTTTTCAAACAAAAACAAAGTTTTAGCCTTTTTTTTTTTTTTTGCTTTTTATTAACAGATATACATAATATTCATAGGTTACAAAAGCAATACATTTCACAATCACAATCATAACATGAGCGCCGACTGACCTCTAATCATAAGTATCCTTTATAAATTATTTAACCCTAATATTACTAATTTGGTCACATCTGGACGAAATCCCTCACATGTTGAAATTCTGTTCAATATCTATCTCCCTTCCCAGCCCTTGTAGACCCCAGAAGGCCCGTCTTGTTCCCTAATAAGCCCCGTGTGTTACTTAAGAATCTATCTGAGTTACAAAGAGAACTATATTCCTAAAATACTCTAGCAGAGGGCTTGCCTTCGGTTGTTTTTATTATGTTTGTGTCTGGAGAAAATCATTAAGTAAATCTATGTATCAAATGTATAAACCGTTATAAATTGTTATTCTGTTTGGTTTTCCCTCTCCTTTTTGAGTCATAGTTTGGGAGTTTCATTTTCATGGGGAAATCGTCCCATTAGGATTCTTCTCTGATTCTCTTTCATTCACCCGGCTTCCTCATTAGCAAACTTCATTCATTCTAGCCAGGTAAGGGCGTGAGGGGAAGGGAAGGGTAAGGAGGAGTTGTCCCTAAGTTTTAGCCTTAAGCCATGAGACTGATCTCATGAATCTCTTCAGAGGGAACTGGAGCACAATTCATTTTTGTTTCCATGTATTTAAAATGGCACGCATTAAACAAAAGTCAAAGTTGTGTCCTGCTTAAAATATTAAATAAAACCTGTTTAAACTTCATTGCAATTAACAGCTAGTTCATAGAGTTTATGTTATGGCAGAAAAGTATGACCTAAACATCTAAATTACTACTCACTGGCTGACAGTGCCAAGCCCCCAGATCAGTTAAACATCTGAATCAGTTTTTTTCTGCCTTGAGAGCATAAATGAAAAAAAAAAGAAAGCACACAGTGGTACATTATCAAATTCTGTCCAATGCAACAAAGAAAAAAAATCCTATCTTTTATATCCCTTTAAGTCTTCACCAATGACATCCATGGTTTCCTTAATGTAAAGTACATGGGTGTTTTCCAGTGGCAGCCCACAAATTCCAAGCCCAGAGCAGCACATTTTCAGGTGGCAGCAGACCTAAAGTTGCCAATGCCGTGCCATGGAATATGTACAGAAATGTCTGTATGCTGAGAATATTCTGACTCTACATGAATTTAGCACTTTCAAACTTACTGTATACTTATACACTTGTACACATATACACTTATGATTTTCTATATAGGTGTGTGGTAAACTTATTATTGGGATATAGCAAGAGGAGAGGAGGAGAAGTGGGGGGAGCAGAAATCTGAACAGGCCTAGGACACAGGGTGTAGGAACTGGGTGTTGTGGGTGTGTGAGGGGGACACATCTCCCCCAGATTATATGAAATGGGGACATACAAAATAGCACAAATAAACATAATCATACATTACCAGATTTGGCCACTAGAGGGCCAGTATATACTATGGAGAAGTATTCATAATCATAATCAGGATAAAGAAAGTTTACATGTTATGTGACTTTGAACGGGGAGGGGTTGCATACCTGATGATTAAAAATTCTATATACAGTAGGTGTGTGGTAAACTTATGATTGAGATATAGCAACTTAGTCATTGGGGGGAGCAAAAATCTGAACAGGCCTAGGACACAGGGTATAGGAACTGGGGGTTGGGGGGGGTGGTGAGGGGGACAAATCCCCCCCAGATTATATGAACAGGGGACATAAAAAATAGCACAAATAAACATAATCATACATTACCAGATTTGGCCACTAGAGGGCCAGTATGTACTATGGAGCAGTATGCCTTTCCAATGAAAGCCTTGATCCATAATTTATGTTATATAATGTTTAATTATATCTGCACATATAATGTTTAGGGCAGCATAAAACTAAAATAAGCCTCTGGATAACTTTATAAGCCAGGTTCAAGTGTGAAGGTTGGTCCCACTGCCCTTGTAAAGCAAGGTACTGATCAAACAGTGATTTTATAGTATGTTTTTAAACTTTTTAAATCAGTTATTAACCCTATTTAAAGTAGATGAGTATATAACTTTGCTATTTAAATACACTATATGAACAAAAATAGTATATAGTCAACTAGTAATGAAGAATGATGGTTTATTATTATTTTTCAAATTTGAGAGAATTAAAGAATTTGATGACAAATATAGAATAAAGCAAATAGCACAAATTTACAAATTACTTTTCACCTTCTCATATGTGTGCCCCTATAATGCCTTCCTAAATTTTCTGCCACATAGAGTATGAGGTAAAATGACCCTGAAATATTCATAGTCATTATAAATTCATCTTTAAGTGTCAGTACAGCTACACAATGTTTATTTATGACCCTCTATATATGGACTTCCAGACATATATTAATTATTAACAATTTGTAATACTATTTCTGATAAAATGTCTATTTACTGACTGCACTTAAATTGGTTTTGTAAAAATTTCCTATGCGTAAAGCATTGATGCCGTCAGAGATATAAATAAACTAATGACATACATTTGGCTGACCTGCGCCTCTGGAGTGGTATAAAATCTTGCATCGGGCTGTAGAAAGGGCTCTTTGATATCTCAGAAAATGCAGATGAAAACAATTATCTGATACAACTTGTCGTCCAGCTGTGAAAATTTCCTGATTCTAAGAAAATCATGTCATCTTTCAGAGCATGTGAACTTTTTTTTCTAATTTGAGGAAGAGTTTACAGTATCAGCCCGATTCAACACCAGATTAAAAAAAAACAACAATGGAAAAAGCACTGGAGGAAATAAGAACATGAATTAATCAGCAGCTAAAAAGCACATTTCAATAATAAGACACACATAGCCATCACTCTGGGTGCAGTTGCAATGTGATTATATTGTAGTATGGTATTTAAAGGTGCAGCTAATTTTTATTTAAGAACATGGTAGATAGTGAAGTTTACTATTGACGTTCTTATCAATCAGAATTAAACTTTTGTCCTTTGGATATATGTATAGTTACTTACAAACTATGGGCTCATTCAAATGTGATTTGGCCAATTGAATAGGGCTCTATATAAGAACATTGCATATTTTTTTACAGAAGTTTTTAGTTAGTGAAGACCTTACTTTTGGATAGAAGTTCACTAACTAAAAACTTCTGGAAAACAAATGCTATGTGCTTATATAGAGCCCTATTCAATTGGCCAAATCACATTTGTATAAGGCCCTATTTGAGGCTGAAAAACAACATATATCCATCATCCATTTTAGATCTTTTCTAATGCATGTTGTGTGTTTTATGTCAGTACCTTTAAAATGGTTACTTTTTAAAGTAAGTAAAAAGGTATAGTCAAAGTTACATTTTGATATCCTCACTTCTTATATTATTTTATTGAACAAAGGTATCCATTATCTAAAACATCAAACAATAAATATGTTCCTTAGAAAGAGTTATTGGGACCTTTTCGGTTTCGTTCCTGCCAGCAGTGGCGTGCAGCAGCCACTAGGTGGTGCAACAGTACCGCACCAAGACTTTGTTACATTTTTTTAGGGTTAGACACAGGTTTAGAGTTAGGGGTTATGGTTCAAGGTTATGGTAGTGGCAGATGATAAGCGTTACATAACAAAGTAGTGGAGTGCTGTCCCACTATGTTACTATGTAAAGCTTATCATCTGCCATTGCCCTAAACCCAAACCCTAACCTCTAACCCTAAGTCTAGCCATCACTCTAACAGCAAATTGAACAAAGTCTTGCGCTGCACCACTAGTGACCACTGCACTCCAGTGCTGGCAGGGATGAAACAGAATATATCCAGTTATTGTTCTAACATAAACTAATGGGGTTATTTATAAAAAGAGTTAAAAAGAAAGGGGTAATAACATTCCTATATTATTGTAAGTCTATTCATCTTGTAAAACATCTTAATAAATAGCCCCAATAAAATAAAATAGATGGCTGAGTTAAGGAAAATCTATTTGAACTTCCCTTTTATAAATAACTATCGATTTGTCATTAAGCAACCTTATATTTGTTAGTTCATTATCAATAAAGGTTAATAGTGGATGTAGGAGACCACTAGAAAAGAAAACAGCTAGTATAATATATAGACAGATTTTATGCTTGATGCATTATTTAAAGAAAACCAATGATATTGTGTCTTTAATGCAGGTTTCATAAAAAACAACATAAAAAATGACACAATTAAAATAACCTTTGTGCAAAAAGACATCCCTTTTATTTTTGTGTAAGTCATTAATTCCGAATAAATACACAGATACCAGTTTTGTTGGTAATCAGACACTCAGATAAATCGACAGTGAAATGCAATAGGGCTATAATTCACATTTTATATTCTAGTAAGAGGATCAGGTGTTTGCCCATAAGATGTGCACTCTGAGCTACTGGTATTATTTGTTTCCAGAATATGCCCGTAAACTGACTATGTGTCTGTTTAAATAAGCATTCAGTTCAGAGTTTCCTGCAGCAAAATGAGACAGATGAGTATATGAGAACACTGAGGAATAACTCATCCTTTTCTCCTTCATGACTGGGCGGATGAAGTTTTGGATGGAGCTAATATTTCCAAGGTTAAAAGAAGTTCTGTTTAACAAAAAAATAGTTAATGTTTTTTTACAAAAAAAGTATATTATAGGGACGTTGACAGTAGCATATTTTTTTCACTGCCATCGTAATATTTATGTAATTTATACATTCATATCAGTGAAAATCAGAATTTTGCCTCACTTGAGTTAAGCTTTTTAAACAAAAATTGGCAGTTTTGCTTTACTGGCTGGACGAGGTTTTAGATAATGTGACAAATTTAAATTACAAGTATGGTAAAAATTAAACACCTGCTTGATTTGCTTGATGTATAATTTTAGTTTGGTTAAAGTCAAGGTCAACTTTAATTTCATAATACAGAGATTCAAAATATAATTTCATAATACAGAGAAAAAAGGTTTCTGGGTAATCTGCCAGTGTGCTTTTGAAATGTATTAAAGTACCCAAATTTAGCTACGATGGTCCATGACAGAATGCTGAAAAATAAAACTGAAATGTAAAAATATGTTTTATGTATGCATATATATATATATATATATATATATATATATATATATATATATATACTAGCCACGTGCCCGTCAAAAATGACGGCAATAAAATTTGAAGCCTGGCAATGGTGTTTGGCACAAAATGCAAGCCTCTCCCCCGCTACTTAACTGGCCTTGCGATGAGCGCCTCTCCCCCTCTACCTTTCCCCCCCTCTACTTGACGGTAGGCGCTCAATGAGAGCCACTCCCCCCTCTACTTTACTAAGCACCTTTGAAGCTCATCATGGGCCTCGCAATGAGCGCCTTTGGCGCTCATTGCGAGCCTCTCCTCCATGTGTCTCTTTCCCCCTCTCCACCCCTGTATCTCTTCCCCCCTCCCATGTGTCCCCTTTTCCCTCTCTCCCTCTCATGTCTCTTCAACCCCTCTCACCCTCCCTTGTGTCTCTTCCCTCCCTTCCGTTTCTTTTCCCTTCTCTTCCTCCCTGTGTCTCTTCCCCCATTTCCCTTTCCTGTGTCTCTTCCACCCCTCTCCCTACCCTGTCTCTTCCGCCCCTCTCCCTTCCCTTGTCTCTTCTACCCCGCTTTCCCTCCCCTGTCACTTCCACTCCACTTTTCTCATCTCTCTGTCCCTCCTTTCTGTCTCTCTGTCCCTCCTTCATGTCAATCTTTCTCTCTGTCCCTCCTTCATGTTAATCTTTCTCTCTGTCCCTCCTTCCTGTCAATCTTTCTCTCTGTCCCTCCTTCCTGTCAATCTTTCTCTCTGTCCCTCCTTCCTGTCTCTCTCTCTATCCCTCCCTCCTGTCAATCTTTCTCTCTATCCCTCCCTCCTGTCTGTCTCTCTATCCCTCCCTCCTGTCTGTCTCTCTGTCCCTTCTTCCTCTCTCTCATGTCTCTCTCTCTCTGTGTCTGTATCCCTCCTGTCTCTCTCTCTCTGTGTCCCTCCTGTCTCTCTCTGTGTCCCTCCTGCCTCTCTCTGTGTCCCTCCTGTCTCTCTCTCTCTGTCCCTCCTCTCTCTCTCTCTGTCCCTCCTGTCTCTCTATCTCTGGATGTGTCCCTCCTGTCTCTCTATCTCTGTCTCTTCTCTCTGCCTGTGTCTCTCCTGTCTCTCTCTCTCTATGTGTCCCTCCTGTCTCTCTCTGTGTCCCTCCTGTCTCTCTCTCTGTGTACCTCCTGTCTCTCTCTCTCTCTGTACCTCCTGTCTCTCTCTCTCTGTGTCCCTCCTGTCTCTCTATCTGTGTCCCTCCTGTCTCTCTCTGTCTGTGTCTCTCCATCCGTGTCCCTCCTGTCTCTCTGTCCCTCCTGTCTCTCTATCTGTGTCCCTCCTGTCTCTCTCTATCTGTGTCCCTCCTGTCTCTCTCTGTCTGTGTCCCTCCTGTGTCTCTCTGTCTGTGTCCCTCCTGTCTCTCTCTGTGTCCCTCCTGTCTCTCTCTGTGTCCCTCCTGTCTCTCGCTGTCCCTCCTGTCTCTCTCTGTCTGTGTCCCTCCTGTCTCTCTCTGTGTCCCTCCTGTCTCTCTCTGCCTGTGTCCCTCCTATCTCTCTATCTGTGTCCCTCCATCTGTGTCAGTCCTGTCTCTCGCTGTCCCTCCTGTCTCTCTATCTGTGTCCCTCCTGTCTCTCTCTGTCTGTGTCCCTCCTGTCTCTCTCTATCTGTGTCCCTCCATCCGTGTCCTTCCTGTCTCTCTCTGTCCCTCCTGTCTCTCTCTGTCTGTGTCCCTCCTGTCTCTGTCTGTGTCCCTCCTGTCTCTGTCTGTGTCCCTCCTGTCTCTCTCTGTCTGTGTCCATCCTGTCTCTCTCTCTGTCCCTTCTGTCTCTCTCTGTCTGTGTCCCTCCTGTCTCTCTATCCATGTCCCTCTTGTCTCTCTCTGTCCCTCCTGTCTCTCTCTGTCTGTGTCCCTCCTGTCTCTCTATCCGTGTCCCTCTTGTCTCTCTCTGTCCCTCCTGTTTCTCTCTGTCTGTGTCCCTCCTGTCTCTCTCTGTCTGTGTCGCTCCTGTCTCTCTATCTGTGTCCCTCCTGTCTCTCTCTGTATCCCTACTGTCTCCCTCTCTCTGTGTCCCTTCTGTCTCTCTGTCTGTGTCCCTCCTGTCGCTCTCTGTCTGTGTCCCTCCTGTCTCTCTATCTGTGTCCCTCCTGTTTCTCTCTGTCTGTGTCCCTCCTGTCTCTCTCTGCCGGTGTCGCTCCTGTCTCTCTATCTGTGTCCCTCCTGTCTCTCTCTGTGTCCCTACTGTCTCCCTCTCTCTGTGTCCCTTCTGTCTCTCTCTCTGTCTGTGTCCTTCCTGTCTCTCTCTGTCTGTGTCCCTCCTGTCTCTCTATCTGTGTCCCTCCTGTCTCTCTCTATCTGTGTCCCTCCTGTCTCTCTCTGTGTCCCTCCTGTCTCTCTCTGTGTCCCTCCTGTCTCTCTATCTGTGTCCCTCCTGTCTCTCTATCTGTGTCCCTCCTGTGTCTCTCTCTCTGTCTGTGTCCCTCTTGTCTCTCTCGGTCTGTGTCCCTCCTGTCTCTCTGGGTCTGTGTCCCTCCTGTTTCTCTCTGTGTCCCTCCTGTCTCTATCTGTGTCCCTCCTGTCTCTATCTGTGTCCCTCCTGTCTCTCTCTGTGTCCCTACTGTCTCCCTCTCTCTGTGTCCCTACTGTCTCCCTCTCTCTGTGTCCCTACTGTCTCCCTCTCTCTGTGTCCCTCCTGTCTCTCTGGGTCTGTGTCCCTCCTGTCTCTCTCTGTCTGTGTCCCTCCTGTCTCTCTCTGTCTGTGTCCCTCCTGTCTCTCTCTCTGTCTGTGTCCCCCCTGTCTCTCTCTCTATGTGTTTCTCCTGTCTCTCTCTCTCTCTATGTGTTTCTCCTGTCTCTCTCTCTCTATGTGTCCCTCCTGTCCCTCTCTCTCTCTCTGTCCCTCCTGCCTCTCTCTCTCTCTGTGTCCTCTCTCTCTGTCTGTGTCTCTCTCTATCTGTGTCCCTCCTGTCTCTCTCTGTATTACTCCTGTCACTCTCTCTCTGTCTGTGTCCCTCCTGTCTCTATCTGTGTCCCTCCTGTCTCTCTCTGTGTTACTCCTGTCACTCTCTCTGTTTGTGTCCCTTCTGACTCTCCCTGTCTGTGTCCCTCCTGTCTCTCTTGTCTTTCTTTCCCTCCAGGCAGTCTCTTTCACCTCAGTCCCCAGCATGTCTGCCGGTCCCTCCCCAGGGAGGAGTTGAGAGCAGCAGGGGGGAGGTGTTGAGAGCAGCCGGGGGAGGATTTAAGACCGGCGGGGGAGGAGTTAAGAGTGGCGGGGAGGAGTTAAGAGTGGCGGGGGAGGAGTTAAGAGCGGCGAGCGGGCAGGAGGAGTTGTGAGTTGTGCGAGCCCGCAAGCGTGAGCAACGGCTCGAGCGGGCTTGTATGCTCACAACTATATATGTGATATCACATATAATAGTTGTCAAACTGCAAGTTGTCGTCAGCGAGGGACGCAGTTCGGGCCGCAAATGTGGACCCTTGCGAATCGAGGGGCCACATTTGCGGAAGGTGGAGTCTCCAACGTCGGCTGCAATGAGCTGAAGGCTCATTGCAGGCCGCAAATGCAGACCCTCGCAAAACGCGCGGCCGCATTTGCGGCTGTGGAGGCTCTATGGCGCCTCACTCGTAGTTAAAAACAATCCAGAGAAGCAAGACTTTGAAAAAAAACAACCCCAACGCAGGACTTAGAAAAAAAAACAATAACCTGCAATGACTAAATACGGACTTACACAAAAAAATAAGAGCCGTGGGACTTAGAAAAAAAAAATTACGACCACGAAAAAATACAAAATTAATGGCTGTAACGCGGACATTCACAAACAACAAAAACACTTCCAAATAAAAAATAAATAAATAAAGACACACACAGCATGGGGGGACAGCCACGACATCTGCCAGTGAGGTTGCCCCGCAATTAAAGTCGAATTTAAGGAGTTTTAAATCGTCTAAGAGAGAAAAAACATGGCGGACGAAAAATATTAAAATGAAGCTACACGACCCAAAACCTGCAAATAACAGCCAGGCACATATGACTTTTGACAAGGATGTACGAGGTACAAAAATGCAAAATTACGAGGTCGCAAAAATACGAACTTAACGGCTGACCAGCGCACAGCGAAAAACATCAAAAACAAACAAAATACAAACACAAATAAAAAAAAAAACATTACACACACCAAGGGGGGACAGCCAGGACGTCTAGGAGTCAGGTTGCATGCAAATTTAAGTCCAATTTACAGAGTTTAGCCACTCGAAAATCCCCTAAGCAAGAGAAAAAATGGCCGCTGGAACAAACGAAAACCCGCAAAACACCGCCAGGCACATACAACTTTTACACAAAACCGTACAAGCTACAAAACACACAATTAGCAAGGACGCAAAATCATCCACACCCGCGTACCACATGCACAATCAACGCCATTTTCAAAAGTAACTTACAAAATGCGGAATTACACAGCTAAACAAACTGTTTGCCCTCGCGGACGTAGCCTATTTACACTGCACACTTCACCCATTCCTGACACTTACACCTCAGGTCAGCAACAGTGCAAATCTACATTGTATGTTGCAGGAACATCAAAACAGATTGTTAGCTCTTCAGCACATTGCTTGCTGCATATATTAATTACAATTACGTAAAGTATATTAATTTATAATTTTAATAATTAATTAATTATCATAAAAAAATACATATACAGAAAAAAAAACACACACAAGATCGCAATAAACAACTAAGGCCTTCACCTCCCGCCTCAAAAGATGCGCCAACGGTGCTCAGAGGATACAAAGTACACCAGGGGAGAGGTTTGCAATGAGAGCCAAAAGGAGATCAGCAAGGAACTTACAATGAGAGCAAAAGCGGCTCTGATAAAAAATACAACAAACGAGAGGCTCGCAATGAGTGCCCAAGGAACTCACACAACCAAAACACTTACTTTCTGTGAGAATCAGCATTACCTGCCTTACAATTTCATTGACCCGTCATTTTTGACGGGCAAGTCGGTAGTATATATATATATATAAAAGTGAACAGTTTATAGAATATATATAGCAAGCAAAACATGAATTGAAGATATTTTTTTATATTTGGTTTTATATCAACTATAAAGTAACAACTGCAAGTGCAATTTAATATACCAATCAAACATTTTTATTATCTCAAGTGGTTTCATTATATTGCTATGCTGTGTCTGTGTTTATATTTTAAAATTTTATGTAGTCCAGAAATTTGGTAAAAAATTTGAATTTTTCAATTGCCATTGTAAGCCTAATGGAACTTTAAGTCAAGTTTCATCACTTCAAATTTAGGCAAGCATCCAGGATTTGCAAATAGTACTGCAGCCAATCACAAAATGTATTCTGACATACTGACCAGATATGACATACATATAAGTACTATGCATTTTTATAGTGTTAAAAATTAGTTAAGTTTCCTATCTTCAATCAGTTTGCACCAGACTAAATAAATGATTTTGTTAGTTTGATGACTGTGCATATTGTACATTATATAATTTTTAGAAAAGTTTTGAAACTTATTAACTTTGTCTGTGTCTTTAATATTGAAATGGGTGACTTTTCTATGCACATACACTAGATCAGTGGTGGCAAAGTTTTGTCCTATGTGTGCTGTCAACGGTACAAGATTGCAATATGTTTCAGATTATATATTCAGTTTATCTTTGATTGAGGCCAAGTGAGTAACTCAATTACAATATATTCATTATAGTGATGCAACTTAACCTGAGTGAACGTGAATACATAAGTGGCCATTTCCTGCAATCCCGAAGCGGTATTCATAGATCAGTCTATGCCATAAATGCATCAACCATTCTGTTAAGAATCATTTAATAATTCACAACACTCACTTTGATTCACAATCTGCTTATTTCCAACTCCTTCAATTTACTGGATATCACTGAAATCGGGCACACTACTTCAGACACTGCCTCCACTCTCAAATGGTGGCTTTCAATTCAACCACATATCTGGTAATAAGCAAGATGGAGCTGTGGGTGTATTACTTTCTTCTCGCTGCACATTTCAATGCATACCCCCTGTTTGTTCCTTCGCTCCAATTCTCATCTTTCAAAGTTTAACATATGCACCTCTTCTAACCCATCTGCTTGCGAGTTGCTGTGATCTGCTGCCCACCTGGACAATCCTCTAATTTTCTGGACCATTTTGCCTCCTAGCTTCCTCACTTTCTCTCTTCCAACAAACTCTTTCTTGGAGATTTCAACATAGCTGTTGACACTCCCACCTCCCATACGGCCGCAAAATTACTTGCACTTACCTCTTCACTTGGCCTCTCACAATGGACAAAATACCCAACTCACTGTGATGGTTATTCCCTTGATCTAATTTTTACCAATCTCTGCACTATGTTCAACCTTATCATCTCCCCACTCCCTATTTCTGACCACCATCTCCTAACCTACAGCCTCACCACACCTTCCACTCTCTTCCCCTCTTTCCCCCAGTCACCAAAACCCACAGAAACCTGCAAGCACTTTACCCACAACATCGTTCCACTGTGCATATTACAATTTGGCTCTAAATTCCACCCTTGATACGCTTGCTCCCATAACCACAGACACCCTTGTGCTCACTTACAACCTCACAAACAAACACACTACATCCAGAGGTGCTCCCACATTGCTGAATGACTATGGAGGAAGTCTCGCACTTCAGCAGACTTCCTCCGCTACAAGTTTATTCTCCGCTCCTATCACTATGCCCTCAATCTTGCCAAACAGCACTACTTTTCATAATTAATATCCAATCCCAAACATTTGTTCGCCACATTCAACACTCACCTCTGCCCCCCACCACTTCCTCTGCCTTCCTATCTCACGGCTGAAGATGTTGCTAACCACTTTAATAATAAAATTGAAACTATCTATAATTAACTCTCCTCTCAGTGTTGCCCTAACTAGCTCACCTCTGAGCAAACCAACAACACCCAGCCTTTACCCTTACCCAAATTTCCATCATCTTTAAAAAACGCCATAATTACACCCTCATCTGATCCAACTTTACCTTCTAATTATTGCGTTATCTCTCTACTTCACCTGGTTTCTAAACTGCTTGGTGTATCATCTTCAATCATCTCTCCCAATTTATTTCCTCCAACTCATTCCTTGAACCCCTCCAATCAGTTCCACACTCGACAGAGACAGCTCTCACTAAAGTCACTAAGGATTTGCTTACCGCCAAGTCTAAGGGTAATTTCTCTATTCTTCTTCTCCTGGATCTCTCTGCTGCCTTTGACACAGTTGGCCACCCTCTTTTTATCCAAATTCTCCACTCACTTGGTGAGCAGAACTATGCTCTCTCTTGGTTCACATCATATCTAGAAAATGAAACATCCTCCACTGGCTCCTCTTTTTTGCCTTGCCATCTGACTTTTGACATACCTCAAGGTTCAGTCCTAAATCCTGTCCATTTCTCCATCTATACTTCCTCGCATGGTACCCTAATAAGTTATTTTGGATTTCAGTATCATCTATATGCAGACTACACCCAAATCTACCTCTCTGCACCAGAACTATCCCTTCTCTCGTCTAGCTCATGTTGCCAATTGCCTCTCTAGCATATCCTGCTGCCCCTCAACGCAAACTCAGTATGTCAAAGATGGAGCTCCTAATCTTCCCACCCTCTTTCACAGCTTCCACTCCTCACATATCTCTCACTGTTGACAATGCCATCATCACGGCCACCTCTCAGGCCTGTTGTCTTGGGCTTCTACTGGATCCTGCCTTCTCTTTCATTCCTCACATACCATCATCACTAAGTCTTGCCATTTTTACCTAAAAAATATCTCCAAAATATGTCACAACCCAAATTCTAATACACTCTCTTATCATATCTTGCCTTCACTACTGAAACTCCCTCCTTGCACCCTCTTACTGTATATCTCTGCTGTTATCTCTAAATACTGGCCCAACCATCCGTTTCTCTCTGCTAATGACCTTATTCTTTCCTCCTCTCATTCCTGCCTTCATGACTTTTCTCTGGTTGCCCCTCTTTGACTCTACACAAGACTATCCTCCTGCCTCAAATCCTTTTAAAACCTCACTAAAAATGAATCTGTTTAAAGAAGTGTATCACCTTCAGCTTTAATAATCACAATACTTTGTACCTTACATTTCTATACCTCACCCATACCTTCTAGACTGTAAGTTTGTGAGTTTTCATTCTTATTAGGTGCTTTAGGAAAACCATTTTATATGTTTGATTTTAAACTCAATACCAGGACATTCCATTCTTTTGTAATCTGTTAAAATATTTTTTACCATGTTTGCAGTACAGAATATATTGGCACATTACAAAAAAAGGTTCATAATAATAATAACACATTAATGTTGTTTATTATGAGTTGTTTAAATTCATATATTGCAGGGTACATCCAATTCATGCTTAGGATTAATGTTGACAGGGCTGTACATGTATTTGTTGGCCAGGTGGGTATGTGTTATCCCATGGGGCCCTTGTTGGCCATGTCTGGCTTAGATGGGATTTTTAATATTGTGGCCAGGTATTTGTAAGATTATTGTCAGATTACTGTTCTTTGATATGTATTGTTGTAGAAGGCTGGGTAGATTATTTCAAATGTGTAATTTTGTGCTTAAAGACATGTAGGCCACATTTTTATTAAATTAGGGTCCTATAAAATGCTTTGTCTTGGCCTTGTAGAATTCTTATTTTACACAGAAGGTATAGTCTCACTACTAGTGCCCACAGAGCTTTACAAGCACACATAGCATTAGCTCATATTCCTTAAGAGGCCAGGTAACTCCACATGTCGAGCTGGGCACAATTCATGCTTATAGATCACTTGTAATGGATTATACATAAGGGTTTGTTACGTAAAACATGTAATAGCTACGTGGGTTATTTTGTGAGGGTTTAATATGTGATAAATTGTATTTGATAAAAATATTAAATGCTGTGACTATTTCCTTCATTCCTTCCAGGACTAAATTGCAGGTATAAAAGTTAAACTATGTGAAGCACCTGCTGATAGACAACTTAAGATATGGTCAGAGCCTTTATGGATTATGGATCTCTGTTAAGGATTCTGTGCTTTCACCACTGGGCCTGGTTACCACTTCCATACGAATACCAGGAGCTGTATGCTGCAGCCCACTGGAGAAGGAACTGGCAACCCTCTCCAGTATCTCTGTTAATGAATACCACGTGAATCAGCATGTTGTGTTTCTGTCCACGAGGTCACTGAGAGTTGGACACAAGTGAGCAAAGCAACCCTCCACACAAAGCGGTTGATAAAGCAGAGCAATGTGATCCTTAGAGATGAAGTAATGGCACGCTCTAATGTGATATTCTCTCTGGTTTCACAAACAACTAGCTCACAGTTCTGCTTGTATGTATTAGGGTTTAATATATTCATGTGCAAGCTGTTGGTGAGACATGTTTAATATAAATATGGCTTAAACCAAAATGCTTATTCTGTTACGGCAGTGATGTATATTTATCTTTACCCCATATTTTATCTCTTGAAGTAATTATTCATATATTTGGACTATTAGTTGTGTATAGATGTTTAATATTAGCTTTGTATTTTAAAGCACAGTTATATTGGTTTATATATAACTATATATATATATTGGTTTGTGTGTTTTTGTTTTCTTGGCCTTTTTTAAGCTTGTAAGGCACTATAATGATTTTTAATACGCAATAACTTGATTTAACCTTATCATAAACACCAATAAAGTTTGAATGTGTATTAAAATTAAATCCTAGTAGCTTTTATTGTTTTATTTATTCATATTGGTTATGAGCCTAAATAGAGACTTATAGCACTACTCATTTTCTTTTTTGCATTTCTGTTTTATATACTGATATTCATATTAAAATAAACCATAGCTATTTGACCTCTTGATTTGTGAGGTTGAGTATTTTAAGATGGCTGAATTCCAGCACTAGTAATGGGAAAGGCTGGACATGAAGCACGGAGCAAGCACAATCATCAGAGAAGGTGTTTTGTAAATGGTGGTGAAAACAGCTAAGCAACCCATATTCAGCATTTATAGAAGATTTATCTATTCTATGAACTTTTGACGTTAATGTTAATTTCCTTTTTGACACTAATTTCCTGTGCCAGACAAGTGCATATTGTGCCCTAAATGTCCCCTCAATACAGTAGATTTCTTGTATTTTCTGCTGAGAATGGAGTCTATGTTCATGAGCTAAAGTTCATGACCTTTTATTGAATATGGTCCACACCTGTTTCTGGTTATTGTTCTCACCATGACACACCTGTTATCAACATAGAGAGGAATCTTTCACAGATAACATAAACCTTTGGAGTAGAGCCAGAACAGTGCACTATTAAAGTCACCACCCACTGAATATAAAAATTGAAATGTGTATGTAAAAATAAATATTATCACGTACTTAGTTGTATGTATGTTAGTTATAAATATACAGTCTCTTTTGACAAATCTACCAGAGGCTGACATCCAGGGCCGGATCATCCATTAGGCATTATAGGCACTAGCCTACAGGCGGGCCTCTGACAGGGGCGCCTCATTTTCACTTCCTAGAACACAGCACTGTCTGCAGGCACAGGTAGTGACTAGGGGACATTTTACATAGAGCACCCAAGATGCCAGGAGCTGCCTCCTCCCCTCCCATTTTCTCCAGCAGCGCTGCTTCAGCCCATGACTAGTAGGAGCTTGAGGAGTCTGATTCTGGGAGTCCATGACACATGTAGACTTTATATTCTGTCTAACAAAATACATGTAAATGGTGTGTTTGTATGTATGTATGGTGTTTGTGTGTATGTATGGTGTGTGTGTATATATGTGGTGTGTATGTACAGTATGAGTTGTGTATGTATGTATGGTGTGTGTGTGTGTGTTAATGTGTGTGTGTATATGTATGTGTGTGAATGTATGTGATGTGTGTATATGTATGTATGTGTATGTATGTGATGTGTGTGACGGATGTGTGAGTCTGTGAGTATGTAAATGTCTTTAGTTTGTGTGATTTGTGTGATGTGCTGTGTTTATGTGTGTGATGTATGTGTGTGAGTAAATGCTTACATGCATCAAAGCAAAAAACGGTAGTGCACACTGAATGTGCCCCGGGGCTCCAAAAATCAAGTCTGGCTCTGCTGACATCACTGATTTTTGGGGGAATCCTGTCAGCTATAGGGCTAAAAGTCCTTTTTTATTTTCTTAAAACAAGTGTACGAGAGAGATCTAAGAGTAATGGACTGTGTTTGTTATCCAGGAGAGAAAGAGGTGCATGGGAGCGTGAAGCAGAAACAAAAATGGCACATCATGAAACTGAAGGGAGCAAGGATAGAGATGGAAACTAGGGCCCTCATTCAATTGCAATTTGGCCAATTGAATAGGGCTCTAAATAAGCACATAACATATATTTTTTAAAGAAGTTTTTAGTTGGTAAACATCTATCCAAAAGCAAGGTTTTCACTAACTAAAAACTTCTTTAAAAAATATATGCTATGTGCTTAGTTAGAGTCTTATTCAATTGGCCAAATCTCAATTGAATGAGGCCCTATCTGTGGTAGAGAATGGAAAGCAAGATTGAAGTCAAGGGAAAAATCAAAATAGGAAATAATACAGAGGCTTAGAGCAAAGAGGTCAAGGAGAGAGTCGACAAGAGAGGAGAAAGAAGGTATTTCAGAGAATGAAATGGCAATCATAAATGTTTATGCTTTAAATGGGATTCATCAGCACTGCACTACATCATAAAACAAAGCACTGAAAATCAAGTGTAAAACCTTTCCATGTTTTAAATCACTTAGTTAACAGATGTGTTCATTCTCTGTCTACCAAAAATGTAAATGTATTCCTTTGGGTTATTACATTCTAATCTCAAAGGGAAATATGTGAAACTTATTATTGCAGTGAATACAGTATATATGCATTTAGAGTGAGCATGTAATATATGGGCCTTTCAGAACTTTTGAGAATTGTCTCATAAACTCAATAAGTCATGTGATCCAGGCCAGACTCCTACCAATTCAGAATAAACAAAGTGAGTGTGATGAAAGCTAATACAACAAAAGTGGGGTTGAAGGGTTAAAGCCATCTTACTCTTAAATGTGTGTGAGGGAGCCTTTTTGATGTTTGCACTAGGAGCCAGATTTTCTAGAAACAGTCCTAATTCTTAGTCTTAGCGATTGCACTAGTACTGTAACATGTTCATTTCTAGGGGGAAATGGATTAACCAGATTGCCTGAATGGTCATTTTAGCCATTAATCCTACAAACTGCAGTGTGAATTCTCTTTTGGCATAATTGGACATTAATATCATATGAACCTCAAGCTGTTATTACATTAACTAACTGCAGATAAATCCATATTTTCTCTCCATGTTGGGCCATAATACACAGAATAGCTGCCAATTCTTGTTATAGTGTCTGCAGCACAGTAATGAAGTGCAACATGTATTCTACATATTCCATGGCATTATTAAGGCAACTATCTACTCTCTTTCACAGTAATGACACTTTTATGAACATATTATGATATATTTGTATATAACAAATGTATTGTGTTTGCATTTTAAATACTACTTGGGATCAGGGGAAAATAATCTTACAGCCATATAATAATTAAATGAATAATCAATTAAAATGAAGGTAGATATCTGTATCTAGTACACTACCTTTGATTGCCCTGGACTGGGTGAGTTCAGTCACCTCCCATTCCAATCCATTCTTACCTTAATCACTTTCCTCTTGTTCAGAGTTTTAAATCACTTTTATACAAATATTAATATTATATATATTTGTGTATCTGATTTGATTTCAAACTAACGATCCCCATTAAAGGATGAAACCTGTTTACGTGAGTGGGCACTTTTTATGCTATTATAGAATCTTTTTAAAACATTGTTTTGCAACCGGAGCTAATGGGACCAATATTTAAAGCGAATCGAGGCAAAAAGATGATACATTGAAATTGTATGCCACTTCTTATGTTAGGTAATCAAACATGCTCCTGTCTGACATTTCACTTTGTGTTAATGTTTATCTACTAATTAAGTCATGGTGTAGCAAACTCAGCTGCAGGAATGACTACAGCTAGTCACCAATGGACAGAGCAAAATAGTTTACTTATTTTCTTTTTAGTATATCAGGTTCATTTTAAAGCAAACCTTATGGTTGCATTTAGATATACTATCTCCATTTTAAGTCAGTATGTTTTTTATTGACTTCAGTAGAATTTAAGACATGCTAATATCAGCACACGTTAGGGAATTCATGCTTGTAATTGAGCTATGTTAGATATAAACACTTGAAAATGAATTCACTTTTGTAGACTTGATTGGTGAGAACTGAGCATGCCTCATAATGAAAATAGTATTATAAAATCCAGTTTCATAAATGTACACACAGATTTTTGTGGTAAATATGTAAATGGTAACATGATAGCCTGTAATGATGTAGTACTCAAATTAGATTATGTAATTTGTAATATAAAAGGGTTATTGATTAAACTACTGGGAGAATTATGTTTCTGTAATTTACAGCATTATTTCTTTCAGAATTTTAAAAAGTAATATTGTATGTAAAATCTATGAAAGTTTCTAAAAATAGTTTCACTGCAGTAGAAAAGCTTTTTTAAATTATTGTACAAATTTTAATTTTTTCGGTAATACATATCCCAACTTTTAACCATATTTGACAAATATACACTACTGTCACCTACTTTATATGTTATTTAGACATTCAGTCATGTCCGACTCTCTGTGACCCTATGGACCGCAGTCCGTCAGTCACAGCCCCTCTGAGCTCCATTAAGTTCATGTTCATTGCTTCAATGACCTCTTCTATCCATCTTCGCCTCTGTCACCCCCTTCTTCGTGTGCCTTCATTCTTAACCAGTATCAGAGCATTATCTAAGGAATCCTGCAGTCTCATGATATGATCAAAATATTTGAGCTTCAGCCTCATGGTCAAACCTTCCAGTGAACAGTTTGTTTTGATGTCTTCTAGTATTTCATTAATAGATCTTCTTGCAGTCCAAGGGACTCTAAGCAGTATTCGCCAGCACCACAATTCAAAGGAGTCACATCTGTATGTAAATACTGGGAATACCATAGTCCTAACTATGCAGACCTTGGTTGATAGTGATATATATTTACTTATTACTAGCTTGTCCAAGCTTTCCTAGCTTTCCTCCCCAGAAGTAAACTTTAATCTTTTAATTTCATGGCTACAGTCACCATCTGAAGAGATCTTGGATCCCAGGAAAATAAAATCTCTCACTGCCTCCAATTTGTCCACATCTATTTACCAGGAACTCAGAATGCTGTTTCCCATGATCTTCTCCTCTTTAATGTTGAGCAGCAGGCCAGCTTTTGCGTTCTCTTCTTTCACCCTCATCAATAAGCCCCTTAGTTCCTCCTCATGTTCACGCATCAGAATAGTATCATCCGCTTATCTGAGGTTGTTGATATTTCTTCCAGCAATATTAATTTCAGCTTTGGATTCATCCAGTCCAGCCTTATGCATGACGTACTCTGTGTATAAATTGAATGAATAAGGTAACAATATACAACCTTGTTGCACACCTTTTCCAATCTTGAACCATTCTGTTGTCCCATGTTCGGTTCTGATCGTGGCTTCTTGGTCTACATACAGATTGCCCAAGAGGAGGATAAGATGATCTGGTACTCCCATCTCTTTAAGAACTTGCCACATTTTTAGAGTGCTCTATAAATTAATGAAATGCAAGAAGAATAAATAAAATAACTTTTATGCACAAAAGTATAAAAGATGTATTGCATTATAATGCCTTTAATATACTCTTCTTCGCAAAATATTTAGCAATGGGCCAGTTCAGTAGGACATTTTAGCAATGGGCCAGTTCAGTAGGACATTTTAGTCATTTCCATAGTTACCATAGTTGGATATCTCAGGCCACAATGAGTCCTGCGTTCAGTTGCACTGCCACCACTATCTGTAGAATTATTTTGTGCTTTTGGGCCTAGGGCAGATGAGAAGGTCCCATGCTGAAACTAAGTGGGTTTTGTGTTGGATAGTGTAACACCAGTGTACATGATAGTTAATTTAGAAATGCTGATATGCTTTGTAGGCCCTGGACACATGATGATGCCGTGATTAATTTTCTATGAAAATACACGAAATGGAGTGAAATATATATTTTTGTCCATATTCCAGCACCAAGGAGTACCCACCAGCTGCCCTCTCCCTACCTGTAATGTGTGACTCCAGAAGAACACTTAAACATCTGCAGCCTTATTAAATTGCGATTCGGCAAATTGAAAAGTGCTCTATTTAAGCACATAGCACATTTTTTTACAGAAGTTTTGTAGTTAGTGAACTTCTATCCAAAAGCTAGGTCTTCACTAACTAAAAACTTCTGTAAAAAATATATGCTATGTGCTTAAATAGAGCCTTTTTAAATTTGCCGAATCGCAATTTAATAAGGCTGCTGGTAAGTGTTATTTTGCACTTTTATTCATGGATTACTGTGCATTTTTTTATTTTCAAATTCTGATTTCTGACAGAGTAGATTTCTAGTTATTCTAAGGTGAAAACTCTACATTCAGTCCAGAGTTCCTTTTTTTTTTTGTATTATTTCATGTGATATGCAATTCATACAACATTAACTATCTTTCTGTTACCGTATACTTGCATTTTTAATTTAAAGCATTTAAAGCATACAATCAAGCTTTCTAATCTGTTGGGTGATGTCAAATTCATAGTTATCCTAGGGCACCCAGTAAACCTGTCCTTAGAACCATATCATACCACTTTAAGGAAAATATAAGAGATACTTAGAGCTCAGTAGTGTATATCATATTTGAATAATTGTAATGTCTTCTCTACTAATAATGTCCAATGTTACAATAAGTCCCTTTCTATTGCTCTCTATTGTAAATACTGTTTTGATTCATTTCAATTCCAGTTATACATTGTGTGTAGCTATTCAATGTAAAGATAACTATATAGCTAAATTTATATTAATTAGAAATGTTGAAGCTGGCATCAGTGAGATACAATTATTCCAAACTGATGCCATTACAGACTCTGATAGCTTCATTTAAATTCCTGAATAAAACATGAAATACCTTTAATGAGAAATGAATGTAGATGTCAGTGGGGAGTAGTTGTGATACTGTGTTACTAGATGAGATATCGGACAGACATTACACAAATGCAGTAGCTTCTCTGTTATAGAAACATGATGGCTGTTAGATAATGCAAACTCTCTTTAGAGACTGTTGAGCTGCTGTATAAAGAGAAATGTAAAATAGGATCACTATTTAATAATTTGTGTTTTGTCTATAGCTAGAAATCTTTTATACTCACATGTGGAAAGACAATAGTGTGGTGTTTGTTACAGCTTTAAATGAGGTTTGCAAGTTAGATAAACCATGTTAATAGTAATGATTACTATATAAAATATGAATGTGAATATTATATTACTGCAGAAACATAATAGATGTGACACTAATTTAATTGTGATATGGATTATATATATATATAAGTAATGATGGAACTGCTTAAAGGGCCACTTAATTCAGCACAGTTTCGACCATATCAAAGAAAAGATCTCTTAAAAACATGTTGAAATACTTTTTGATTTTTTTAAATATGTTCTTTTTTCAAAGAGAAATTTATACATGAACTCTCTATTTACATGAGACTCTGAAAATCCCTCAGACACACTCACGGCAACTGGTTCTTGCCATGAGCACAAGCAGACATAGTGTAAACCCTTCACTAATTTATCAGTGCAGGGAAATGACTGCTGGAGTCTACTAAAAATGACAGTTAGGGACTAACTTGTCCTGCTGCATTCCTGAGTTCAGTGAATACTATAAATCTTTGTGGTCACATGGAGCTTCACCGGCCGGTGTGGCAGATGTTGTTAATCATGGAACAGTCAGGAGTCTGTTTGTAAACAGACCTAAGACCATAGTTGTTTTAGGTGTTATTAGTGTAATTAGAAAAAAACAATGGATCACTTTAACATAGAATCTTGTGCTCTTTCACGCCATGAAGAGCACTTCTAGTGAGGTAAATGGCCCTTTAAATGTCCATATAAATAGTTTTAAGAATCTTGGAACTATGAAAAGGGATTGTTAAAGGGATTCAATCAAGTTGTTTTTATGGTTGTTCTTAAAAGTGCATGGCTGGCTATATGTTGTGTTAACCACAATTTTTTCTAAAGTGTATCAATCCCGGGAAACTCCTTGTTATTATTGCTCCGATGTGCTAATTAGGATTACAGTGGTATATAAGTCATGGGACTAAAATCATTTTTAGAATAAAGCTTAGATTTCCTTGCTTTGATAATGTTTTATCTATTCTGAACTGGGAAGAGGAGGAAGGGGTTTGCTAACTCATTGATTGACATCATTTTTTAGTGGTTAGGAAACAGGCAGTTGCACCTCAGATTATTAATCCTATTTTCTCTGCTCTATACCAACCCCATAATCGCATGGACAGGATGGATTATTGTTATGTGAGTCTCTATATACTAACAATCTGATAAAATTAAACATTTCTCTAGAATTGTTTTTAAGCTTCTGGTTTAAATGTATCATTTAAAAATATTTGGATATTTGAAACACCAAACAAACAAAATATGGGATTGTGCAATGGAATATATTAAGCATCTAAAGGTTAACCCACATAACAGTATAACTGTTTTATTATTATTGAAAAAATGTGGTTCCTGGTAAAAGTTTGGATTTAAAAGGGATATTGGAAAATAACTTGAACATTATTCAAAGAGACTCTGCCCAAATCAAATAGCAAATTGACTATTGAGTATGGCGCAGATTGAATATTACTTCACAGCTCACTCTATAAATGGAACTTATGTGTTCTGCAATTAAAAGCATATTTATATTTCATGGATTATGAATACATCTGATCAGTAGTGTATGAAAACATTTGCATGAGAAAATACCCAAATAACCATTATTATACTTACCCCAAATTTTGCTAAATCTCTAATTTTAGCAGGAATCCCCTGCTAAAATTATCATAACATTCATAATTTGTTTTGGCCATTCACCGGCAGCTAATACATTGTATCTATTTGTGATAGCAGCTTGTACAGGAAGGCATCATGGGATGTGTAGTCCCCTGCGCAAAGAAGCAGGAGGAGCCAGACACGGCTTTGTGGATTTTTGTATTGTGCTGGTGTTGGCTTGAAAGTTAGTAAAGGGTTAAAATTCATACCCAAAATGCAGTGTTTCTATTGGGAGGTTCACTGTGCCTATGTAAGCAGCTCTGGTGGAAGGTTGGGAGAGACACAGGGGAGGTAGAGACAGCGAGGGGAGAGAGACACAGTGGGAGAGAAAGAGACGGGGAGAGAGAGGGTGGGAGAGACACGGGGGAGACACAGGGGAGGGAAAGAGAGAGACAGGGGAGGGAAAGAGAGAGACACGGGGGGGATAGATACAGGGGAGGGAAAGAGAGAGACAGGGGAGGGAAAGAGAGAGACACAGGGGGGATAGACACAGGGGATGGAAAGAGAGACAGACAGGGGAGGGAAAGAGAGAGACACAGGGGGTGGTGAGACAGGGTATGGGGTGGGAGAGAAACATGGGGGGAGTGAGACGGGGAGAAACAAGGGGGGGAGGGGGGGAGAGAGACAGGGGAGAGGGTGGGAGAGAAACAAGGGGGAAGAGAGATGGGGGGAGACACTGGAGGAGAGAGACATGGGGAGAGAGAGAAGGAGGGAGGGAGAGAGAAGGAGGGAGAAACAGAAGGAGGGAGATAGGCCACAGAGAGAGAAAGGGCATAAAGACATAGAGACGGCACACAGGAAGAGGACGACCAGGGAGACAGGGAGAGAGTGCACAGAGAGAGAGGAAGAGGGTGCACAGAGAGAGAGAGGGAGAGGGCGCAAAGAGAGAGAGAGAGGGAGAGGGCGCACAGAGAGAGAGAGGGAGAGGGCGCTCAGGGAGAGAGAGGGAGAGGGCGCTCAGGGAGAGAGAGGTAGAGAGCACTCAGGGAGAGAGAGAGAGACAGAGCAGATCATATATTATACCATCATTTTTGACTGGCAATCGACTAGTTAAGTATAATTGGTGTAGAAAGCTAGACAGAAATACCACAGAAGAAATCAAACAGAAGTGCAAATGTGAAATGCTAAAAATCGTGGCTGGGCTTGAATTGGTAGCTAGCCTGGGGTTAACGTATGGAAAATAGGTGTCTAGCAGAGCCACAGAAGGTCTTAAGGAACAGGCAAAAGACCTGGAAGCTATTCACAGCAAAAGCACCATGTTCTACATCAGTCATTGGCCAGAATATAACAGCTGAGCGCATTCCCTTTTTGCTAACAAAGAGCACCAGGAAATGAGCCCACACAGCATCAAATAAGCAACAGAGGCAGGCCTACCAGAGAAATGGAAAAACCTAGAAGCAGCTCACTTTGCACAGGTCGAGGTGTAGACATACACGCTCTGGACCTACCCTGTGGCCTACTCAGTATGTGTCACGCTAGGACCAGGTTCCACAGGCCCAGCCCCAGAGTTCCTCCTTGGCCTACCCAGTGACCAGACTAGATACCCCTCCTGTTTGTAAAAATGAGTGTAAATGGGTTCATTTATTAAAATAAAAAAAATAGTTTTATATTTAAAATGCACTTGCTCAAAGGACTGCACTTGAAAATAGGCAAATAACACAGGGCCTCATTCTATTAGCGGCCGCAGCCGTTGCGGGGCCGCAAGGACCGGCCGCAAGCTATTCGGCTATTCTATTCCCTTACGGCCGGAACTCCGGCAGGCTTGCGGCCGGTGCCTTGCTATCTCTTGCGGCCGCTCGCGCCAGAGGAAAGCCTTTGATCTAAAACGGCCGCAAGAGTTTCGGCCGTAAGAAATTCCTATTTGCAATTCAATTGCTCCGGGAACCCTCTCTGCAAGGCTAAAAACTAACCGCAGCTTACTTGCAGGAAAGAGGTCCCACTAGCACCAATTAAGCACATAAAATAGCTCAAATAAAGCCATCCTGCACTTTGAGAAGACTATAAAGGGATTTTAGGTGTTAGAAAAAATAGCACATAATTATCCTATACTCAAATCCGTAAAATATTTTATTTTTAATTTCCGTAAAATATCCATGTAAAAAGTCCAGAGTGCTTGGAGCACTTCAGACCCGCCCACGCCGCAGCCGGAAAATAAACAGTTAATTTGAACTCGGGTTTGGGCTGATGTGCAAGCTTGAGAGTGGGTTTCTTTTAATCCTCATGTCCCCCAATATGATCCCTAGCATTTACAGAGCTGTACAGTGCAGGCTTGAATTTATTTTTGCGTTTTTAGATTTCTGAGATTACGGCCGGTTCCAAGATATGCGACCGGCCGTAAGAGGAGATCCTTGCAGGGCCGTATAATAGAATCGCGAGTTAACAGAACCCCCGCAAGGAATCGCAGCCTTACGGACGATTTACGGCCGCTAATAGAATGAGGCCCACAGAATTTAGTTTATCATATTTTATATGCAAATACACTGTAATGGAATCTATTGTTTTCATGTCTTCTGATCGATGTCCAGATGTGTGTGTGTATGTGGGGGGGGCTTGAATGCAGAAGTAGCTTCTGTCAGCTCAGTGGAAATGTGACAGCTAAAATCGCCAGTGCTTTCAACAAGACCATATGAAAGTGTGACCACAGTGGCTTTTTATTTGTCATCTTGTGTCCATAACATGTAGAAATAAAAAAATGCAGTTGTTTCTCGAAATGTATCACATATTACAAAATGCTTCTTTCTCAAGACCTAATACAACAGTATGCACTTATTTTCTACGTGTCACGATTTAAAACACAAGAATATTTTGTGTTCTCTTGATTCCTTGCAGAACAGTCAATCTTTTTCCCTTCTTTTCTTTTATAATGATAATTAGATTGAATTATCTTTCACCCATGCAAGTGCTTCAAATCAATCAACATCTCTTTGGTTGAAACTGTGCAGGCTACATTTCCTGGCAGAATTGGTTGCTAAGCTATAAACATATTGTAATTAATACCTTCCCAATGATAGAGTGACAATAAAAACATTGCAGTCTACATGCAAATCATCACTAAACCTCTGTGTTTTTATTACAAATAGATTTATATGCAGTTCATTCAACATTTTAACTTGATATCCTCATAAAACCAAGACAAATGTATCTTTTGAAGAATTATATATGCTTTACAATTGCATAGTCTATAGCAAGTCAATAAAGCACATGGAAATGCAGAATTAATTTAAACAGCAGAAAATCCACTGCTGAATATTCCTACCAGGTCTCTAATAAAGTGGTTAACATGATCATCAGATACATATCCCAGCAAATACATTTAATTCCATATGACAAGTGATGGCTGTTGCCACAGAACATCTTCTAACTCATTTACTTAAATACAGTGTAAAATCCTCTGATATACCATGCATTTCTTCAACCGTTTTTCTACAGATCCCAATGCTTCCCCCACACTTCATTACATTTTTTTAACAGACCTGTATGGCTAGATAAATATGAAAAATCATGAGATTCAGTTCAGACACAATGCTCCCTTTATCCATGAGCTGGGATATAGAGGGCAATCTAATACATAAATCCAGTGCTCTAATACATAAGTTTAGTGCTCCTTTCACCAGAAGTATACAATTATAGTCGGTCAAGTATGGACAAGTCTGGACTCGTTATATTACAATACCTTCTGTCCTTAGAAGGTTTACTCACTAATGGGATGTTGTATGTAACATAATGTGCTTATATACTCCATCATTTAAAAATGTTTAGGATGCATTACTCAAACTTCCTGTTCACCTTAAAATTACACCATACTCCCAGCAATTTGGAATTTATTTTTGTTCTCTATTAGTGAGCTACTACTCAGTAGAGATCATTAGCCTCATCCATTTCGGCTCCGGGCTCGGAAATGGAGCCCGTAAGATACTTTGCTATTCAATTGGCATAATTTTGCGGGCTCCGATCGAGTTATGGGCTCCGGGCTGTGATTCATTGCGATCCATTGGGATTTTTGAAATTGCAAGTTAATGCCCCTCCAAGCCTTTGATCTTTCACAGGTGCAAGACTTCTGAACGCTAAAATCACAAATCGCTATTCAATTGCTCCGATTCCCCCTTGCTTACCGCTTCGTCAAGCCCCCAAATGGCAAAAGTCGAACCACAAGTTACTGGTACCAAGGAGTTCTTGCAAAGGGCTTAATGAAATGAGCACTTTAAAAGCAAATAAAAAATCAATACTGTACTTATATTAAAAGTTAAAGTAATGTTAGGCCTTAGAATTAATAGCACAACATTCTCAAGCTCGCAAATCGGCCCCCAAAAAATATTTATTTCATGTTTAATTTCTGTGTTATATCGATCACGGCAATCAATGTGTTAATACATATAATGGAACTCCCATGTAATAGAATATCATATTTACAGCTTTATCAATATTGCATTATATCTGATATGTGGGTCCAATCATAACTCGCAATTTAAGCCCGTAGGACTTCAATGAAAAATAGTGGTTGGATTTAAAAGTCCTACAGGTTTGAACCACGAGTCACGATCAGATCCACATTCCTTTGGCTATTTCTAACTGGGAGTTACAGTCTTGCGTCATCGATCATGTTCAAGCTCGCAAATGCTACTTTCGATAGCATGGTTATCGATATTGCGCCGGGACTTCTGGGCCTGGCCAATTGAATTGCACCATAAGTTGCTGCTGCTGCAGGCTCGCAGCAGGCCCGCAGACATACTGCCTACTCCTACATTTTTTATTTTAAATCAAGATTTTTGTTAATTATTAAAAGGTAAGTTTTATTTCTTGCCCAGTGGAGAGATTGTAAAGAGAGGTCTGAGTGTTGGTGCTGTTGCCTTCTAAAACTGCACAAGGACAGGATAAGAATTCAGTTATTTGACAGAAATACTGAGATTGGGAGTGAGAGAGGGAGCTCGGACATAACACTAGTGTACCTAGGCTAAATAGCACTTAGTCTCCTGCAGACAGTTAAAGTTATTTTTTCAACTGTCACTCTTGCCATAGCAACCTGCAACACCACAGTTTTGATATAGAGAATCCTGAGTGAAGGGTTGTTGTCACAATCACTCCCCCCTCCAGTCACCAGGCGATTCAAGAACCCAAACAGGTTGTGGGGGCAAAAGGAGATCTGAGGAGTCCAATTGCCTGGTTAGACGATCAGAGTTCTGATGAGCTCTACTCTGCCTATATCGCATAGTAAAGTTATGAGTCTGCAGGGCTTTGCTTCTTCTCATCAGGCACGATTTTCCCCAGCCACCCTACTGAGCGAGAACAATGGGTTGTGGTCTGTGGCAACCACAAACTTTTTCCCAAAAGAGTAGGGCTGTATTTTCATTATGGCTCAGGCGACTTCCATGCACTCCTTCTCAGTAATCACATAGCTGACCTCTCGGGGGAACAGCTTGTAGCCCAGGTATGCAATGTGGTGCTCCTCGCCCTGGGTATCCACCTAACTCAAAACCAACCAATGTCATATGTGGACGCAATTGTCTGACGAAAAATGGACAAGAGTAATACAGGGCAACTAGGACAGACGGGGAAGTTAGTGCTGCAGGATTCCACTGTACCAGCTAGGGCATCTTCTTTTTGGTGAGGTCCATAAGTGGCTTTGTCAGAGTACTGTAATGGAGAATAAACCAACGGTAATACTCTACGGTACACAGAAATGCCAACACCTACCTCTTACTCACTGGGGTGGGCCGATCTATTGAGGCTACCTTGGCCAGCTCTAGCCGGTCTCTCCCACTCCCTACTCTGTGCCCTAGGTATTGCACCTCCCCTCTAGCAAACAGACACAATACTTGGATATTCTGACACTGGTATAGCTTCAGCATATTCACATGGGTTAGCTTCTGAATCTGCTGTTGCTCATCCATGGTACCCTCCAAAATCACCTGGAGCTTGTTTTGGGAATTGGCTACCAAAATGAATACCTGCTGGCCCACCTGGAATTCCCTAGTCTGGGCTTTCTGATCATACCAGCACTACTGTTTGCTTGGGCTGCTGCAACACATATACCACTAACATGATTTCCTCTCTCTGGTGGTCCCTCTCCCAAAACTCCTGTAACATTTCCACTCGCTACAAGAGTTCAAAGGGGAGAATCCTGTGGACTCTTGAGGGACCTCTTTGTAGGCAAGGAGGAGGTATGGAAGCAACTTTCCCCAAAGCTTCTCCTGGTCTATAAAGACTCTAATCATAGTCTTCAGGGTTCTATTGAACCTCTCACACAAACCATTGATCCGAGTAGAATAGGGGATCAACCTCACCTGGGTAACTCCACACTTCTGCCACAACTGCTGGGTGAGCTCAGTCATAATTAAAATAAACTAAGTACCCTGATCTGACAATATTTCACTTGGGAACCCAATCCAGGTGAAAATGGCTACCAAGGCACCAGCTACCATTGCGACTGTAATACGGCCAAGAGCTACAGCACAAGCATGGTGGGGCTTCCGCACCAGCTTCCCATGTGTGTCCTGCTCACCCTGGGCCAGGTCCCAAAATTGCTTTCTGTATTGTTCAGGGGTCACCTGGTAGCGGGCCAGCAGCACTCTCTGAATTTCATGATAGCCTTCTGAAACATGGTGAGGAATGGGCCTCTAGGCTGTTCTGATTTGTACACTAACAAACCCACTAGGAGTCAGACCCAGTCCTCGGGGTTGACATGTTGGAGCTGGCAGTGCAGCTCAGTCAGAATGATGTCCCTCCCTCCGCATTATTAAATCAAGAAAAGACTCTATAGGACACCGTCCTGGGTTGTGTGTCAGAATAAGCTATAATGACATCATTAATAATATCAGTGATTCTTTCTTAGTTTTACACACAATAGGTAGTCAAATAAAACTACTGATCAATCACAAATTAAGTTTAACTTGTAATATCAAACATTGGAAGGTAAATTGACTGATACTAAACAGCATCCACAAATAGTTTTGAGACCACTTCTGGAAGCTGGAGTGGCAGTAAAATAGACCAAAATCCACTAAAAAACAATAAGAACGCATGGAAGTTAATCAGAATTTGAGGCTTAACATTCCCATAGGCACATATGTTGAATTAAAAAATATGATCTTTTTTATTATTAAAAGGTTAATACATATCAGGAAATCCACATGGGCTAGAAACAGATACTCGCATTATGTATTGAAGAGCTAGCCCTATCTGCAAATTGATTTATCTACTCGTAAAATGCTTACTCACATTTATTGGTGCTTATTCTTACTTATTTTACTTATATATACAATATCATTACATTCTCATTTTCTATTGTTTCATTGAGCAGTGTCTCATCACTACTTTAAAATACATGGTTTGCTGTAATAGAATGATACTGACAAGACATGATTTACTGATGTTACTGATGTTGGATGAGATAGGCAATACTGTGAGTGAACTGCATTGAATACATGTGTAACATTACTGAGAAAGGTTCCCGCAGTTGAAAAAGAGGAGTTTCTTAAGACAAGAATCTTGAATTAAACTAGGCTCTATGGGCCTTATTCTTTTAGCTTCTGCCTAGTGCCTCAAACCTGTGATTATGGCTGCAGGTGTTTTTTCTCTCTAAATGTTTAGATGTATTCTTTTGCAGCAAGCTTACAAATTCTGACCTTAAGGCTGAACTTGTGAACTCTTCCCTTGCGAGGTCAGGAATACATGATGCTTGCATTGTAAAAACAATCCCACAATTTGAGTGTGCGCCACAGACTGAGGATCCAATAGATAACGGCCTAATGAATCAGGGAGATAATAAAGCTGTGAGCAACATGACCATGCATTGACTGTGTTGTAGATTTTCACAAATTAGCATGCAGGTACCAGAGCTAGAGGTTTTGGTGAGAGTAGGTGACTTTGGAGAGTAGGTAATTGCTGTTTTATTGATTTCTTTTCTAAAATACACTTTTTACACAGTTTTACACTTAATAATGCAAAACACATCATAACTGATAACACATAATATAATATTTGGGCACTTCTGATGAGTATCTAACCAGAGGATCAATGTGCAGAGGAATATATTTTTCATTAGCATCATGCTGCATCGTAAAAGGGGCCAAGTGAACCGCAAGTATCTGCGATAATGAAATAGTAAATTATAATAGGACAAGCAGAAAGTCCTGGATTTTCTATAAGGATTATACCCCCAATATTTTTATGCCTTTGATGCTTATTCTTCCTTTTTGTGTAATATACATTTATTATATTTCCTCTATTGATCTAGTATAATGTTTTTTTCTGGTAGATACCTCAGTATTTTGTTGCTTTGCTTTTAATATCGTTGCTTTTTAACTAAGATATAACTCAGTGTTTTTTCATTAATAAAAACTACACAAACCCGATGATTAGCAGATTTCTGCATTATATGAGGTTTTGTTAAAACCTTATATGCGGATTTGCTAACACATTATATAGAGTCATTAGAATATCCAATCGGGTCAAAACTATGTAGTGCAATTGCAAAATGTACAAAAGGAATAATTATTTGTGCTCAAGTATTGGATTTAAACACTGCTGTTTATAATTAATTTTATTACTTCTCTCTACGGCGTATTTTTTGATTTTTTAACTGCTAGAAATAAAGTGTTCCTAAAATAAATTAACTTCCAACACATAATATACATACACATAGAGTAATAATACACATAGGTACACATATAAGCACAGGGCCCCAAACTACAGGCACAAGAAGATGATGTTCCTCCACAGTGCCACAATCCTTGCAAGGAAGAGCAAAGTTAGGACCGGGCCCAGGGCCCAGGCCAGGAAGGAGGTAGCGGCCATAGTGACAGCAATGGGCTTGGCAGAAAGGTATGTGACGTCTGTCAAGCATTGCTTCTATGACTGTCAAGCCAAGGTAAGGAGGATGATGGCAGAGGAAGAGAGAGCAGAAAGAGCACAAAGTAATGGCCTCCAAGTGACTGACAAGTCCAACGAGTGGTAGAAGGTGCTCAGAGAAGCAGCACAACCTGGCTCCCACCACCACCAGGCACACCACCACATCTACAAACCCATTTTCCAGCCGAAACCCAACTTCTCCCCACTGGGCCACCACCACTTCTGCCTCCTCACCCAGCCATGGCCATCCAGATAAGACCTCCATCCCACGGTTCACCATTGGAGGCTACCATTGGGGAGATGCTGGTCATGACCAGTGTCTCCTCAAACCAGGCTTCCACAGACAGCAACCTACGTAGGATCTATAGGGAGGTGAGGAGGCACAACTTCATGATGGAGACCTACATGGCCAGGCTGCTACAATCGTCGGATAACCAAGTACAAAGTACTGCATTCTCCACCGCACATCCTACACCTGCCGCCTGACCACTCCTCACCTCCCTCAATGCCTCTACCACCTCCAGTGCTGCTGCCTGCTGCAAACTCCCCTCAACTAGGGAGAAAGCATACGGCCACGTTGAGTTGGGGTCCTGTGGCAAGGTGGAGGAGGATGTAGGGGCTGCACATATTTTTTGATCTTCTTACAGCACTCCTCAGTGACAAGCTATTGGTCCAAATTTTAACATAATCTAGCCTGGCTACAGAGTAGAGGATCATGGTATAACGAGCTAGATTTAAGGAGCTACTGCCTAGCCTATAGGAGCAATCTGCAGGCTGTGACTTTGTATTCATCTCAGCATGCAGCAACTGAGATCAGGACATCAGTCATGGAGAGACAAGAGAAATCACATCACGCCATTCCTTAGTGCATGGAAGACTGGCCTTTATTTCTTGCTTCAGCCACATTTTACATATATCAAAAAACACCAACCCCCAGTTCTCCTCCCATCCCAGAAGCCGGAACCTCGAGGTTATCGGGCCAAATCATCTCAAATGTTATGGTTGTCCTTTGATCACTCATGAGATGCTATGGTAGGGGTAAAGTAACATCTGGGAATTGCACCTCTGAACCAAATACATCAGAATATCACATAAACCATTTATGACACCTTACATCAATAACAGCATATACATTGTAACCAATAAACCATGGGTCCCTTTGAATTTGCCAAATTGTAGTTCCTGAAGCCTCTAATGGAGCCAGCAAAAGTTACAGCAATTAAATTGGCTATCCAGGTTACAACCTGTGGGTTACAGGCTGACCCAGCTAAGCCTTGGATCTTTCAAGCCCGTAAATGTTACAATCTTAAATTGCTATTAAAATGCTACAAGTCCTCAAGACCGGCAATTGTTTTCAGACCCAAAAATGTTTTGGGCACAATTCAGGTCCATGAAGGCATCTTCTTCATCTGCAAGCATTGTTAAAAATATGAAGTAATTGAAATGTATTCACATTGGCTATCAAATAAATATTCCATCAGTGACACCCCCCCCCCCCCTACAAATGTAGCTCACACAATGTTAATTAAATCATATATCCAGTTTTATAATACATTATTCTTGTTAGCATAAATTTAGACCAATACAGCAATGGCATGCAAAGTCCCACAATGGCATGTTAATCAAAGCCAGCATTAATACATGCATTAGTGAAGCATGTCATCTTGTCCTCAATGTCAATATAAGAACAGATAATTTTGTCTGGTGTAAGTAACAGAGATTATGGCTGCTGATCTTTGTGTCGTCTCCGTATTAATGGGTAGGTGTTCCGAACTTATGATATCATAAGAATCCTTTAAAATGTGATAACGCCTGTATACCAGATGAATGTGATGTCAATGTTGCTAAAAAATATCAGATGTAGATGGTGATAGTACTCTTGGACCACTGACTGTGGCCACAGCTAAGCATTCATTGTGAGATGACACATCATTATTAATAGTCATGGCTAGTGATTTGTCATGACAGCTCCTTAATGGTTAGTAATGCTTGCAGATGTGAACTAGGTAAGATGGTATATTGTTACAGTTACGGTATTTAACACTGTACCGTACATGCATTTATTAACAGTTTTTTTATCCTCCTCTGCCTTTTTTATATTTTGACCACCATTTTTTCTGATTTTTGCCTTTCGTAACACACTGTATGTATGTAACTGGATTGGATTACATAGTCCAGATTTTGAATGCATCTGTTTAATTCAGATGAAGACCAGATGTAAGTGCTATGCACATTACTGGTTACTTCTATTAAATAGAGTGATGTATGATGAGATTTGTATTAATCTGGTTACTGTGGTGTAGTGACAACGGGATCCTAATAGATGCTATGCATCATTACTATTATACAGTATTACATTTAACCCATAAGGTTTCCCTCTTTTCCTAAACAGCCTCTTGTCCTTCCAGGTTCTGTCCACACCAAACACATGATATTAATGCACAGTCATATATATTTCTGAGTGTGTTTTGTGTATATAATAAAGGTTTGTGATCCAGTTATCACTATTTCTGTGTCTTTTTAATGGTTAAGCTTTTGGGACATCAGCATACATAACATTTATATAACGCTCATATATCCATAGGTGGAAATAAATATCGGAATAATTATCCATATTACAGTGATACAGGTATGGTTTCAAAGTGATCACATGTATTAATCTTTCCAAAATGTGGAAAAACACTGTTTTATGTGTTATTTTCCCATTTTGGACATCATGCTTGAAGAACATTTGTGATGATGTTAGTGAGTTAATACTCATGAAAAGTATACATTGTAGCACTGTTCAGTATCAGCAATCCCCTGAAGGGTTGTTAACCAAATTACAGGTATTATTACTAATTAATTAATACAGGAACACTTAATATAATTTCACTCAATTATTATTGTTATACATTGTGACAGGGCCTGCCTTTAGCTACTGGTTGCTCCTGTGATTTTCCCATAAACCACTGAGTCCAATATACTTTTATCATTGCTTTAATAAGGGCTTTCAAAAACAAACAATAGCTTTACTTCAGCATAAAAGAAACATCTACAGAAACGGGCTTGCTAATTTTCAGGAACACCCTGACTAGCCCTGAGCATGCTTCTCGGTCTGCAGGTAAAACAGTACCCTTTCACACAGATGGGTGGTACCTTTAAGTCCAGTCTCTCTCAGTTTCTCAGCTGCAATGGATCCTCTGTAAATCCTCATCTCTTGCAGTAAAAAGTCTCTCTTGTAACTTTGTTGCAGTCATGCAGACTGATCTTCTAATGCCAGCTTCCAATGCTGCTCTGGCACCCACACTGTAAGTCCAGCCAGGTCCTGATCAGGAGCTGTGTCTCTTTCTCCTCCCAGGTCACCCTGAATACTCTGTGTCTCTTGTTATTATGCCGGATGTACACTCCAGGCAATCCTCACTCACTTGCCAGTGTCTCTCAGTCTTTCAATCAGTATTATAAGCAGTCTTCCTGACTGTCTTACTTCAGTACTTATCCCAGCTCTCAGGATCCAGCAGCAGCGGTGCTGTCTAAGGTTCTCTATCTCAGCCCAGGTTGTCTTTCACCAAACAGACTGCAGATCCACACACTGCTCACAGGACTTAGGCCAGAGCCTAATCAGCCACTCCCTGCTGAGTGCTCAGTAGTCCTTTTAAGTCAGAATGTAGCTGGGAATTAGTCTGTGGTAGGAGGCTTAACTCTTTCAATTCCCAGGGGAGAAGTCTTGACGAGCTGTCTTCTGACCCCTGGTGGCACTTCATCACAACATCTTGCCACATAGTCAACAGCAGTGGCGTGGAACTTTACAGGATGGGTGTACCCTAGATTGGCTTTGATGGAGGTGAGTTTGCTGTTGATCCATGTGCCTCTCCACAGCCTTCATGTGTGCTTGCGGGCCTTCCTTAAGAGCTTGCACAGATTAGTGCAATCCCCTTGTCCTGATTTGTCCCTGAATCCCCATGTCCCTGTGCCTGTTATAAAGTGTAAGAAATTAACTAATAATTAAATAATTAATGTATAATTTCTACAAGTAATAAGTTCTTTTGGACAAATCAATAAACAAACATATGAATACGTTTATAATTAAAAGATATATTTTACATAAATGAATATACGGTTACACAATGGGTTTTAGACAAAACAGACAACAGACAAGAAGTATTAAGACAATATTTACAAATATAATACTGATATGAATTCTACATTATGTAATATAAAGATACAGGATAATACCACTTGTGGTCAGTTTTGGAAGTTCAGCCTCCATCAGGTTTCTCTTTGGTCAGGATCAGGCTCTGCTCAGCTGGGCTCATCTGGCACTCTTCCTCTGGACTGCATGAAGGCTCCTTCAACCTGGGCCAGCTGGTGCTTGTGCTGGGTGCCTGTGCTGGTTGCCATCTCTTCCATAGATTATTGGCTTTTTATATCATATTGTAGCTAATGACCAACTCTCTCTATACGTCATACATGGCTATAAGTTGAAATTAGACTGTTGGTTTCTATACAGGTGGAAACATTACACTCATATACACCCATCTAGAGTCTTGTATTCAGCTGTCTAAAAATGTACACTTAAGACTTGCTATTTTTAGTGTAAATAAGACCTTTGTAATTCTGTATTTTGAGCGGTGCTACTCACACCTGTTGTCTTTTCCCACACACAGACTTGGTTTTTAGCTAATTACATACACATATAGCTAGCTAATTTATACACATCTATTATATATATATATATATATATATATATATATATATATATATATATATATATATATATATATTTGTGGGAATAATAAAAAGACCTGAGGTATAATGTCTTGATTCAAACACACAATTGTTATAACAAATTATTAACACTAGATTGCTTACAGTTGTATATAAGTTATATTTATAAAATACACATTGAAGTCATGTTAAAAGTTGTCTGCATATAAGCCATATTTTACAAGGGCATTCCTTACTTGCTCCCTGGCACAAACCTGTGCTAGATAGCAATATACCCATGTTGGTTGCATCAATGTCACTTCCTTCTATCTTTAAGTTCCAGGGCTACCTATGCTGACATTTCTCCCACCCCATTTTCTTTGAGTTAAGTTTCTGTTGTAGATGCCATACCTTACCATGGATGTGGGTAGGTGATTTGGGTCAGTATTGTGCAGTGGTGAAAATCAATAGTGTTGCTGAGTATAGATTTGGACTGTGTCTATCCCTTTAATTGTCATTGCATTAGAGCAGCTGTTGTGGTCCCTGTGTGTTTGCAGATTGGTATTAACCTCTTGTGTAGTGTGGAGTATGCTCCCAATGGGACCATCATGACACTAAGTATAAGCACTATACTGCACTATACTGCACTATACCACCCCCAATAAAACATTAAATATCAACTAAACACTCTCTACACTACCTACCCCCTATTAACCCCCACCACTCTAATTACAGAAAATAAAAAAGCCTTAAGTCACAAAAAACAACAACTACATTACATGAAATAAAAAACCTAACACACTTACAACCCCCCCCCCCCCGCCTCACTACAGGAAAAAAAAAATACACACCTGAAAAGGAAATACATATAATACAAATACATATAATACAAATACATACAATAGAAATACATACAATACAAATACATACAATTACAATACAATTACATACAATTACAATACAATACACCCCTATCTAATATACATCACACAATCTATCTAAATAAATAAATAGCATAATCTAATATACATCCTATCTATATAATAATACATCCCCAATCTATCTAAATAAATAACACAATTCAATATACAATACATCCTATGCTATCTATATAAAACGCATACCCCTAGCTAACATACAATAAATGCTATCTATATATTAACTAATCTAAGTCTAAGCTAAATTAAAATAATTAAGACCACTTACCTTTGCAGATGTCCATTGGGATCAGCCACCCACGAAAAAAAAAAAAAAAAAAAAATTAGTGCAACACGTTTACAGTTCTAAAATAAACATTCTATACATTCTATACATTCTAAATATTCCAATAACCTTTTCGGCATGTCCCTTCCGGCATTCTAATTGTCCCTTCTCCGGTGCGGCACCTGTTAAAAAAAACACAACATTAATAGACATACATCAAAATAAAATAAACATAATCTACATTCTACTTACCTCCCCGCGATGTCTCCGGCCTCCTCCAGATCCTCCCTGTAAACAAAAATAAAAAATATATATATACTTATGTCCGCACTCCCGGACATCCCCAACGCTAATGAGGCTCCAGGAGACTTTTTCGGAAGAAAATAAGCAATGGCGCCTTCTGATTGGTTGACAAGGCTGTCTATCAAATTCACCCAATCAGGAGGCGCCAATGTGTGAGTCAATAAGAAAGGGATACACCCTAAAATCCCACTCTGATTGGATAATGCACCTGTCAATATTTATTTAAACCAATCACAAGGCGCAGATGCCTTCAGCCAATCACAATGGAATACACCCCCACAGGGTGATTGGTTGGAGCCTCTGCGCATTCTGATTGGTTGCACTGACAATAGCCAATCAAAATGGAATACACCCTCACGTACTGATTGGTGAAGGATTTGCGCATTCTCATTGGCTACTGTTAATATCAATCAATATTACAGCCAATGGGAAGGCACAGATGTCTTCACCAATCAGTACGTGGAGGTATATTCCATTGTGATTGGCTGATGGCAATAAGGCCTTAGGATTGGTTCAAATAAAGATAGACAGGTGTGTTATCCAATCACCGTTGTATTTTGGGGTGTATACTTTTTTCATTGGTTCACAAATGGGGTGTTCTCATTGGCTGAATTTGATAGACAGCCTTTTCAGCCAATCAGAAGCCGCCATTGCCAATTTTATTCTGGAACACTGCATAGGAAGGTCATTAGCGCCGGAGACATCTGCCAGGGCGGATGTGTGTCGCCCTGGCGGATGAGACATCGCGGAGACATCGCGGAAAGGTAAGTATAATGTAGATTGTGTTTATTTAAATTTGGTTTATGTTTACTAATGTAATGTTTTTTTTACAGGAGTACCGCCGGACAAGACGCAAAGATGGATGACGGAACATGGAGGACGTGACATGCTGGGACGTGACATGTTGGAGCGGGACATGCTGGAAAGGTGAGAATAATATTTAGAATATTTAGAATGTTTAGAATGTTTAGGTATTTCATGTAAACGTGTTGTATTAATTTTTTTAATCTTTTTTACCGTAGGTTGCTGATCTGAAGAAACATCTCAAAGGTAAGTGGTCTTAATTATTTTATTGTAGCTTACAATTAGGGTAGCTATATATATATATATATATATATATATATATATATATATATATATATATAGATAGCATGTATTGTATATTAGATAGATAGATAGATAGATAGATAGATAGATAGATAGATAGGGGGATGTATTATTAGATAGTATTGTATATTAGATAGTGGGATGTATATTACATTATATAGTGGCATGTATATTAGATAGTGGCATGTATATTAGATAGGGGTGTATTGTATTTAGTTGAATTGTTATTACATTAGATAGTGGGATGTATATTACATTAGATATTGGGATGTATATTACATTAGATAGTGGCATGTATATTAGATAGTGCCATGTATATTAGATAGTGGCATGTATATTATATAGTGGCATGTATATTAGATAGGGGTGTATTGTATTGTATTTTATTTTATTGTATTGTATTATATGTATGTATTATATGTATTTCATTTTCAGGTGTGTCATTTTTTAAAACAATTTGTAGTGAGGGGGGGTTGTAATGTATTTTGTTATTTTCTGTAATGTTCCTTTTTTTATTTTTTGTTCTGTATTGTACATTTTTTATTTTTGGTGATTTTAGTTTTTCTTATTTTATGTAATGTAGATTTCTGCTTTTTGAGGAATTTAGTTACTTGAGGCACACAATACACTCACATTGTGTGACAAACAGCATTTCAACACTTTCTTTTATTGACCGTAATTTTTTGACGGGCAAGTCGCTAGTCATATATAATAGTTTTCATCTTGAGAGTTTCTTCGTCACAACATGTTAAAAGTTACGGCGTTGTGCATGCGCAATGAGCACCAAAGGCGCTCATTGCGTGCCTCACGTTAAGTGCAGGGTCCCTGTAAGGGTCATCTGGCCAGGCAGGTTTGTTATTTTGACGAGGATGCTCCACCGATGGAGGATGGACACGGATTTAGGGCGCCCATGGCGAGGCTCGCAAACACAGCCGAAGCGCGTGGCACTTTGGCGCTGATCGCGAGATACGCAAGACTTGAAGAACATTACGACTTTAACGGCCGTAAAAAATTCACGGACGTAACTCTGAAAACCAACAAAAAATGCAAATTAATTAAACAAACTAACTTACGAACTCACACACAGCACAGGGGGAGATCCAGGGAGCCTGTAATTGAGGTTGCAAGCTCATTTCAGGCTTAATTGCCATTTTTCAGAGAACGAAAATCAACTAAGCGAGAAAAAAAAAGGCGGTTGAAATAACTTATATTTTCTCAAACAGGATAAAAGCGAGGCCGAAGCCAGTAACACCTAGCAGAACAACGCGAGGCATGCAGGACTTTGAAAATAAAAGCAACTGCACTCATCGCGAGCCTTGCAATACTTGACCAGAAACACAGATGAGAAAGACACAGGGTAGGGAGAGGGGGAGAGGGTGGAAAGAGACACAGAACTGAGAGACTGAGGAAAAGAGACACACGGGAGGGAAATAAGGAAAAACAAAAGACACAGGGCAGAGAGGCGGAGAGGGGGAAACAGACACATGGAAGGGAGAGGGGGGAAAGAGACACAGGGGTCAGAGAGTGTGGCGAGGGTCGCAATGAGCACCAAAGTCGCTCAGCGCAGGGTTCGCGATGAGCACCGAAGGTGCTCAGAGGGGCCAGAGACTCGCATTGTGTGGCAAACACCATTGCCAGGCTTAAAATTTTATTGCCGTCATTTTTGATGGGCAAGTTGCTAGTGCAAAATAAAATGGAGAGTGCCCTTATAGCTTTTCACAAGATGCTACATTGTAGTTTAATCCTCATTTCATTGATTCAGTATGATGCAAAAATGGCTGCCTTGGATGGCCAATAAGAGCTTATAGGAGGTGCATTAAAGTCTTATTTGCAGACTCACATATATAGTTGTGAGCGTACGAGTTGTTGCTAAAGCTGCGGGCGAGGGCACTGTGCCAGGTTCTCAGTTGCTGGCATGAAGCGCCGAAGGCGAAGCGAGGGCCTCAGTTGCTGGCTTGGAGCGCCGCAGGCGCTCCATGCCAGCACCTGAGGACCTCGCAAAGCGAGGTCTTCAGTTGCAGCAACTGCGACCTTTGCAAAATTTCAAAAAAAGTTTACGTCGCAACACATTACGACACTCGCAAACAACATACGACACACGTTCACACACATTACGACACTCGCAAACAACATACGACACACGTTCACACACATTACGGCCTCGCAACACTCGGACGCAACTCGCGAACATTACAAAATTAAAAACACAATACATACACACAGCACATACATAAAAACCTTACCTACACAAACAGGAAGCACCCAGGACCTCAAAAATGCAACTTACAACTTAATTGCACTCAAAATAAAAGAGTTTAGACACTAAATAGTTTGTTAAGCGACACAAAAAATGGCCGACGAATAAAACGAAAACGAGGCTACACACGCAAACACCATACGAGACACGTTACCACACATTACGACTTCGCAAACATCGGACGCAACACGCCGACATACAAACATTTAAAACTTAAGAAAGACACACAACAAACACATAAAAAGCTTACCTACAGCAAGAGGAACCAGCCAGCACCTCAAAAAAACAAGTTACACCTACATTTAAATCAAAATAAAACACTTTAGACACTAATACCATCGCTAAGCGACAGAAAAAATGGCCGACGAACAAAACGAAAACGAGGCTTCAGACGTAACTATACTACACTTACTCGCAATAATGAAACACATACTATGCGGAACGTATCACAATCATATTAAACACCATTTTGAACAGTAATACGCAGAAAATGGCGGATGGAACGCAAATTGTAAGCTGGAACGCAAATAGCGCATGCGTATTGCGTTCTAACGGTCTCACTTTCCAGAACTTTCTACAAGTTTATAAATACTGCCTATTTCAAACAAAAAAATACATTTCTCCTCAGGTGATCAACGGAGTGACTTCTGAGATAACTGCTGCTTTTACTTGAGAAGACAATTCTTTACTAATTTACTACTTTGCATTGTGCAAATTACAACTGAGAGGTAAGCTATAATATATTACATTTTATTATCAGGACAGGTCAAACAAATAAAAACAAAAAATAGGATTTATGTAGTGACATGTATGGCACATTTATGTGTATAGGCTCACAAAAAAAATACGCTTCATTTAACAAAACAACAAAAAAACATAATTCAATATTAAACAGAGGTTTATGTATAGTGACATGTGACACGCACATATATGTCTATAATGTATAGTGACATCTGACACGCACATATATGTCTATAATGTATAGTGACATCTGACACGCACATATATGTATAGAATGTATAGTGGCATGTGACACGCACATTTATGTGTATTGCCCCTGCATAGTGACATGTGACACGGACATATATGTGTATCATGTATATTGACATGTGACACACACATTTATGTGTACTGCCCCTTCATAGTGACATGTGACACGGACATATATGTGTATAATGTATAGTGACATGTGACACGCACATTTCTGTGTATTGCCCCTTCATAGTGACATGTGACACGGACATATATGTGTATAATGTATATTGACATGTGACACACACATTTATGTGTACTGCCCCTTCATAGTGACATGTGACACGGACATATATGTGTATAATGTATAGTGACATGTGACACGCACATTTCTGTGTATTGCCCCTTCATAGTGACATGTGACACGGACATATATGTGTATAATGTATAGTGACATGTCACACGCACATTTATGTGTATTGCCACTGCAACAAAATTAGCTTAAAACAAAATCAGTAAACAACTACATTTAAATGACATTATATGTCATGTATACTGATATGTCACACGCACATATATGTGTATCATCTATAGTTACATCTCACACACAGACATTTATGTGTGTTGGAAAAAAAAAAATATAAGGTTAATTTAACCATTTAAATATGAGTCATGTATACTGATATGTCACACGTACACAAAATAATTACATTAAACTATGGAATGTGCTTCATGTATGTGACATATGTGTGTAGCCCCCAACAAAAAATAAGGTCAATTGAAAAAAAATACACAACTATATTTAAATGACATTCATTTACTTCAATTCAATAGATCATATAAAGCTGAATCTTTTTATTTCTTTGAATATTCAAACAGACTCTGCATCAATAGCGTCTCTCAACAATTTGCACCGTGCACTGTGAAGCACAATCCCTTTTAAAGAACACCAACAAAGAAGAAGAGGTAAGATACAACAAGACATTGCATGCTCAAAAGGCCATGCTTTGCTAGATGAAAAATTATACATATACAAATAACTATTTCACTTTCTTTTTCAAACAGACACTACAAGAAGACCGGCGCATTAAGATTGGCAGGAGGGGACCGTCTGTCATTCAAAACTTCAATCAAGGTAAAGTATTAAGTATAAACAAGAAAGAACCATGAGCCTTATTCAATTGCGACTTCCTCAATTGAATAGGGCTCTATATAAGCACATAACATATTTTTTATACAGAACTTTTTAGTTACTGAATTTCTAACCACAATCAAGGTTTTCAATAACTAAAAGCTTTGCTCAATAAATATGTTATGTTATTATATAGAGCCCTCTTCAATTGGCAAAATTGCAATTCAATGAGGACCTATATATCTTTAATGGCCAAGGGCCTCACTCAAATGTGATTTGCCCATTTCAATAGGGCTCTATATAAGCACAGAGCATATTTTTTAAAGGAACTTTTTATTTTGTGAACACGTTGCTTTTGGATACAAGTTCACTAAATACAAAATTCCGTAAAAAAATATGCTCTGTGCTGATATTGAGCTCTATTCCATTGGCCAAAACACAATTGAATGAGGAGCTCACAATATAACAAATGCAGTAACCAAAGGCCCTCATTCAATTGCTATTTTGGACAATTAAATATGGCTATAAATAAGCACTTTTAGGCCCTTATTCTATTTTAACAAATATATGTGATGTGCTTATTTACAACCCTATTCAATTTTCAACATTGCAATTCAATGACGGCCTTAGAGTACTATTACATTGTAAAAAATGCAATTGAATGAGGGGCAAACTATGCAACATATGGTACACACAAAGGCCCTCATTCAATTGCAATTTGCCCAATTGAATAGGGCTCTAAATAACAACATAACAATTTTTTTAAAAGAAGTTTTTAGTTACTAAAAATATATCCAAAATAAAGTTTTTAAATGACTAAAAACTTCTTTAAAAAAATATGCTATGTGCTTATTTAGGGCACGATTCAATTAGCCAAATCGCAATTGAATGAGACACAAACTGCTACACACAAAACAGAATTTCTTATTCAATGTTTAACAACCTATAAGCCTTACAAAGAAGCAAAAATAAGAATAACAAAAGTGTTGCGCACCTAATAGCATTGTACAAAAAATCACACAAACTCATAGGAAACTACATTAACATTCTTCTTTAATGTTTAACAACCTATAACCAGTACAATCAAGAATAAATAACTTTTGCACAAGTGGTGCGCACAAAACAGGATTGTACAAAAAATAACATAAACACATAGCAAAATAAATTTATATTCTTATTTAATATATCACAACCCACAAGCCTTACTAAGAACCTTAAATAAGAATAACAAAAGTCGTGGGATTGTACAGAAAGTAAAAAAAAAAAAAGATAGAAAAAAATAACCATAACTGATACAATACAGCCAAATTCATAATTTTTTAAATTATTTAAAACACATTTCACTCAAACAACATTTTCTATTTTATATTACAACAGATACTGCGTGAAGACAATCGGACGAGGACTTTCTCCACAGGACCGGACCATCGGACGAGGACTCGGACCAGACCAGCAGACGAGGAATTTCAACACAGGACCAGACCAGCAGACGAGGAATTTCAACACAGGACCAGACCATCGGACGAGGACTTTCACCAAAGGACCACAACATCGGACGAGGGCTATCGCCACAGGACCACAACATCGGACGAGGGCTATCGCCACAGGACCACACCATCGGACGAGGACTTCCAACAGAGGACCACACCATTGGACAACGATTTTGAAACGAGGACCAACAAACATTCGGATTTAAATCACACTTCAACCAAGGTAAAGTATAATAAGTACTAAAGTATAAAACTAAAGAAACTGCTTTCAGTTGCATCTGTGTCAACAGAAAAATAAAATAATTAATTTACTATCTCCCTTATTTTATTTAAATTGCTACTATGCAATACATAGCTCAATAACCACATCACTTTTTTTTTTAGCAAAGAAGTTTTGCAGTGGTAAATATCTATCCACAAACAACGTTTTTAATAAATAAAACCATTATTTTAAAAAAATATGTTACATGCTTATTTACAGCAGTATTCCATTGGCCAAATTCTTAGCCAGTGAGGACAGGAATTATAAATTTAACTAAATATAAATGATACATTCTAAATATAAATGATACATTAATGATTTGCCTTTTATTTCACCAATTGTGCACAAGAATCTTTAACAGGAATTACAAATTTAAATATACACAATTACATTTATTTTTTTTCCTTTACAGATTAATATGGCTGATAACGAGACCAAAGAAGAGAAGAAAAGACGTCAAACTAGAGAAAGACAAGAGAGATGGGCCGCCCAGCAGACACCGGAGGAGAAAGAAATTCGACGAGAAAAAGAACGCAAAAGACTTGCAAATAAAAGAATATCAGCTGCAAAAATGAAAGATACAACCAAAAAAAATAAAAAAATAATAAAGCATTTACAAACTGTTCCTAAAACATCAGATGACATTTTACAAGATACCAGTCAAGACAGACCAAAAAAAGCAACTACAAAAACAAAGCATTTACAAACTCTTACTAAAAACTTACAGGACATTTCAACCAAACAAGTACAACATATACCAAGAAAATCTACGAAAAAAACTAAACATTTAGAACCTGTTGTTGAAACATTTCATGACTTTTCATCTGATGAATATGAAAGTCAACATCCAATATGCTTTGCAAATTGTCCTTTACTGAAGTCTTTAGCAGTAGAGGTTCATAGTTGTGGGGACATGACTACTCAATGTCAATTTTGTGAGGCTTATTATTTTAAACAGGAGAGACCCAGAGATGGACAATTTATTAGTTGTTGTCAAAAAGGAAAGTTCAAACTTCCAGAAAGGAAACAATTTCCAACCTATTTACAAAATATTATGACTGAACCTACTTTTCCAAATTACATAAATTTTAAGACAAACATAAGATCCTACAATAGTGCCATATCATTTGCATCTATGGGGGCAACATTGGCTGCTAATGTACCAGGACATGGTCCTTACTGTTTTAAAGTCCAAGGACAAATTTATCATCGGACTTCACATTTACATCCAGAGGAAGGAGAGCAAAGAAAATTCGCTCAACTATATGTCCTAGATACAATGGAAGCTGTTGACCAACGTATGCAGATGGAAGAAAATAAATAATGCTTACCCAGTGTTTTTATAGAGCTAAATAACATTATGGACAACAATCCCTTAAGTAAAGCTTACAAAAAATTGGCAGAAGTAGAAAATGAACAACTACTTCATGCACAAAGACATCAATTACCCATGCCAAAGGTTAATATGGTGCTTAAAAGAGACAGACATACTGATAAACGTCGTTATAACTTGCCAACATCAAATGAGGTTGCAATGGTCTTTCAGAATGATGAAGGAGAACCACCATTTCAAAGAGACATTAGAGTATATCCCAGAAATGAGGAGCAACAATTTATTAATATTAATATCTTAAGTCCAAATTTAGATCCAATGACATATCCCATCTTTTTCCCACACGGAGAAGCAGGTTGGCAACCAAAATTAACCCTTCCCAGTTACCCAAATGCTAAAGCCAGAATCCGAAATAATGTTTCTATGCTTGAATTTAAAGTTGCTCAAATTGCCATTAGAGATGAATTTAATCCAATTTTATGTGGTGGGAAACTAACACAACAATGGATTATTGATTCATATTTGCAAGTTGAGGCAAATAATTTAAACTTTATAAAATATCAACAAGATAAACTACGTGTAGAACAATATTGTGGACTCATGGACTATGTTGCTGACGTGGCTACAAGCAGAGACATGACAGCTGGCAAAGCCATCATTTTACCATCTTCCTTTCAAGGATCTCCTCGAAATATGAGAGAAAGATACAATGATGCTATGGCTATTGTGACAACATTTGGAAAACCAGATTTATTTGTGACATTTACATGTAATCCACAATGGCCAGAAATTAATCAAAATCTACTTCTTGGACAAAGTGCTTCAGATCGACCAGATTTAGTAGCCAGAGTTTTTAAGATCAAATTAAATGAATTAATATGTGACTTCACTATAAATCAGTTATTTGGCAAATGTCTTGCTTATGTATATACCATTGAATTTCAAAAAAGAGGCCTTCCACATGCACATCTTCTCATAATACTTCAAGAGAAAGATAAATTAGATACTTCGGACAAAGTGGATGCAGTCATAGTTGCTGAACTACCAGATCCAGAACTATATGGTAGACTATATGAGATTGTTACTCATCGCATGATTCATGGACCCTGTGGAGACCTTAATCCACAATCACCATGTATGGAAAATAATCAATGTTCAAAAGATTTTCCAAAAGATTATAGAGACAAAACATATGCAAATTGTGATGGATATCCACTTTATAAAAGAAGAGAAGGAGATAGTGCCATTATTCGTATAAAAAAGTGGACAATAGATATGTAGTACCCTACAATCCACATTTACTCATGAAGTACAACACCCACATCAACGTAGAAGCCTGCACTTCCATCAAATCCATTAAATATGTCTACAAATATATTTACAAAGGTTACGATGCAGCTACTGTAGTCGTCAAAAGTGCAGACAACCCTGAAAGTAGTGAGTTAGTACATGAAGAACTTGCATCTCATGTAGATGCTCGCTTTGTCAGTGCACCAGAAGCTATGTGGCGGCTTTTAAAATTTGAAATGCATGATAGATCACATGCAGTATATAGGTTAGCAGTACATTTGCCACAACAACATTTAGTCTATTTCCATGCTGGAAATGAAATGAATGCATTGGCCCAAAGTGAAGATCGTCACACTACACTAACTGCATGGTTTGCATTAAATTCCACTGATGCTGAAGCAACACAATACTTATATATTGAAATTCAATATCACTATGTTTTTGTGAATGGATTATGGAGAGCAAGAAAAACCAGAGGCAATAAAATAATTCCACGAATTTACACAGTCAGTCCAAGAGATGTTGAACGTTTTTGCTTACGGATATTACTTTTAAATGTTCCAGGAGCACAAAGTTTTGAACAATTAAGAACTGTTAATGACATTGTATATGAATCCTTCCATTTAGCTGCAAGACATAGAAACTTACTCGCTGATGATACAGAGTGGGAAAGATGTTTAGAAGAAGCAGCACAATGTCAAATGCCACGACAGATGAGAGAACAATTTGCTTTTATTTGTATCTTCTCAAATGCTCCAAATGCATTAGCTTTGTTGGAGACTTTTAAAAGTAATATGGCTGAAGACTTTATGCGACGATACAATGAACCCATTGCACACTTAAAAGCGTTAATGGAAATTCAAGAAGTCTTTTTAACTCATGGATTAAGTTGTGCAAGTTTTAATTTGCCTGATCCAGGTCTAATAGATGACATTAACTTTGAAGACTATGACATTCAACTACAAGCAGAAAGAACAGAAGAAAGACTTGCAACTTTAAATACACTACAATTGCAAGCATTTCATGCCATTAAAAATGCTATAGATGATGACATGGTGACAGAGCGTTATTTCTATCTTGATGGACCTGGCGGATCAGGGAAAACATATTTGTACAATTTATTAATGAGTTCAGTACGAGCACAAGGAAAAATAGCAATGGCGTTTGCCACTACTGGAATTGCTGCACTTTTATTAGAAGGTGGAAGAACTGTTCATAGTGGATTTAAACTGCCAGTGCCTATTTTGGAAAATTCTGTGTCAGATATTCGCATGACATCCTTACAAGCAAAGAAATTGAAGAAATGTAAATTAATTATAATAGATGAGGCCACAATGATGTCATGCTATGCCCTCCAATGTATTGACCGTTTGCTTCGTGAAGTCATGGATAATATTTTTCCATTTGGTGGAAATGTAATGTTGTTGGGTGGCGATTTTAGACAAACATTACCTGTCGTTGTACATGGAAATCGAACAGACATTATTGAAACATGTATAAAGTCAAGTACAGTATGGAAACATTTTACCCATCTTCAACTGCAACAAAATATGAGATCAGAAGGCCAAACTGATTTCAATGATTGGCTTATTAAAATTGGAGAAGGCAGAACAGAAAAAATACTACATTTACCTGACGACACTGTAGAGATCCCACCTCATATGATTTGTCAACAAGATATTATATCGGCTATATTTGAAGGGAGCATAAATAACGAAGAATATTCCGAGCTTGCCAACCAAGTTATACTGACGTGTAAAAATAAAGATGCATTAATACTCAATAATGAAATCTTAAAAAAAATTAATGCACCACAAAGAAATTATCACAGTGCTGATTCTGTACTTGCTGATGACAATGAAAGTCAGGCAAATTTTTCAACTGAATTCATTAACTCTTTAACTCCTTCTGGAATGCCACCACATATTTTGCAGCTAAAGAAAGGTGCAATTATCATGTTACTGCGAAATATGAACCCCAAAAAAGGCCTATGCAATGGCACAAGATTAATTGTTCAACAATTAAAGGACCATTTTATAGATGCTGAAATTTTAACTGGGACCCATAAAGGAGAGAGAGTTTTCATACCAAGAATAGATTTAGCACCAAGTGAAAGTAGTCTCCCTTTTATACTTCAAAGAAGACAATTTCCCATTATTATGGCATTTGCCATGACCATTAATAAATCACAAGGTCAAACTTTCAAATCTGTGGGTATTTACTTGGAAGAACCAGTTTTTGCACATGGTCAATTGTACGTTGCGTTGTCACGCTGCAAAAATCCACAGGCTATTAAAGTTTACATTGAAAACAATGAAAGTCAAGGTGATTTATTAGAAGATGGACGTATTTTTACTAAAAACATTGTCTACTATGAAGTACTATAACTTTGCAGGATACAAACTAAAGCCATGCAAACATTTTGGAAAAACATTCAAAAATACAAAACAATTGGTTGTTTAATTCAGTCATAATTAATGGAAGTCATGTTTATGGATAATTCGCCTCACAAAATACTTGCCTTGCATTTCTATGAAAAATTATGTTAAAATGTTAAGTCACTATGTTAATTTTTCTAATGTTACAAGTTTAAAAACAATATTTTAAAGTTATTTCATTCAACATATTACAAAGTTCATGTTAAGAGCTCAAGCACCTTTTAAGTCACAATGTAAATATTCTATGTTATCTTAAGATTACTACCTACATTAATGTTTATCGCCAGTTTAAGTGCTCAGTAATGAATTACTTTAATTACGTACGGTTTAAGGAGAGTTTTTAATGTATGACTTCCTCTACATTCAATGTATATTAAACTTAACAATTATTCTGATATAAATTGCATGTTAATACTGATTAATTTCAAGTTAAACTGTTTTTACATTCAAATGTTAATACTTTTAATTCAAAATTATGTTACAAAATGTATTTACTATGTTCCTGTTTATAATGTTAAAAATTAGACAAATGTTTTGCAAAAATTACAAAGTTACATAAAAAATAAAGTTCAATTTTAAAAATATATACTTTTAAGGTTATTGCTTACATATATTTTAAACTTCATGTTAAAATTCGGCACGTTTAAAAAAGTCTTTTTACTTTTCTCTGGATTCTATGGGCCTCATTCTATTACCGGCCGTAAATCGGCCATAAGGCTGCGATTCCTTGCGGGGGTTCAGTTAACTCGCGATTCTATTATACGGCCCCGCAAGGATCTCATCTTACGGCCGGCCGCATATCTTGGAACCGGCCGTAAGCTGTGAAATATAAAAACGCAAAAAAAAAATTCAAGCCTGCACTGTACAGCTCTGTAAATGCTAGGGATCATATTGGGGGACATGAGGATTAAAAGAAAGCCACTCTCAAGCTTGCACATCTGCCCAAACCCGAGTTCAAATTAACTGTTTATTTTCCGGCTGCGGCGTGGGTGTGTCTGAGGTGCTCCAAGCACTCTGGACTTTTTACATGGATATTTTACGGATATTAAAAATAAAATATTTTACGGATTTGAGTACAGGATAATTATGTGCTATTTTTTCTAACACCTAAAATCCCTTTATAGTCTTCGCAAAGTGCAGGATGGCTTTATTTGAGCTATTTTATGTGCTTAATTGGTGCTAGCGAGACCTCTTTCCTGCAAGTAAGCTGCGGCTCGTTTTTAGCCTTGCAGAGAGGTTTCCCGGAGCAATTGAATTGCAAAACTCTTGCGGCCATTTTAGATCAAAGGCTTTCCTCTGGCGCGAGCGGCCGCAAGAGATAGCAAGGCACCGGCCGCAAGCCTGCCGGAGCCTCCGACCGTAAGGGAATAGAATAGCAGAATAGCTTGCGGCCGGTCCTTGCGGCCCCGCAACGGCTGCGGCCGCTAATAGAATGAGGCCCTTTGTATATTAAAGTGAACAATTCTTCAGATACAAATTTCATTTTAAAAAACCATTACATCAACGTTTTACAAAAATACATGTTCATATCACAATACTTACAAGGGTCAAAAATATATTTAAATAACTAAACAACTTCACAAACATATACATCACATTGCCGTCATTTTTTGACGGGCAAGTCGCTAGTTATATGTATAATTGTGAGCACAAATGATTTGCAATAGTTATTGAGGGGGTGATTGTGAAATCTATTTCAGAACTATAAACCAAATGTTATAATGCAGGAGAGTAGCGCAAATAGGTTAAGAGTTCAGTTCTTGCTGCCACCACTTCTGTTCAGTGTTTGCAGTAATATGGGAGTTACTTAATACTGTTCTGCTTGAAATTCCAAATGTGTCGTTCTCAGCTCAGATTCCATCTTATTATTTTCAGTACTAAGTATAATATTAGTGGTAAAAGTAAAATATTATTATATGGCCCCATGAGAAATAATAAACTTTATTCTTCACACTTTACTTTAAACACAACCTTGTGAATCTTCCCAAGATATTAAGTTCCTGAATGTAGAATACTTTTTATTTTAATTTATTTGGGAGAGAGCATCTTTCCCTAATAGCTACCTATGGGACCCGAAGCACTGCATTAAAAATTAAAGAACTGAATGTAAGATTGGATCACACTCCTAGTTTTATAGACTGAAAAATGTTTAATGACAGGTGGTTCTGGCCTAGTGCTAACCTCCGAGACACATTTCTCTTTATTTTATTCTTAATTAACTTTTTATTTTCAATGTTTTAGCCGCTTTTCTGCTGATATGTATTTTTAAACGATGTAGGAAACTGTTTTTAAAAGAAGTCAGTGTACTTTTCTCTCCCCTGAGGTTATGTCTATGCTGCGGTAGAGAAATACGAATGACTTGTCATTGTACCAATGATTTTTTTCCCACATTGGCACTGAGCATTACAAAAAGTCTGATTTAACTAAGGAGTATATTAGGTGATACATAGCACTTACAAGTTTTGTACTGAACAGCATCTAAGATTTCTCCATCTACAAACAAAATGCAAATTACAATACACATCTGGTGTTTTGCAGACTTATTGAACTCCGAAGCATTAAGCAATTCTATAGTATGGCATACCTGTCAATTAGAGGGTACAAAGAAAGTTAGAGAAAAGTGTTTTTTAAGCTAAAAGTGGAAGTTATAGATTTAGAACTACCCTTTTTAATTTTAGCCTGATAACCCTGGCAGAATTACTTCAGTGAGGCTGCACAACCACTAAATATGAGCAGTAATGCTGGAACTGATAAACTGTCCAAGCAAGAAGTCTCAGCTGTTCAGATGCATTATGTCAAATTTATTATAGAATTATAAAATTATGTCATGTGTTTTGTTGTTGTTCAGTCGTTCAGTCATGTGCGACTCTCCATGACATCTATTCTTATGGCTCTGGCCATGCTGATTAAGGTTATCTTGGCAAAGATACTGGAGTCGGCTTTCAGCTCCTTCTCCAGTTGACCGTTATTTGTCTGACCTGTCTGCTATGACCTGCCCATCTTGGGTGACCCTGCATGATATAGATCACAGCTTCATTGAAGTACACAAGCACCTTCACCACAACAAGGAAACAAGCCAGAAGGGGCTGATCTATTTTGGGAACAACAATTTGATCTTAGGTGTGTATTTGATATAGAGAGTAGATGAATAATCAGAGTATTGCAGTATATAGTGATACCTTTTTTATTGGACAAACATATTCATAGATTTCATGACGAGCTTTCGAGAGCGTTTCTCTCTTTGTCGAGTCAGAGTCAATACTGATTATAGATTCACAAATACAGCAAAAAATTCCAGGATTAACAAATAATGTTCTGATCAGCCAGCCGTGCAATTGTGTGGAGGTGCAGACCAGAGTAAGTAAATTGGGGTCGTAAATAGTTTTACATTTAAGGACCCATAGGGCTGTAACCAAACTCAGGGTAAAGGCAGAGAACAAAAAATAAAAAAAATCCATAAACACATACAGTCAGGTCCATAAATATTGGGACATCGACATAATTTTAATCTTTTTGGCTCTATACACCACCACAATCAATTTGAAATGAAACGAACAAGATGTGCTTTAACTGCAGACTTTCAGCTTTAATTTGAGGGTATTTACATCCAAATCAGGTGAACGCTGTAGGAATTACAACAGTTTGTATATGTGCCTCCCACTTTTTAAGGGACCAAAAGTAATGGGACAGATTAACAGTCATAAATAAAATTTTCACTTTGTAATACTTGGTTGCAAATCCTTTGCAGTCAATTACAGCCTGAAGTCTGGAACGCATAGACATCACCGGGCGCTGGGTTTCATCCCTGGTGATGCTCTGCCAAACCTCTATTGCAACTGTCTTCAGTTCCTGCTTATTCTTGGGGCATTTTCCCTTCAGTTTTGTCTTCAGCAAGTGAAATGCATGCTCAATCGGATTCAGGTCAGGAGATTGACTTGGCCATTGCATAACATTCCACTTCTTTCCCTTAAAAAACTCTTTGGTTGCTTTTGCAGTATGCTTCGAGTCATTGTCCATCTGCACTGTGAAGCACCGTCCAGTGAGTTCTGAAGCATTTGGCTGAATATGAGCAGATAATATTGCCCGAAACACTTCCGAATTCATCCTGCTGCTATTGTCAGCAGTCACATCATCAATAAATACAAGAGAACCAATTCCATTGGCAGCCATACATGCCCACGCCATGACACTACCACCACTATGCTTCACTGATGAGGTGGTATGCTTTGGATCATGAGCAGTTCCTTTCCTTCTCCATACTCTTCTCTTCCCATCACTCTGGTACAAGTTGTATCTTAGTCTCATCTGTCCATAGGACATTGTTCCAGAACTGTGAAGGCTTTTTTAGATGTTGTTTGGCAAACTCTAATCTTGCCTTCCTATTTTTGAGGCTCACCAATGGTTTACATCTTGTGGTGAACCCTCTGTATTCACTCTGGTGAAGTCTTCTCTTGATTGTTGACTTTGACACACATACACCTACCTCCTGGAGAGTGTTCTTGACCTGGCCAACTGTTGTGAAGGGTGTTTTCTTCACCAGGGAAAGAATTCTTTGGTCATCCACCACAGTTGTTTTCAGTGGTCTTCCGGGTCTTTTGGTGTTGCTGAGCTCACCGGTGCGTTCTTTCTTTTTAAGGATGTTCCAAACAGTTGATTTGACCACACCTAATGTTTTTGCTATCTCTCTGATGGGTTTGTTATGTTTTTTCAGCCTAATGATGGCTTGCTTCACTGATAGTAACAGCTCTTTGGATCTCATATTGAGGGTTGACAGCAACAGATTCCAAATGCAAATAGCACACTTGAAATTAACTCTGGACCTTTTATCTGCTCTTTGTAAGTGGGATAATGAGTGAATAACAAACACCTGGCCATTAAACAGCTGAGCAGCCAATTGTCCCATTACTTTTGGTCCCTTAAAAAGTGGGAGGCACATATAAAAACTGTTGTAATTCCTACACCGTTCACCTGATTTGGATGTAAATACCCTCAAATTAAAGCTTAAAGTCTGCAGTTAAAGCACATCTTGTTCGTTTCATTTCAAATCCATTGTGGTGGTGTATAGAGCCAAAAAGATTAGTTTTGTGTTGATGTCCCAATATTTATGGACCTGACTTTATATTTACAAGCATGAATGTTGGAGGTTTTAAGACATTTTGATAATGAGATAAGAATTAAATGTCTACATTAAGTCCTGACTTATTACTGTTAAAGAACATAATCATTTTAATTTCAAATGTCTTTCTTTCCTTAGTGTTTTTAAAAAAAAACTTTGAGTATTTTGATTTTGAGATTTTTCATGGAGTGGTTATTCTGGGTGAAATGGTGTCCAGCTGGAATACAGTAAGTCTCCTCATTGTGCTTATTGATGGAATGTTTGTGTAGATTCATTCTCATATGTAATTTCTGGCTGGTTTCTCCAATGTAGCAGCCTCTCTCACATGCAGTACATTGTATCATGTAGACTACATTGGACGATGTAAAAGAATATGATCCTCTGATGTTATAGGTCTTCTTGTTGTGCGTGGCTGTGTCCTCTTTGCAGATGTGTTGACACAATTTACACCGAATTTTATTGCAAGGTTTTGTGCCATTTTCTATGTTAAGCTCTTCATTGGGCAATCTACTGTTCACCAATGTTTGTCTGAGATTTGGTGGCTGCCTAAATTCAAGAATGGGGGGTTTGGGGAATATATGTTTTAATTCTGTGTCCTCTGTTAGCAGTGGTTGTAGATCCTTAAATATTTTGCGGATTCCTTCTAGATCCAGATGGTATATATATATATGGATGCAGAGAGTAAGTTGTAACTCCATAGATGTATTCAGCCTCATTTCTAAAGGTTTTCTAAAAAGAGCAAACCAGCACAAATGTGCTGCATGTTATCTAAGTGCTTGTGAAGGAGAAAAAGTGTAACTGAGTTGTGACATTTTTTTAAGGTAATGTCTGTGTGTGTGACTAAGGTATGGCATTTATGTGTTACTTATGTGGTAATTTATGTGTGTGTGTCTAAGGCATTGTACTTATAGGGTATTATCAGCAAATATCAATGAGCTGTGGTATCTGTATAATAATATTGCTGTATGTTACCATGTTGTGGTATTTGTATAGCAATATCACATGCATAGTTGTCAGTTTCCGGAACGCTTACAATGTTGGTCACACTTTGCGGCCCGTAGGGCCACAACTGCGAGGCAAGCTGTTGCGGCCGGTAACCACAAGGCTCCCAGGACTTTACCTGGCTCCTGCAAGTGGAGGACTCGCAATGATCGCAAGGCCCCCTGGCCTCGCATCACCCCAAAGTACCAGGTTCCTGCCAGTGGAGGGCTCACGATGAGCTACAAAGGCCAAAGGATGTGAACAGCAGAGGAGGTGAGTGTGGCGCTACTGGCAGGATTCCACCAAGGTGCGAGACACAGGAAAGGGGGGGAATGGAGACATGGGAGGGAAAGGGAGGGGAAGGAGACAAGAGAGGAAGAGGAGGGGGAAAGAAGACACAGTAGGGAAAGGAGACAAGGGAGGGAGAGGAGGGGGGAAAGGAGACAAGAGAAAGGGAGAGGTGGTGAAACGAAGACACAAGGCAGGGAGAGGGGGAGAAGAGGACACAGGGGAGGGAGAGGGGGAAAGGAGACACAAGGGGGAAAGGGAAAGTTGGAAAGGAGACATGGGGAAAGGGACAGTGGGAAAGGAGACACAGGGGGAGAGAAGAAACAGGAGAGGGAGAGAGGGGGAAAGGAGACACGGGAGGGAGCTTGGGGAAAGGAGACAGGGGAGGGAGATAGGGGGAAAGGAGACACAGGGGATGGATAGGAGGGAAAGGGAGAGGGGGAAAGGAAGAGGGGGAAGGAGGCACAGGCAAATGAGAGAGGGGGAAAGGAGGCACAGGTGAGGGAGAGGAGAAAAGGAGACACAGGAGAGAGAGGGTGGGGGAAGGAGACACGGGGGGGAGAGGTGGGGAATACTTATTCCTGTAAGTTTTGATGGGCAAGTAGCTAGTTCCCATATATTACTTTCTTTATGTACAAAGTGTTAGTACATGGCTGTATTGTGGTACATTATTATTATTATTATTATCGTTTATTTGTAACGCGCCAACATATTCCTTAGCGCTATACATAAGTTAAGTTACAGGCAATGACAAGTTAAAGATTCACACATTGCAAAGAGTGGATGGCCCTGTCTTTGAGCTTGGAATCCGGTGTCCATAGCGCTTTTCCTAAAGCACCGCGCAGGATTGAAACTCGCAGCCTTACAATCTAAAGGTTGAAGTGTGTATGTGGTACAGTAGGGAGAGAGTAGTGCTGAGCATGTTAGGGAGGAAGGTTATAGGCTTCTTTAAAGAGGTGCATTTTTATTGATGTTTTGAAGGATTTAAGGCAGGAAGATAGTCTCGTGAAGCGAGGCAAGGAGTTCCAGAGAATAGGGGAAGCGCGAGAAGTCCTGGAGGCAGGAGTGAGAGGAGGTGACAAGTGTGATAGAAAGAAGAAGGTCCTTAGCACAACGAAGAGGGCGTGTGGGGGAGTATTTGGAGATGATAGCAGAGATGTATGGGGGTGTGCTGTTGCTGAGGGCTTTATAAGTTAGGGTCAAGATTTTAAACTTTATTCTGGAGGCTTAGGGAAGCCAGTGAAGTGATTGACAAAGAAGAGCTGCCGACACTGAACGATGTGTACTGAAGATGAGTCTGGCGGAGGCATTTATTATGAATTGAAGTGGGGAGAGGCGAGTGATGGGCAGGTCAACAAGGAGCGAGTTGCAATAGTCAAGACGAGAAATGATGAGAGAGTGTATTAGAATCTTAGTAGTGTCTTGTGTAAGGTAATGGCGTATTTTGGATATGTTTTTTCAACGGAAAAGACAGGATTTGGTTAGAGACTGTATGTGTGGGATGAAAGAGAGGGTCCAGTAGAATCCAGAGACAACGGGCTTGGGAGGTGGGAGTGATGATGACATTGTTGACAGAGAGAGAGATGTGAGGAATTGAAGCTGTAGTAGAGGGTGGGAAGATTAAGAGTTCAGTCTTAGACATGTTGAGTTTCAGATGGTGGGCGGACATCCAAGAGGATATACTAGAGAGGCAGTCGGAGACATGTGCTAGAAGAGAGGGGGATAGATCTGGTGCTGAGAGGTAGATTTGGGTGTCATCTGCATAGAGATGGAACTGGAACCCAAAAGAGTTTATTAGGGTGCCGAGTGAGGATGTGTAGATGGAGAAGAGGAGGGGGCCTAGGACTGATCCTTGGGGTACGCCAATAGACAGGGGGTGAGGAGAAGAAGATGTGCCGGAGAAGGAGACGCTAAATGATCAATCTTGGAGGTATGGTCAACTGTGTCAAAGGTGGCAGAGAGATCCAGAAGAAGCAAAATAGAAAAGTGGCCTTTAGACTTGGCGGTGAGCAGGTCATTGGTGACTTTTATGAGGGCTGTCTCAGTGGAGTGTTGGGGCCGAAATCCGGATTGGAAAGTGTCCAGAAGAGAGTTAGAGGAGATGAAACTGGTAAAGCGGTTATAGGCGAGCCGCTCCAGCAGTTTGAAAGCCAGGGGAAGTAGAGAGATAGGGCAATAGTTAGATGCAACGTCAGAATCGGATGAGGGTTTCTTGAGAGTGGGTGTAATTATGGCATGTTTTAGAGATGATTGAAACGTGCCAGTGTTTAGGGAAAGGTTGAAGATGTGTGTGAGAGCTGGGATTAGTGTAGTAGAGTGGGGAGGCATGAGCTGAGATGGAATAGGATCTGAAGGACAGGTGGTGAGGTGAGAGGATGATATTAGGATGGAGACTTCATCTTCTGTTGCAGGGGTAATGTAGTTCAGTGTGGCTGTGGGAATGGAGGGGGGGTAGATTGGGTGTTGTTGGTAAGTTGAGTTAGTTGAGAGAGTGAAGTGTGTGAGCCACGGTGAGAGGAAAGTTCATTGTGGATAGATTGAATTTTATGTGTAAAATGGTTGGCAAAGTCTTCAGCCGTGAGACAGGAAGGGATTGGGGGAGGTGGTGGGCGGAGGAGAGTATTGAAAGTGGCAAAATGATGTTTTGGGTTAGAGGACAGAGTTGATATTAGTGATGTAAAGTACTGCTGTTTGGCCAGGTTGAGGGCAGAGGAGTAGGAACGTAGCATAAACTTGTAGTGAAGGAAATCTGCTGAGGAGCCTGATTTCCTCCATAGTCGTTCAGCAGTGCGGGAGCACTTCTGAATGTAACATGTGTGTGTAGTGTGCCATGGTTGTGGATGAGATTGAGGGCGTCTGCGTATAGTTATGGGGGCAAGGGTGTCAAGGGTGGAAGAGAGAGTAGAGTTGTAGTGTGAGGTGGCAGTGTCAGGGCAGTTGAGGTTGGTGATAGTGCTGAGAAGAGGTTGGAGCACAGTGGAGTGTTGTGTAGGGTGGAGTTGTAGCAGGTTTCTGTGGGTTATTGTGGCGATATGTTATTCCTGGGTGGGGCTAGTGAATAGAGGGCTCCAGTGTAAAATAATTTGGGGTCCTCCTTGCAACTTCTCTATACAAGTTAGGAGTCAAAAGAAAGCCAAAAACATGTATAGATAGTCAAATCACCTTTCTGTAAGCATAAGTAACTGCCCCTCTCCAATATTAAATTAAGAGTTTCCCTTTACTCTAGGCTTCTGTTGTAAGCCTAGGTCTCCTACTCTTGTGTGGGTCCCAGGACGTTGCACTTGCTACACAAGTAGTAAATTCCACCACTGAGATGGATAATGAATGTTATTTTTATTTAGTTTTTCATTCTGTTTGAAATATCAGGTTAACAATCTAAGTATATTAATATATTAGTGTAATCAGAAATGAAAACACAAGTTACAAAGAAAAAGCACATTTATAACACATGTTCATACATAGTTCACTTTAAAGAAAATAGTTTGCATCCATTAATATCCCTGTCTCAGAGTGAAAGCTCTGTGTATTTTACTTTTGCTTCTCAGTATTTCTATTGCTCTGTGGGTTGACACAGTTAAATGACATTGCATCCTATTTGTTTTTATGTTAGTTATTTGGCAGTCTTCCATCCCTCAAAATTAGGTTACAGGTCTGCAGGACCGAGACAGCAGTTTAACCCGAGGGTCAAAGGGCAGTCAGGCATCCTCTACCAACTGGGAGCATTTCCTCCACAGCTGTGCTGCAATATTCCCACACTCAGTGGCAGTAGGACAGGGGATGCTGCTGGGAACCCCTGCTTTCCAAACAAACTAAAATCAACCATGCTGGGGGAACTGCTTTGTTTTCTGATTGTCTGGCGGCCTTCTGTATAAAAAAATCTTCTATCCAATATATATATATATATATATATATATATATATATATTTGTAATAATGAAGAGTGAGGTAGCCGTGAGTGTTCAGTAATCCAGATGAATAATCGAAGTATTGCAGTATATATTAATGCCTTTTTATTTGACAAACATATTCGGAAATATAAGACTAGCTTTCAAGAGCTTCCTCTCTTTCTCAAGTCTGGAACAAGGCTGATATAAGATTTCCCAGATGAAACCCAGGAATTACAGTCTTTTTTTGAAAAAAAAAAAAAAAAAAAAAAAGAATGTTCTATTCGGTTAGCGTTGAAGAAGACAGAGTTGTAAATATTATAACATCATAGGGTGTTAAGAAACCATAAAGCTATGAGGAGGACTAGATGTAGGTCAGAGAGAAACCAGAGAAAAACAAGGAAAAGAGAAAAAAATAATATAAGGAATATAGATGGTTATAAGAAGTTAAGAAAATGCAATAAAAATTCCATATTTACATTAACTCCATTAACTCCCGTATTTATTGTATTAAAGTGTGTTATCATTTTTTTTTTTTGGTTAGAACATTTCCTTTGGAAATGCTTAACAACGAACGCACACTTGTATTATGAATTTATGTATTGAATTGTATTGCACTTATAAATGGAAGGGTTTATAAAAAGGGGGGAAAAGGAAAAAAAAAAAAAAAAGAGAGAGGAAGAGAAGAGGAAAAAGAAAAAGGGATTTGTATATATGTATATAGAACAAGCATGAAACGCACTGTTTTGTTATTAGAAGCACAAGAAGGTGGAGAGAAGGAGGGTGGGTGGGGGGAAGTGATAAGAACCAACAAGCGAGTTAGGTAAAGGACAAGAAAATATCATGTTAAAATTGGATTAACAAACCCCATTAAATTCAGTGTTTGGTTATAATATATACTTGTTTAGATTAGCAGGCTAAAACAAAATGGTCTATCTAACTTTAATTGGTGTTTACTATGTATGAAACAGACGTTTAGTATAAAAAATAGCTGTTTCTTTCTGAGAACTGAATTATAGATGAGAGCATAAAAAAAAAGCGTTAATCCTTGATTATAGTTGTTACTAGTCTCTGTACAGAAACATTAGTATGATTAACAGTGTTCAGCCGATGTCAGCCGTAACATGCAAACGTTTAAGTTTGTCTGTTGTTCCTTGTTTAAGCTTTTGCTCCCAATTAAGGGGCTGGGGAATGGACAGTGGAACACCAGGGGTCCTTGAAAAACATCTATTAAAAGATGTTATATATATATATATATATATATATATATATATATATATATATATATATATATATGCTGCTTTTATGTGGGGAAGGGGTTTATGTGGGAAGGTTTATTTTTTTGGGGGTGGGGGTAACTGGGAAAGGATTTGTGTTAGTGTTTTTTGTTTCCGACTGTCCGAGACTTGGGGGGAGAGGGAAGGGAAGACGGGGACTGGATTAAAGGAATATTTAAGATGATATGTCATTGAAGATCCTAAATTATAATGTACAGAGTCTCAACCACCCTGCGAAAATAAATCATGTTGCCAGTTGTTTGCCAGGGAAAAAGCGGATATTTGCTGTGTCCAGGAGACACACTGGCATCATGATAAGATCCTGACATTTTCATCAAGATTCTTTGATATAGCCTGTCTCCCAAGATTTTATAAAAGTAGATAAAAATGGACCTTATATTATTTGGGTAGGTAAAATTCAAAATGAAGAATGTACCTTAATTAATTTATACACTCCTAACGAAAAACAAATTACGTTTTTGAATCAGGTACTTAATCTTTGGAAAAAATACGGGAAAGGGAAATCCATAATCTGTGGTGACTATAATCAAAAGCCAAAATAGGCCCAATTGCAATATCTGATCATGCTAGTATCTTAATCAGTGTAAAATGGGGTAAAGAGATTAAAACATATTCCCAATGGAGAATGGATAATTCTCTGATTAATTATGTTGATAGAAAGCAGAAATTGTGCAAGGAAATTGTAGCCTCAAGTTTGACATTGTGGAACTCTTTAAAGGCTTATATTAGACGCACCTTGATTAGTTGGAAAAGCTATGAAAAAAAACAAAGAGGCATATCCTTAAGGCAACTGTATGAGAAATTAAACAATTTAGAAGTAGAAAATAGACTTAATATAACCCCCTTAATCACATTGGAAATTCAAAAATGGTAAGCTCAAATTAGAACAATTAATCAGAGCATCTCTGATAGAGCAATTTGGAAACTACACCAACATTGATATGACTAGAATAATAAAATAAGTAAATCACTGGCCAATAAAATTAGAACTAAATATTCTAGGAAAACAATAGAGGTTTTGAGATTAGGTGGTATAATGATTAGAAAGCCTAAAGAGATTATTAAAGCCTTTCAAGAGTTCTATAAAAATCTATATAATCTAGAATCAAATTTTGGCTTTAGAAAATCCACTAAACATGAAATCCAACAATTTCTTAATTCACTTATTTTGCCTAGAGTGTCAGAAACACAATTAGAGTTTTTGAATAAAGAGATTTTCTCACAGGAGGTAATAAAAGTAATTGCAGATTTAAATATACACTCTGCTCCGGGTCCAGATGGATACATTAACTCTTTTTATAAGGTTTGTCAATCAGTAATTGTGGAACCCTTAAAGGATTTATTCAACAAGATAAAAGAGGCAGGGAGGGCCTCTAGTGAATTTTTACTTTCAAACATTATTATGACTCCCAAAAATAAAGACCATGAAATACCTGAATGTGACAGTTTTAGGCCCATTTCCCTACTCAATTCAGATCTCAAATTATATTCAAAGATTGTAGGTCTAAGACTCAAGTCATTAAAGATTTAGCAAAGTGCGACCAAAATGGATTTATCCATGGTCGGCATGGCTGGGACAATACTTCTAAATTTATTGACATTTTAGATTATGTCAATAAAGAAGGTATTCCCACCCTACTTCTGTCTCTGGATGCTGAAAAAGCATTTGATAGAGTAGGGTGGGATTACATGAGACAGACACTTGATAAATTTGGGATGGGAGATTTTGGAAGATTGGCTATAGGACCCCTGTATTCGGATCTGGAAGCACAAATCTGTAGTTTGGGTCATAAATCCAATAGGTTCCCTATTAAAAATGGCACAAGACAGCGGTGTCCCTTGTCACCCCCTCTGTTCACTCTCATTATGGAGCCCCTGGCAGAAGCAGTTAGAGTGTCGGACATCATAAAAGGTATTACGATTAACCATAGAGATTATAAACTAGTCCTTTTTGCTGATGATGTGGTATTGTTACTTACGGAGCCCAAACAATCACTAAAAGAGATACAGGGATTAATTGCCAACTTTAATAACTTATCAAATTATAGGGTTAATATTCAAAAAACTGAAGTTCTAGTTATGAATATAACTACCAAAATGAAAAATGAGTTGCAATCCATATACCCATTTGATTGGAGAGGGTCTGTATTCAAACATCTAGGCATTCTCTACTCTAAAAGAATTGAAAAATAATTCCGTTAAATTGTGAAAAGTTGTTTTCTAAACTGAAAGAGATTTGTAGAGATTGGGTAAACAAAAAATTCTCTATTGTAAAAATGGCAGTTTTACCAAGGATTAACTACCTTTTGTATAATATTCCTATAAAATTTCCAGAATCCTGGATCAAACATTTTCAATCTCTCATAGATAAATGTATTTTTGAGTCAAGGAAATCTAGGTTCAATAAGACAATTTTAAGCAAAAAATTTAACAATGGTTATCATTTTGATTTCAAATGTTTTGCTTTCTTGTGTGTTTTTAAAATTACCTCTGAGCATTTTTATTTTCAGGTGTTGGATGAAGTGGTTGTTTTGTGAAAAGTGGTGTCCAACTGGAGTACAGTAACTGTCATCTTTGTGCTTTTTGATGGAGTTTCTGAGCAGATTTATCATTAGATGTAGTTTCTGGCTGGTTTCCACAATGTAGAATCCACTTTCACATAGAGTACATTGTATTATGTACACCACATTGGATGATGTGAATGAATATGATCCTCTGATGTTGTAGCTCTTGTTGTGCGTGGCTGTGTCCTCTTTGCAGATGTGTTGACATAATTTGCAGAAGTTTTTGCAAGGTTTGGTGCCATTCTCTCTGTGGTGCTGTTCATTGGCCAATCTTCTGTTCACCAATGTTTGTCTCAGATTCAGTGGCTGTCTGAAAGCAAGAATGGGAGGATTGGGAAATATATGTTTCAATTCTGCATCTGCTGTTAGTTGTGTCCTTAAAATTTTTGCATATTCCTTCTAGAGCCGGATGGCATGTGGTTACCAGTGGTGTACGTGAAGAACTTTCTTTAGTTTTGTATTGCAACAGGTGTTCCCGGGGTGTTTTAATGGCAGCGGTAACTTTCTGTGTTGTTATACGGGGTTTGTAACATTTCTGCCTGAAGGAGTCAGACAGAGTGTGCAAATGTTTGTCGCGGGCCACAGTGTTTTAACATATGCAGTGATATCTGATGGCTTGACTATAAATTATAGCTTGTTTGGTATAAGAGGGGTGGAGACTAGAGTTGTGGAGGTAACTATATTTGTCTGTAGGTTTCCTATACACAGATGAGTGAAGTTTGCCATTTGTGATGGATATGGTAGTGTCCAAAAAGTTCACCTGTCCAGCTGCTTAATCTATTTTAAGTTTAATAGATGAGTGGAAGGTATTAAAGACAGTGTGGAAGTCTCTGAGGTTTTTTCTCCCTCTGTCCATATGATGAACAGGTCACCTACATAACGGTAGTATATGTAAGGTTTTTGGACATATGTGGATAGGAATCTCTGTTCCAGGTCAGCCATAAACAGATTAGCATATTGTGGGGCCATTTTGCTGCCCATTGCGGTCCCCATTATTTGCAGGTAAACCTGTTTGTTGAAGGTGAAGTAGTGTTGGTCAGAATGTATTCTAGTAATTTGACAAAGGTATCAGAGTTATATATATGGCTCTGGGTGTGTGTCGAGAGGAACTTGAGGAAAAAAAAAGGGGGAAAGGTAAGAAGGGGTAAGAGAAAGAAAAAAAAAGGCTAAAATTGAAGCCATGATGAGGAAACAAGACTCTAACCCCTCTAAATGGAAAATAAAAAATAAGAAAACTGTCTCTAAAGCCTCTACCCCATTGTCTGCTACATTTTTCGCCCCTAAAGACAGGCTTTAATCTTCTAATGTTTCACAGCTTGAATCCTCTAAAGCGTCTTTATCTCCAAATTCCCAAAGTAAAACGGATGAGTTATCTGACTTGGATCCTATGTATATGCTATTGTCCACGGAAGATGAGTTATTACCTGCAGTTACAATGAAAAAAAATATTATTGGACTTTCAATGTTCATTAAAAAAATAATTGACTCCGGAAATTTAAAATAATAAATCAGCAATTAACCAACTCTTGGAGTGAGTAGAAGAATGATAGGATAATCAAGAAAAGTTAATCACAGAGTGTCAAAAGGTGGTAAAATATTCCCAAATATTGGAAGTAGACTTAAACCAACTTAAAGGGAAGACTGTTCATCAAGAAGATCATTCCAGGCGCAATAATTTGCATATAAGAGGAGTCCCAGAGACTATCGCCCCAAAAGATTTACCTTCTTTCTTGACATCATTCTTTCTATACTTAGTGAAACCTGAGAAACAATGGGACAACATCCTTGACAGGGTCCACAGAATTCCTCGGCCTAGACATCTTAAAGAGGAATTTTTTCTGTTTGCCTTCCTCTGGATTAATCAATAATTTTAAAAAATAAAATAAAATAATAATAATTACATAATTGATTAATAATTAATTAACAACTGATTAATTAATAACTAATACGCATATTGCAGATCAGAGGAGATCTTAAAAGGTTGAACTTGATGGACTGAAAGTATTTTTTCAACCTTAATTACTATGTAACTATGTAACTATGACTAAAGCCTTGAGATAAGAAAATGTGTTACATTAATGGGGTTTCCCTCCTAAACTAATTGTCACGAAAGGCAATCAGAGAAAGGTTATAAATACTGTAAAGGAAGCTGAAGAGATTTTGAGGGAATGGCAAATCCCATTTGTGGAAGCAACCACTCAAATTCTCACGCCAATGAAAGCCCAATTTCTTGATTGGAAACAAAATCCAGAAAAGAAGACTAGTTATTAACCTCTTGAACTGAAATTTATGGAGGTAATTTATATTTATTTTATTTAAGATATTGTAGTTTTACTTTCACAATTGGCAGTATAAAATATATTATCACTTAATATAGATTTCTTAACACTTTGAGTGTAATGAATTAAAAAATATTAATACCACATGATTATTAAATAATTTCTAGATTTGAAACACATTGGATCTATTATATTGATCTCTTAACACTATGGGCAAAATAAGTATAGAATAATATAATAGTATTATTAAAGGATTTGTTCTTTTTGGGGGGGGATTATAACACTTTTGGGTGACAATTGGAATTTTTAGTAACATAGTGCACTGATAATCCATTGTATTAACATGTTATAAATAGAAAATATTACATTTGATCAGATTACTATGTTTCACCTTCTCCCCCACCCCCCTTTTATTTTTCCTTCACAATTCAGGACAATGAATATTAACTCTCTGACTGAGATATCCTGAGGGCATTGAGACTTAGTTAAGGTCTGGCATAAAGTAATGATCAAAGCCAACAACTAATTTGACCTAATATAAGTACAGTATGATGAGGTTGAAAATATATCTGTTTATGTTTTTGGAGAGTTGGAAATGGGGTCTGATGAGAGGACACTTGTGCTTGGATATACAGTTTTCTTCTTTCTTATTTCTTAAATGGTTATTATTGTAATATCACAAAATGTACAGGGACTAAATTCACCCTTTAAAAGACAGGTTGCAATGAATGAATTAAAAAAAGCAAGGCAGACATTGTTTGCATTCAAGAGAGTCGCTTGCAGAAAAGATACCTTATGTGAGAGATAGGGTTTTTAATAATAAGATTGGCTCAACATATTTAAAAAAAGCTAGAGGGGTTTCAATCCTATTCAATAAAAAGATTAATATTTCTGAGGAATTTAGGGAGATTGATAGTGAAGGCAGATTCATTATATGAATTGGGCAAATTAATCAACTAAACTATACAATAGCAAATATATATGCTCCCAATAAAGGACAAAATCAGTTTATTAATAATATTCTGAAACATATTGATAGAATAAAATTGGCCTTACCATTATTTATGGAGATTTAAATATGGTATTAGATCCTGTTATGGATAGGAAATCTCGCAAATGCCCTGATCCAGACAGCCAAACATTAAGAAGAGCCAAGTTATTTCATGAATGTCTTTTGAAATTTGGTCTTTATGATGTCTGGAGTTTGATGCATCCAAAAGAACAAGGCTACACCTTCTTCTCTCAAAGACACAATACCTACTCTAGGCTTAATTATTTTCTAGTTAATTTGGAAACTTTGAGAGAAATTCTTTCAGCCAAGATAGAAACTATTGACTGGTCAGACCATGCTAGAATTGAAATACAATTGAGAGAACAGATTTAAACTAAATTATGTTTGAGAAGGAAAATTGATCCTTCCTTATTTAACAATCCTGAGAGTCAATTAAAACTCCAAGAAGAAATTGACAGCATGTTTTACATCAATAGTAACTAGGCTAAAGAGAACACCCACAAGGAGTACATAAGAGGATAGTTTTTATCTTGGTCTGTATATCGGAAAAAACAAGGAGGATCACCCCTTCGTGAACTCTATATGAGACTAGCAAAGCTAGATAGAGAAAACAAATTAGTTCCTACAACTGAAAGACTGAATGAGATTAGGAAAATACAACTTCAAATTAAAACAATCATGCAAATGAAGGTAGACAATTGCCTTCTGCAGCTTCAATCCAGATGTTATCATCTATGAAATAAAGAAGGTAGAACCTTGGCGTCAAAATTGAAAATGAGAAATTCTGTCAAGAGAATTAAAGAAATAATATCAGGGGATAATAAGATTTATACCAAACCGGAAGATATTGAAAAGGCTTTTTATAGCTTTTATAAAAATGTATATAATTTAGAGGAGATCCATCACTTTAAGAAACCTAGGGCCTCATTCTATTATCGGCCGTAAATCGGCCGTAAGGCTGCGATTCCTTGCGGGGGTTCTGTTACCTCGCAATTCAATTATACGGCCCCACAAGGATCTCCTCTTACGGCCGGCCGCATATCTTGGAACCGGCCGTAAGCTCCAACATTTTTAAAGTCAAAAATAAATTCAAGACAGCACTGTACAGCTCTGTAAATGCTAGGGATCATATTGGGGGACATGCGGATTAATAGTAACCCCCTCTCAAGCTTGCACATCAGCCCAAATACGAGTTTACATTAACTGTTTATTTTCCGGCCGCAGCGTGGCCAGGTCTGAGGTGCTCCAAGCACTCTGGACTTTTTACATGTATATTTGACATATATAAAAAAAAAATGATTTTACGGATTTGAGTATAGGGGAAATTTGTGCTATTTTTGCTAACACCTAAAATCACTTTATAGTCTTCTCAAAATGCAGGATGGCTTTATTTGGGCTATATTTCGTGCTTAATTGGTGCTAGCGGGACCTCTTTCCTGCAAGTAAGCTGCGGCTCGCTTTTAGCCTTGCAGAGAGGGTTCCCGGAGCAATAGAATTGCAAATAGGATGTTCTTACGGCCGATTTCCTTGCAGCCGTTTTAGATCAAAGGCTTTCCTCCGGCCCGAGCGGCCGCAAGAGATAGCAAGGCGCCGGCCGCAAGCCTGCCGGAACCCCCGGCCGGAGGGGAATAGAATAGCAGAATAGCTTGTGGCCGGTCCTTGCGGCCCCGCAACGGCTGCGGCCGATAATAGAATGAGACCCCTAGTAAGGATGTGATATAAAAAAAAATTGGTAAAAATTCATCTTCCTAAGATTGATAAAGAACTAACGAACCTAGAAAAGGAAATTAATATTAGCGAAATAGAAAAAGTAATCTCTAATTTTAAAATAAACTTAGCTCCAGTCCCTGATGGGTTCGTTAATTCTTTTTATAAAACCTTCATGTCTTCTCTAGCCAAACAGTTAGTTAAAGTCTTTAACAAAATAAAAACAGAAGGGAGAGTTCTACTCAGTTATTATAAACATTCCCAAACAAGGCAAAGATACAAAATATTGTAAAAACCTATAACTCTTCTGAACACAGACATCAAAATTTACTCAAAAATGTTGGCAGTTAGGCTAAAATAAATCCTTCCCAGGTTAATTGGACTGGATCAAACGGACTTTGTTCAAGGCCGTCAAGGCTCTGATAACACAAGGGAACTAATAGACCTTATGTCATATTGTGAAAACAATGGAATTCCTTGTGCGATATTTACTCTTGACGCAGAAAAAGCTTTTGACAGGCTAAATTGGGAATATATGTTTGAAGTATTTCACAAATTCGGACTAGGTAAATTTGGTATTAAGGATATCGGGGCTCTATACTCACAACCCACAGCGTTTGTGTCGGGCATTGGGCTTAAAACAGAGTTATTTTCAATTTTCAATGGCAACCACCAAGGTTGCCCTCTTTCTCCACTGATCTTCACCCTTATGATGGAACCCTTGGCGGAGACCATCAGAAGCGCAGAAGAGATTAAAGGTATAACTATTAATAAAAACTCCCCACAAATTATGTTTTTTGCAGATGACGTCATCTTGACTCTGTCTAATCCAATTATATCTTTGGAAATGTGGAAAATTTGATTGAGATCTTTGTTAAAATATCATATTATAAAATCAACTTGACTAAGACAGAAGAGCTTAAGCTAAATTTGGACAGCGCTCAAAAAATAACCTTAACAAATATATGCAAAGCCAATCTTGATTCTAAGCAAATCTCTTATTTAGCAATTGAATTTACTAGAAATTTGAGCGACTTAACTCAAAAACATTTTCTTAAATTTCTTAATAAATTGGAATCCTTATTAGAAAGTTGAAAAAATATAGCCTTATCTTGGTTCGGCAGGGTTGTCGTTATAAAGATGTCCATCCTACCAAAAATTTATTATAGATTTAGGTGCCTGCCACTAGAAGTCCCTAACAGTATTTTAAAGAAACTGCAATCAACAATTGACAATTTTATATATAGAGGTAAAAACCTAGACCTAAATTGACAACAGTAAAACGAGGGTTTGTCAGAGGTGGAACTGGTACACCTTGTATTAGAGATTATTACATAGCAGTTCTCTCATAAAATGCTCTCTCATTTTATTAATTGGACGTCACAATTTAACAAAGCTAGTTGGTTACATATTGAAAAAGCTTTATTATCTACAGATAATATTGAATTTTGCCTTTGGCAAGATGTAATAGAAACAGGTTTTAAGTTCTGGTTTAAGTGGAAGGCAAAACCAGATTTAATTAAATTGCCTTCCCCTAGTACTCCATTAAAATGTCTGAGCAAGAAGCTTGACCTCTTTTTCTTACATGAATGGAAGAAATGGAATATTTTAAATTTTGAAAGATTTATATGAGAAAATAGAGTTTAAGTCAAACAACAAAACTAATTAGGGGGAATGGAGGGGCTAAGTTATCAAGAAAGACTAACCAAACGAAAATTATTTTCTCCAGAAAAAAGGTGTTTAAGCTGGGATATGATTACCTTATATAAATATATCTAGGGTCAATACAAGGCTTTGTCAAGTGAACTTTTTGGCCAAGAGGTTTTCAACTGACAAGAGGACATTCTTTGAGATTAGAAGTAAAAAGATTTCACCTTAAAGAAAGAAAAGGGTTCTTCACAGTAAAGGTGGTTAATCTGTGGAATTCTCTACCAAAGGAGGTGGTGACTGCGGATTCGATAGATAACTTTAAAAGGGGACTGGATCTATGTTTAAATAAAAAGGGCATTCAGGGCTATCCTGGATAATTAGAGAGTGAGTATTGATCCAGGGAGGAATCCAATCACCATTATCTGGGGCCAGGAAGGAATTTTATATTTATATTTTTTCTTTTTTAGACAATTGGCAAAGTTTCACTGGGATTTTCTTCTGTTTGCCTTCCTCTGGGTCAATTAACAATTATTCAGCATATTGCAGATTAGAGGAGATCTAAAAAGGTTGAACTTGGTGGACTAAAAGTCTTTTTCAACCTAAATTACTATGTAACTATGTAAGTCTTTTAAAAGTTTAAATGAAGAATTTGGACTTCCGAGAGGGAAATGGCTGTATTATGAAACTTTAAAACAAATAAATGTATCAATCTAATAATAGGATACAGGAAAAAAAAGAACCTTCCAATTTGAACTTTTAGCTTTAGCCAAGGATTGCAAACATTTCATTTACACATGTTATAAGGTTGTAACAAAAGAAAATGATTTAGGTAAGACAAGGGCAATGGAAAAATGGGAAAATTACTTAAATTTTTGCTTTTCAGCAGAAAAGTGGTTTAAAGCCTCTGTGCATACACATAAGATAACAAAATATCAAGCCTTCAGAGAAGTCTATTTTAAGACCACCCAAAGATGGTACATGGTTCCCATCAAGATAGCTTTAATAATGAAAGATCCCACTCTAGATAGATGTTGGAGAAAAAGAAGCATATAAACACATTTGGTGGGATTGCCATTTAGTGAAGAAAATTTGGATATTAAGTTTTGTTTATATTTCAAAACAACAAAGTCAGAGGTGCTCATCAGAGAACGAACCAACCTTAATAGGTTAGTTCTATAGCCATGATAAGCCACTCTGAGAGCAACCTCTTTCAGCTCACTTGGGCCCTTCACAGGGAGAAATATCCTGTAATATATCAGTCGGGTCCCACTCAAAAGAGTGACCCAGCCCCGAAATAACAGGCAATTCTACCCAGAACAGGAGAAACAGCAAACCCCGGACGCGTTTCGGCCTTTATGGGCCTTGTCAGTGAGGTGCAGCTGGACTCCCTAAGGCACAGTGAGCAAGGGGTCCACGTCTGGAGTCCCCTATGACCATTAGGGAGACTAAACCCTAAAGGTAATTTGCATATACAAAACAACAAAGTCAGAGGTGCTCATCAGAGAACGAACCAACCTTAATAGGTTAGTTCTATAGCCATGATAAGCCACTCTGAGAGCAACCTCTTTCAGCTCACTTGGGCCCTTCACAGGGAGAAATATCCTGTAATATATCAGTCTGGTCCCACTCAAAAGAGTGACCCAGCCCCGAAATAACAGGCAATTCTACCCTGAACAGGAGAAACAGCAAACCCTGGACGCGTTTCGGCCTTTATGGGCCTTGTCAGTGAGGTGCAGCTGAACTCCCTAAGGCACAGTGAGCAAGGGGTCCACGTCTGGAGTCCCCTATTACCATTAGGGAGACTAAACCCTAAAGGTAATTTGCATATACAAAACAACAAAGTCAGAGGTGCTCATCAGAGAACGAACCAACCTTAATAGGTTAGTTCTATAGCCATGATAAGCCACTCTGAGACTAACCTCTTTTAGCTCACTTGTGCCCTTCACAGGGAGAAATATCTTGCAATATATCAGTCTGGTCCCACTTGCTAGAGTGACCCAGCCCCGAAATACCAGGCAATTCTACCCTGAACAGGAGAAACAGCAAACCCCAGACGCGTTTCTGGCCTTTATGGGCCTCGTCAGTTGCCTGGTATTTCAGGGCTGGGTCACTCTAGCAAGTGGGACCAGACTGATATACTACAGGATATTTCTCCCTGTGAAGGGCACAAGTGAGCTAAAAGAGGTTGCTCTCAGAGTAGAATATCATGGTCATAGAACTCACCTATTAAAGTTGGTTCGTTCTCTGATGAGCACCTCTGACTTAGTATTTTTATTTATATTTCAACTGCATTGGGAAAGACCATTTTCCCTTCTTCGTAGATAGCCCTATTTCACTTGTTCCCTGATAAATTAACTTTTGGGGAAAAAGCCAAATAACAATAGTTGTTAAGTGGCTAATAGTTAAAAATTGGAAACAACCATCTCTTCCATCATTTAATGAAGTCTTGACAGTAGTAAGTAAGAATAGAGAACTGAAAAAAAAATGTAAATCATCTAGGCATAAAGATTTCAGAGGCAAAGAACTGGTCAATATGGGACAAGCATCAGTATTGGATAAGTAGAACCTCTTAACCCTCTCCTCCTCTCCAACAGTGGTTTGATTGTTGATGTGTTTTTTGTTATTTTTATGGCTGTAATTGTATTGCTGTATTATTTTAACCGTATGTCATTGTTGTATTGTTTTTTTTTTGTTCCTTTTTCTTGAAAATAATAAAAACAAAAGTATAACAAAAAAAAGAGAGGAACTTGAGGCATGCCTCAGTACCTTTTTTGTGAGGGATATTGCTATAAAGAGATTCAACATCCATGGTTACAAAGTAGTATGTTAGCAGGTAGGTCCTCAATTTGGTTAAGTTTGTTAAGAAAGTCAGTGGTGTCCTGTATATAGCTGTCAGTGTTTGTAACTAGTGGCTTAAGAGTATTTTCAATAAGCCCAGATATCTTTTCAGTCAGTGTGCCCATACCTGTAATGATTGGTCTCCCTGGGTTGCCTAGTTTGTGTATCTTTGGCAGCATGTAAAAAATTCCAGTTGTAGGATTGGTGGGTATGAGCTGCTCCAATTCGGGCTGCTCATTCTTAGGGAAGGTTTGGTTGAATTTCCTGAGTTGGGTAGTATATTCCTTTGTGGGGTCCTGGTCCAATTTCTTGTAGTAGGTACTGTCTGTCAGTTGTCTATTACCTTCTTGTATGTAGTCCTGAGTGTTCAAAACCACAATTGTACCACCTGTATCTGCTGGTTTGATGGTGATGTTAGGGTTACCTTTTAAGCCCTTTATGACAGCTCTTTCTAATGGAGAGAGATTATATAAACCTCTTTTCTGTTGATTTATTACAAGGGTGCAGTTCGCAGATGGAAGCTTTCTATGTAACTGTCAAGTTTAGGGTTGCGTCCAGGTTGTGGGGTGAATTATGTGTTCTTTTTCTTGCTGTTGTAATCCAATATGGGTGTGGTATCCTTTTTGTTGTGATAGTATTTTGTAAGTCTCAGCCTCCTGAAGAATTCTTCCAGGTCTGAGTACAACTGAATTTTATCCAGTTTTGTGCTTGAACAGAATGATAGTACTTTAGACAGAACAGAAATCTCTGGTTGTGTCAGTTGGTGGTTTGATAAGTTTATAATTCCTGTGTTTTCTGAGCTGTGTTCAGTAGAAGTGTTGGTGGTATTAGTGGAAACCACAGTTGTATATCATGTTAATGTGATATACTGTATACAGATATATATATATATATATATATATATATATATATATATATATATATATAGTATTTAGTAATTATTAATCCAAATATATATATATATATATATATATATATATAGATTAATAATGAGTATTGCAGTATATTATGATACATTTTGTATTGAACAAACGCCTTATTGATATTGACGGGCTTTCAAGTGGTTTAACCTCTCTTTATCAAGTCTGAAGCAATACTAACATGAGATGGAACCCCTATTTTGATTAAAAACCGCGATACATCGAGAGTGAAAATAGCATCTGACATTATCAAGTAAATAGATATAGGGGGAATAAACACAACATAGTATAGGAAACACATATACACATACTATATACTGTACACATATACATCAATATATACATGAAAAAACGGAGCACACTCCACAGTGATATCCTTCCTGTTGGACATACATCTCAGTAAGAGTGCCAAGCCTGTTATTGTAAAATAAGAAAAAATCACAGGAAATTGTGATAATGTGTTAGAGAACCCAAGTCCATAATGAGTCCTGTATTATTTTTTTTTGAAGAATGTGATCATCTTTATTTCAAATGCTTTTTTCTCTTGGACATTTTTAAATTTTCTCTGAGTATTTAGATTTTTAGGTTTTGGATGGAGAGATCCTTCAGGCTAAAATGGTGTCCCACTGGAGTATAATAACTGTCTTCATTTTGCTTTCTTATTAAATGTCTGTGTAAATTCCTCCTTAGGTGCATTTGTGTGGTTTCTCCAATGTAACAGCCTGTGTCACATAAAGTACATTGTATTATATAAACTACATTGGAGAATGTGCATGTATATGATCCTATATTGATGTTATAAGTCTTGGTGTTATGTAAGGCTGTGTTATCATTACAAATGTGTTGACATAATTTACAGGCATGTTTGTTACAAGGTTTAGTTCCATTTTTTATATTCAGTTGTTCATTAGTTAATCTTCTAATGACAAGTTTTAGTTTCAGGTTTGGTGGTTGTTTAAATGCAATGATTGGAGGTTTGGGAATATATCTTTTAATTGGACATCTTCGGTTAGTAATGGCTGTAAATCTTTGATTATTTTCCATATTTTCTCTAGTATTGGATGGTAAGTGGTCACTAGAGGTAAACGTAAGATTGGCATAAAAAAAGTTGGTGTATTGTGAAGCCATTTTAGTACCCATGGCAGTCCCCATCATCTGTAGATAGGTATCTTTGCTAAAAGTGAAATAGTTGTTGGTAAGGATATACATTTTATTAGTTTAACAATGACGTCAGGGCCATATTTATGGTTTTGCATGTGTGTTGAAACAAACTTAAAGCATGGTTCAGTGCCATCTTTGTGTGGGATGTTGCAATAAAGAAACTCTACATCCATGGTGACAAGTAGTGTGTGCAGTTCTCAGGCTAAATAAATATATATATATATATATATATATATATATATATATATATATATATATAGTATTACGACTGGGTTGTAGGTTGAAATGCGTGTTTTTTTTCTTGTTACAGTCTAATGATGTTGTGGTATGTCCCTTGTTGTAGAAAAATTATGCCAGTCTCAATCTCCTGAAGAATTCTTCTATGTCTGAGTATAGTTGTATTTCATCTAGTTTTATGTCTGGACAGAAAGACTATCCTTTGGAGAGAACAGAGGTCTCTGCTTGTGATAGTTGATGGTTTGAGAGATTTATAATTCCTGTGTGTTCTGCATAGTTTTCAGCAAAATTATTGTTTTAATTAGTACGTTTTTAAATGTGTTGTTGTTAGCGAAATTCAGGGCTGGAGTTGGATCCTTTATTCTCTCTTGTTGTACCCCGGTGTCGTTTGTTTTATTGGAAGAGGCCGCTGAGTTTTTATTTTTATATTTTATAAATTCATGTTGTTGTTTCTTGTAAATATGTTGTATTTTGTTTTTCTACATTTTCAGCTTCATACATGTTGTCCTCCATTAGTTGTTGAAGGAGGCTTACTCTTTGGTGATTAAGATGGTAAAGCTGATGCATTAGGTGGTCTCTTAGTTTTTCACTTGTGCGTCTGTATAAATAGAGAGCCCAGCACCTTACAAAGTAAAGGAGAGTCAGGGTTTGACCTGACTTGGAGCTAGTAGTCTTGTTTTTTATTTTAAAGTGATTGGTTGAGGGGGGTTGTTATGGATAGGGGAGGAGTGATTATATAACTTTTAGTAGTTTATATAAAGGGATTATTTACACTATTTCTCTTAGTTGAAAGAGCGTGGACACACGTTTTCAAATGTCAAGCCACATATATCAAGTATCAATTTTCTACTTTATCATGGCTTCCCCCTTTTTGGATCACCACATCTCTAACCTTAGCAATGAGGCTATACTAAGAGGCCCTTAGTGCCTTTCCTCTATTTTATCCTCTTCTATTCCCCCCCCAAATCCTTCTTTTGATCCCCCTATTCTTTCTCCTGCTCCTCCTGATCTGCCTACGACTCCTGTCAGATCTCTCAGACACGCTCGTCCTCCTGAGATCCTTGGTCCTTGCCTTAGTTCATCTATCCCTAATAAAAGGCAAACAAAAGCTGCAAGATCCCCTCCTGTTCCTCATTTCAGCATTGGAGGGAGCTCACGGAGAGTGTCAAGACCTTCCAGAAACAGAGGGAGGCGCGCCTCATCTTATGCAGTCCAGAGGTGTGTTCTGAAAGGATCACCCTGCAGCTGATGGCCCAGCTGACACAGAATCTCCTCTACCGGTTCCGGTCGCATCACTGATGACGTTTTACGTCTATTATGAAATGAGAAAAGGGATGAGTCTAAAAAGGAGGAAGAGGAAAGAAAAAAAATTCTAATTGGTTGCAAGCTTTTGTACTAATGGCTAGTATTATTGGGGACATTTCCGGAGAACTGTTACCTCCCTTTTCTGTTACTTGGATGAAACTGATAGCGTCCATAAATCTCCCGTGGAATGGCCATCACAGCTAATATGCCTTTGGATGATAGGGATGTTGGTAACTGGATGAAGATTGGGGGGGGGGGTTCTTTTGTGGGACAGCAATCTCGAACATCTGCTTCAACTCTGTTTGGGACTATTCTGAGAGAATAGCTCTGTGGATGTTCATTGTGCAAATTTAAATTGAGTGTACAGAAACCATCACCCAATGTTGAGGTGTTTAAAGAGACTCAGAGCCAATGCGGATTCCTCTGTTAAGGGTGTGTACCACGATCCAGGTAGGAAAGATTCTTCCTTAGTTAAGATGATACACTAAAAGACGACGGTTTCTTAAGGCTAATCTTCTTAAATGCAGTTTTAGTTGGGGTTTTCTTATTCCTTTTACATTCTCTCCCCATCTTAAATTTTCAAGTAATCTAATATTAGCAAAACAATTCCTTTCAATTGAGCTTTTAAAAAATAAAAAAATAAATATTGTTAGGAAGGATGGTGGGTGCTTTTACTTATCCTCCAATCCCTAACTTTAATATTTCATCTTTGGCAGTAGTACCCAAGAAATATCTGGGAACATTCCACCTTATCCATCATCTGTCATAACAAAAGTTTCCTTGGTTAATGATGGCATAGATAAATAATCATCCTCAGTAAATTATGCTTCTTTTGATTAGGTAATTCATTTAGTTTATATTGTAGGCCGCATTGAATCTGCATTTAGGTTACTTTCTGTTCACCCAACCTTTTTGGGTTGTTGTTTTCAAGGGGGATACTACATCAATTTCTACCTTCAATGTTGTATGGCTATTTTGAAACTTTCAGTTCATTTATCCAGTGGGTGGTGGCACGCAGATCAGGTAACAAGTCGTTAGTTCATTATTTTGACTTTTTATTCGTTGGACCATCACCATCCGTAACATGCCAGTATTTGATGAATACAATGTTTGCATGTAGTGTTTCCATTAAATAAATATTGGATTCATTGTGGTATGCCTAATCGTGCACGCACTGATGATGTTTTGCATTTTTTTTGCTTCTATGGAGAGTCTCGCGATTAAGCATACCAACCTTTTCCTATAACGCAATGAATTCAATGTATAGTTAATGGAACCATGACCTTTTATTATTCAATTGAGGGCTCAGGGAATTACGTTATAGACTGATTTTCTGTGTAATTGTATTTATCCTGTTGCCCTAGAGAGGTTTAGTGGACTCATGTCCTTGCCAAGGGTTTATAGAAACAGGATCTGACCCTGTCTTCCAATACTGGGTATATCCACTAGTTATAGTGGTTTAGAAATAGAAGTGTAGGTGTCAGATTGTGGCAATATATCCTAAATCCCACACTTTACATCTGATATTACCAGAAATTCTATGGTGTTGAAGGACTTTGGTCCTTATTACAAGATCCTATAATGTATGGGATATGACCCTATAGATGGATAGTGGGTAGAGTTCATAATAGTAGTGGTTTAGACTTTAAGTGTGGAGGTGTAGTTGTGGATAATATATACACTAAAAGTTATATAGGGCCTTATAAAATTAGCCCTCGTAGTTCTCTCGGTCCTCGCAAAAGACAGTTTTTTGCTGTTTGCGAGGACCGATTCCCCAATACGCCCCTCGCAGCCTGCTTTGCAAGATGACAACAGAAAAATGGCAGAGAATAGGCTTCGAGAGAGCAGCCCGATGATGCTCCCCCTGCTCCCTAAACACATCCCCATGCGGCCGGGTCCCTATAGAGACCCCTGCAGCCTCCCCACATTAACCCCTTGCAGCGGAAGTCCCCAATCGGCATTGATCAAGCTTCTGCTGCATTTAAAAATTTAAAATTACACGCCGCGGGTCCTTAAAGGACCCGTGGCAGACTATTAACCGATCCCGGCAGCGGCATCAAAATATTAACCCCCTCCATTCTGGGGGTCACCATTGGGACCCCCAAAGTCTCCCCAATATTAACCCCTTGTTGCAGGGGTCAGTAGGGACCCCATCAGCCCCCCCCCCCCCACATTAACCCCTTGCAGCGGGGGTGCCCGATCGGCATCGATTAGGCTCCCGCTGCATTTAAAATTTCAAATTACCCGAGCAGGTCCTTAAAGGGCCAGCGGCACACTATTAACCTATCCCAGCCGCGTCACTGTTGTGCGTCTAGACCGCGGCGTGCTAAGCAGAGAGCAAGCGTGGTTTTCTCCTCAGGCCCATAGTTTAAAGTCCTTTCCCCGATGGTTAGAACTGAGCTATTCAGCAATATCTACGTTCAGAAAGGCATAGCTTTACTAGTCAGATCCTGAAGAACCACGCAGAATTTTTTTTTCAATATTAAGGCAATATTGGGTCTACATCTCTATTGGCCCACACTGTCACTCTAGGACAGTAATACATATTATTAAACTGTCCAGTCTTGGGACTTTAAAATATTTTGGGGCATTTATTCCCTAATATTGGGTACAGTGGCTGCTATTTAATTCCAGCAATAAAGCTGGATTACCTCATGTTCTAAGCCTATACAGCTCGCTATATACACTATATTCATATATTAATCACTTTTTTAGGTGCACATCAATAGCTGTGCACCTCATGAACTATTAGCACTTGGCACTTTATACTTTGCACTTTTTTTGCACGACAATCACTTTATCTGTGACCAACACTAGCACTTTATATTGTATATAGCTTGTATATAGCTGGTCCTTTTAGGACTTATTTCTTTTTGTAACAGATACCCATACTGCCAATTAGAACATTACTACTTCTCTGCCACCTATGTGCATATATTTTAATAAGGATTTTAAATACCATTAAATGCTAAGTTTTATTATTTAGTTTATTCTTTTTTTTCTAAGATTTAGATTAGTAGGTGTGCCCTACAATAGGATCTTTGTTCTCCCTCCTGTGTGTATTCATTATTTATCCTAAGGAGCACCCTACTCTAATAATTCTATTTGGTACTTCAGTAGTATACCTGAGCCACCACAACCCACTTTTTTATCCCAGCCGCGGCACCTAAAATTAACTCCCCTCTATGCTGTCCCCCCATTAATCCCTTGCTGCAGGGGACCATAAGGACCCCCGCAGCCTCCCCACATTACCACTTGCAGCTGGGATCCCTGATCGGCAACAATCGTTACCCCGCTGCATTTCCAATTTCAAATTTTCCACCTTGTGGGTCCTTAAAGGACCATGAAGGTCCTTACTTAACCCCATAACTCATGGGGGTCAATACAGACCCCCATAAACCTTCATCAACCCCATAACTCATGGGGGTCAATGCACACCCATATAACCTTAATTAACCCCATAACTCCTGGGAGTCAACACAGACCCCCATAAGCCTTAATTCCATAACTCTTGGGGGTCTATACAGACCCCCATAAGCCTTTATTAACCCTGTCACTCATGGGGGTCAATACAGACCCCCATAAGCCCTTAATTAACCTTATAACCCTATAAAGAGCCCCTTGAGACTATTATTACTCCTCTCAGTCCAATATATAGACTCCTATAGGACACTATTTACCCCTAGGCTAACCCTACAAGTGCCATGAGGGTCACCCAGGACCCTCATGACAAAGTCTAAGCACTACACTTCACTAGTAACCCTAACTATACCCCAGTAACCCATACTAAACCCTATCTAACCCTAACTAGGCCACTCTAACCCTAATTAAGCCTATTTAAACCAATCTGGACCTAATCATCCTAACTGGGCCTATTTAACCTTATCTAGCTTTATTTAATCTCAGCACTTATAAGGGGCTATACAGACCCCCGTAAGCCTCCATCTAACCCCATCCTTTATGGGGGTAAATACAGACCCCCGTAGGCCTCTAGGTAACCCAATCAGTCCCATAAGGGTCTATGAAGACCCTAATAGGACAATTATAATTAACCCCATAAGTGCCATGAGGGTCCTCCAGGACCCTCATGACACTAAGTACGAACACTATACTAAACTATTCCCTCCCAATAAAATACAAAATCTAAACTAACCCCCTCTCCCCTAACCTATTAACCCCTACCTACCTAACACTACCAACCTAACACCCTATTAAACCCCCCACCCTACTAATTAGATAAAATAAAAAAACTAAGGTACACAAAACAAAACAGGACATTACAAACCCCCCTCACTAAAAAAAATAAAAAAACATTGCAAACCCCCCACTACAAAAAATTAAAATAAATTACAACCTCCCCTCGCTACGAAAAAATTAAAAAAAATCACAAACCCCCTCGCCACTACATAAAATAAAAAATCATTACACACCTGCAAAGGAAAAGACATACACAAATACACATAACATTACAGTCATAAATACATTATAAATATACACCTAACTACAATACATTTCCCCATATCTATATCTAAACCCCAATCTAAACATCACCCACTATCTATACCTAACCTCCAATCTAAATATCACCCCCTATCTATACCTAACCCCCTAAATCTAAGCTAAAATAGAATAAATAAAACCACTTACCTTTGCAGATGTCCCTTATGATTGCACCTCCTAGGAAAAAATGAAACATCAGATTATTAGAAAAATAAACATTGCATGGATTTAATAAACATTACAAATACAGTATTAAACTTACCTTTCCAGCATGTCCCCGTCCATCTTCTTCTGTTCTCCGGCTCGGCCCCTGGAAAAAGGATACATCACATTAGTCACACACAGCAAATAAATAAAATATAAACATTATAAATTGAAAACGTACCTGTCCCCAATGTCCCCGGCCTTCTCCTCTTCTGCCCCAGCTAGGCCCTTGCTGGATCTGGCTCTAAAAAAAAAAACGACACTAACGAGGCCTCCAGAGCCTCTTCCGGTAGGAAATTGGCAATGGCACCTTCCGGTTGGCTGAAATGGCTGTCAATCACAATGGCCTTCAGCCAATCACCCCCTGGGGGTGTATCCCATTGTGATTGGCTGAAAGCAATAGTGCCTTCTGGTTGGGTTAAAACAGATTGACAGTTCCTTCAACCAATCAAAATGGGATATAGGGATGTATCCCATCCTGATTGGCTCAAACCTTGGTGCCTTCTGATTGGCTGAAATGTGATTGACAGCCTTTTAAGCCAATCGGAAGGCTCCATTGCCAATTTCCTACCGGAAGAGGCTCTGGAGGCCTCAATAGCGTCTGGGAGCTCTGGAAATGTGGAGCTCCGTTTTTTTTTTAGAGCACAGATTGAGCAAGGGCCCAGCTGGGGCAGAAGAGGAGGAGGCCGGGGACATTGCGGACAGGTAAGTTTTCAATTTAGAATGTTTTTATTTTATTTATATGTTGTGTTTGAAGTATGTTTGACTAATGTGATGAATCGTTTTTCCAGGGGCCGAGCCAGAGAACAGAAGAAGATGGATGGGGACATCTGGAAAGGTAAGTTTAATACTGTATTTGTAATGTTTATTCATTCTTTGTAATGTTTATTTTTCGAATAATCTGATGTTTCTTTTTTTCCTAGAGGGTGCGATCAGAAGGGACATCTGCAAAGGTAAGTGGTTGTATTTATTCTATTTTAGATTAGATTTAGGGTGTTAGGTATAGATATGGGTGATATTTAGATAGGGAGTAAGGTATAGATAGGGAGTGATGTTTAGATTGGGGGTTAGGTATAAATAGCGGGAAATGTATTGTAGTTAGGTGTATATTTATAATGTATTAATGACTGTAATGTTATGTGTATTTGTGTATGTCTTTTCCTTTGCAGGTGTGTAATGTTTTTTTTATTTTATGTAGTGGCAGGGGGGTTTGTGATTTTTTTTAATTTTTTGTAGTGAGGGAGGGGGGTTGTAATGTCCTTTTTTCTATATAGACCCCTATTGGACTGAGGGGTATAATTATAGTCTCATGGGCTCTGTATAGAGCCCCATCAGTTATAGGGGTAATATAAGTGCTCATGGGGCTCTGTATAGAGCCCCATGGGTTATGGGGTTAATTAAAGGCTTATGGGGGTCTGTATTGACCCTAATGAATGACAGGGTTAATGAAGGGATTATGGTGGTCTATATTGACCCCCATGAGTGACAGGGTTAATTAAGGCTTATGGGGATCTGCATTGACCCCCATGAGTGACAGGGTTAATTAAGGGATTATGGGGTCTGTATTGATCCCCATGAGTGACAGGGTTAATTAAGGCTTATGGGTTTATGGGGGTCTGTGAGGACCGCCATGAGTTATGGGGTTAATTAAGGCTTATGGGGGTTTGTATTGACTCCCATGAGTGACAGGGTTAATCAAGGGATTATGGGGGTCTGTATTGACCCCCATGAGTGACAGGGTTAATTAAGGCTTATGGGGGTCTGTGTTGACCCCCATGAGTTATGGGGTTAATTTTAGTTGCCTGGGGGGGGGGTACTTATAGGACCCCCATGGCAGGTGTTAATTTTTTATAGCCCTGTACAGTCCTTTAAGGACCCGCAAGGCGGGAAATTGGAAATTGGAAATGCAGCGGGTCACGATCGGTTCTGATCAGGGACCCCCACTGCAAAGGGGTAATGTGGGGGGGCTGCAGTTGTACCCCCTATGTACCCCTGCAGGAAGGGGTTAATGTGGGGACTCTTTGGGGGTCCCAATGGGGACCCCAGCATAAAGGGGGGTTAATTTTTGGTGCCGCGGCCGGGGATTGGCTAATAGTGTGATGCAGGCCCTTTAAGGAGCCGTGGCGGCTAATTTAAAACTTTTAAATGCAGTGGCAGTCTGTATTGACCAACATGAGTGACAGGGTTAATTAAGGCTTATGGGGATCTGTATTGATCCCCATGAGTGACAGGGTTAATTAAGGTTTTATGGGCTTATGGGGGTCTGTGTTGACCCCCATGAGTGACAGGGTTAATTAAGGGATTATGGGGGTCTGTATTGATCCCCATGAGTGACAGGGTTAATTAAGGCTTATGGGCTTATGGGGGTCTGTGTTGACCGTCATGAGTTATGGGGTTAATTAAGGCTTATGGGGGTTTGTATTGACCCCCATGAGTGACAGGGTTAATCAAGGGATTATGGGGGTCTGTATTGACCCCCATGAGTGACAGGGTTAATTAAGGCTTATGGGGGTCGGTATTGAGCACCATGAGTGACAGGGTTAACTAAGGCTTATGGGGGTCTGTATAGAGCCCCATGTGTTATAGGGTTAATTAAGGGATTATGGGGGTCTGTATTGACCCCCATGAGTGACAGGGTTAATTAAGGCTTATGGGGGTCTGAGTTGACCCCCATGAGTTATGGGGTTAATTAAGGGCTCATGGGGCTCTGTATAGAGCCCCATGAGTGATGGGATAAATGTTAGTTGCCTGGGGGGTACTTATAGGACCCCCCATGGCAGGGGTTAATTGTTTTTAGCCCATGTCCTTTCGAGCGAAATTGGAAATGCAGAGGGGTCACGATCGGTGCCGATCGGGGACCCCCACTGCTAAGAAGTAATGTGGGGGAGCTGCAGGTGTACCCCCTATGTATCCCTGCAGGAAGGGGTTAATGTAAGGACACTTTGGGGGTCCCGATAGGTACCCCAGCATAAAGGGGGGTTAATTTTTGGTGCTGTGGCCGGGATTGGCTCATTGTGTGATGCAGGCCTTTTAAGGAGCCGCGGCGGGTAATTTAAAACTTTTAAATGCAGTGGGGGCATGATCTATGCCAATCGGGGACCCCCACTGCAAGGGGTTAATGTGGGGGGGCAGCGGGGTCCCTCCTGCAGCAAGTGGTTAATGCGGGTCACTTCGTGGGTCCCGATGGGGAGCCCCAGCATATAGGGGGGTTAATTATAGGTGCCAGAGGTAGTTGAAGCACCCCCACGGCAGCGCTGTAATGTAGGACTGCTGCAGAGGTCCCGTTCAGGACCCCAGCGACAGTTGATGAGGTGGGGGAGCCTGCGAGATCATGTCGCAGGCTGTCACTCCTCATGTAGATTTTCTCTGTGTTGACACAGACGGCCCTGCTGCGTTGCTCACACGTTGCTCGCAGCACGGCTAATTTAATAGAGTCATAACTTTTCAAACTTTGCAGCACGTAGGGTTTAAGTAGAAACCGCATATCTACGAGGCTGAAATTAAATAAGGCTGATAGTGTTTGGATTTATAATGAAAGAATACACTTTGTTTATCCATCACTATTTAGGATTCATGTGCAATATGGGATGCCATATACTGAATAGCATTATAATTGTTTTTAATGTGCCGTGGTTACAGTGAAACACAATATTATATATTAATAAACACAGTTTATTTTACTTTGTATTTTTGTGCCAAGTTATGTCATGATGAATTCATTGAAGTGATGTATTCAGCCAATACTCAATAATCAATTTGGGAAGTTTCCCCTAATACTGCTCATCCCCAAGAAAGCTATGGTTCTCAACAATACAAAGCTTAATACAAAGCTTAAAAAGTCTCAAGCCAAACATATTCCGATTATCACATCCTTTATAAAGTAATCTTTAGTATCAGGGCTCTTTATACCAACATGCCTTAATGTATTCCTCCACCTACTTGTGAATGAATCTGACCATAGTTTGTTAACCTTCTTTCTTGATCTGACTAATTTTGCAATGTCTACAGGGGGATGCAGCTGTAGGCGGGAGGCTATTTCAGATCATATTATCTAGATATTTGGAAAGAGCTGTAGCAACCTACTAACATCCCATTTTATCAAAGTAATTAATTGATCCAAGTGTGTATAATAAGAATGCCACGGACTCCTTTTCAGGGCCTGGATTTTGGCCCAGTGAGCTACCATAGAGAACAGTGTAGCCCATTGGAAAATGTGTAGGGGAATTATATTGCCAGCATGCTTCATGTTTCTTATGGCATATGCCCCTGCCTCATCCTGTATACTGTATGTAATTCCCCATGTAATATTACTGTGTTCTGTGTCATGTTTACAATAATTAATGTGTGAGTATGGTAAATGTCATGTGATAGTCTGATATAAGTTCTATTATGTGGATATGGCCCCAGATGAAACAAGATATATTGTAACCAGGACCTCTCTGGAATGTTTAGTTATCAAAGTAGGTCAGAAAAATGAGATAAGAGGTTAGATCCTGTAATCTGGTGCAGGGACAGAAAATACCTGATGGAAAGATCAAACAAGTTTTAGCAACAGGACACAGCCTGGCCTGCCAAATAGAGGGTTGGTAACTGTATTAACTGTGGGAAGAGGGCCATATGTTTTTTGTATTGCTTTTGGGGAAAACGTGTCTGAAGGGTGAATAAAGTTTTTGGTTGTGTTTTAGAAGTAAATAAAGGTTGTTCACTGCTGAGGCATATAGTAAATGGTTTGTCTTTTTTTCCCTGGATGGCTGCAGTGAGGTACTGAGAGACTCTGTAGGATTCTGCTGGGGTAGGTTTGACTGTAACAAGTCTTATCAAACCCTCCTAAGAAGAAGCAGATCTGGAGTCTCTTGGCAGCCTAGAAGTGCTGATTTCTGATGCAAGGATCCTGACCAATACAGAATCTAGATATCAGGGTGCTGGTGCTGAGATTTCAAAGAACCCAAATGATCTTTTTGGTCGTTAACCTGTGGTCTATAGCAGGTGGTTTTGGGCTTGTATAGCCCCTAACACACGGATCGTCACAAAGAACATTAGGTAGATAATTTGAAAGTTTTTGGGGGGCATTTCAATTTAGAGGGCCCTGAGGATATAGCTTCCCTGGATTGGGGGGGTGGAACGCACTGGTGTAGTTTGTTATGCACTTTTGGTGGGGGTGCTTGCCCACATTGTGTGGTGTGAGCAGTAGGTAACGCCCACGTCCGTACAAAGTATGGGAGAGTGAGGGTCTGACCTGACTTGGGGGTTGTTATGTATAGGGAAGGAGTGATTATATAATTTTTAGTAGTTTATATAAAGGGGTTATTCTGTCAGTTGAAAGAGCATGGACACTGATGCTCAACTCCTACCCTTCCCAATGTTGGTATATGTGGTAAGTTAGAGACTTTTTTTGCTATATGAAAATGTGTGTTAATGTTTGTGCTTGCCGACATTGAGCCCCATTCAAATCCAGGCCTGTAACCTGATGTCTGTTATTGAGTTGAGGGCTTCGGTCCCTCTTTGTTTGCGAGGCTATTCAATTGCCCCAGCTCGCGAGTTGTTGGCTTAAAGCGAAACTCGTTAAGCACTGGTTCGGAGCAAATGAGGGCGGGAACATAATCAATTAAGCAAGCCCATAACCTCCCATTTTGAAACAGCCAGTAGGAAATTAGACTGTCCAAATTACGGCAGTAAAACATGGAGGTTACCTGTCATTCAATTAGGTTTGTGGGTCCGATATGCGATCAGACTCGCAAGACACAGAAAAAATGAATTATGAAAATGAATGCCAATACTTATAGTGCAGGATTGACTTATTATTTGAATTTACAGTGCTACGAATCTGTGTTTAACCTTTGCGGGTCCTCTCGAGCACCTGTAGGATTTTCTCTTCCATTTGTGGTTTACAAGTGTGGATACGTTTGCGAGCTTGGGGAAATTGAGCAATTGAATAGCGATTTGCGATTTTAGCCCTGCGAAAGTGACAGATCAAAGGCTTCTGGAGGCTGTAAATCGACCTCTGTAGAAGCGAAATGCACGTCAGACCACGCATGAGCGCATGCTTTGCATAGATGTGATGTCACACACTGAGACAGACTCTCAGGGATAGATGGCAGCACTTGCTACATAAACTATAAACAAACTATTGACTGCTCCTATATGAGTGAGAGGTAGGGACAAGTTATAGCAGACTATACATTAGTAAATGTTACACCTTAGTTGATTTAGTTCTCATTTAGGAGATCTAGAATTTTGGCAGACTGGTTGCATCTAGACTCGCCAGTACTTAGGGTAATTTTCATGTTTAGACCTATTAACAGTAGTACAGTGAGTACTTCTTTCCAAAAACCAGTCCATCACAAGAATCATTGTTATTCTTTTGCACTATACCAACTTTTCTTTACTATATTTAAAATTACCTTTTAGCAACCATTTTTTTTTAAGACTAAAGATCTAACTAATATATAATATGGAGCAACAACAATTCCACATTCAAATGTTTTAAAAGCATTGCTACCACATTAAGTGGACTAGCTGCTCAGTTTAGGTGATTATATAGTGGACAGTAAATTGTACAGCTGCAAATCACTATAATATATATATATATATATATATATATATATATATATATATCTGGGATATATATTTTGGATCTCTTTGAGTCTGTGTGGAGTGATATTGCTTCCCCATTTTATATGGGAGCCTTGCTTCCATATTTATCAGACATACAATTGACTCATAGAGTCTGGGAATGTACTAAATGTGAAATAAGGATTATATTGACATTCAAATACCCACTGTTACTCATCCAAATACCAACTCTTACCTATGAGATGATGCCCTTAAAATACACCTTTTTATTTTTGTAATGTGTAGTTAATTTGTCTTTTCTTACCGTTGGTTTTTAAAGAGGTTAATAAACGTTATATTGTATATACTTGCAATTGTACTCCTATGCCATATCCCGTTCTGTAATGTGAGATACATACTCCTATATGTGTAAGATCCTCTAGTTGATGCAGTGTACTTTTCCCTCCTCTCTAAATAGTTTTTATTGACACTTACTAGTTGGCCCTTACTATATAAGGTTAGTAATGTCAAGGGGGGTGGGTAACCTGGACCGAAGAGTCCACTCGCCCAAGGAAAATGTATGCTCAATTGCCGCGTGACCACTGGCTGGCACGCTAGTCAGGAGGTCATTGCATATGGCCTCTCCTACATTACCAGATTCGTAGCACCAACTCATGTTTTCACAGAGCTTGCTACGTTATGATGGGTTCGAAAGTCCCGAAGTATAACCGGATAGGTAGGCTGGGCTCGTTAGCCTTGGTTGGCAGTCAGCCTAAGAGAAGGAAATCTCTGATTTCGAACCTGGGATGCAGCTCATTAGCCCTCTCAGGCGATTAATCTAAGAGAAGGACACTCCAATATAACACCTACGACTTGAGCACCTAACTATCACCGTCCAAGCTTGCTAGGCTATGACAGATGAACCTTGAGTGTAAAGGGTGGGACCAGTACTGTGCGCACTGCATCTCACCTAAAAACTCCATTGCGCAAGCCAAAGGGATATGTCTACATCTAGACAAACAACATTTTCAAGCCTTGTAGTGATGGGAAAGGGGCGAAACTGCAGGTAGAAGATGTCACTGAAAATCGCAGTCTCAATCCTGCCTGCAGGCAGTTCAGGTGTATGGGTCGCCTGATGCTGACTCAGGAGATGACGGCATCATTCAGCAGCACCCTGAACGACCAAGTAACATTCTCTAGGGACAGCACTGCTTGCTCCACATGGAGAGGGGTCTAGAAACGGTGGCCTAAAGAAAGCTCATCTCCACTTCACCCAGTTGGCTAGCCGCTATCAACGGGCATCTTCAACGGTCGGAACTCAGAAAAGAAGAAAAGGCTCACACCTGCCTCACAAGGTGTACTTGTACTTAAACTTGCATGTTGGAACATCAGAACTATGCTTGACACAGCAGACTGCGGTTGCCCAGAAGGGCGTTCTGCTCTAGTTGGCCATGAACTATCAAGGCTGGCTATTGACATTGCTGCCCTCAGTAAAGTCCACCTCCCAAAGGAAGCTTTTAGGAACATGGTGCAGGTTAAACCATCTACTGGTCAGGCAAGACAGAAACCGAGAAACGCCTATCTGGTGTCTGCGTAATGTTCAGAAAACATATCACTTCCAAGCTTGATAACCTGCCAAAGGGTCACTCTGACTGCATCATGTTCATGTGTCTCCCGATTCAAAATAAGCAGTATGCTAGAATTTTCAGCATCTACGCCCCGACTCTTCAAGCAGTTTATGCGTAAAAGTACAAGTTTTACACTGACCTGAGCAATCTCATACAGAACATCCCTGCAGATGACAAGGTCATCATACTTGGCAACTTCAATTCCACAGTAGGCAAAGATTCAGAAACTTGGAAAGGGGTACTTGGCAGTTACGGTGTTGGACGCTACAACGACAATGGGCGAAACTCACCAACACAGTTTTCCAGCCGAAAGACAGAAAACTTGAATGCATCCTCACTCCAAGCACCGACATCTTATAGACTACATTCTGGTGCTCCAGCGAGACCTTTGAGACGTCCTACTCACCCGAATGATGCCCAGAATGTAATATGGACTACCGCCTGGTGTCCTGCAAACTTTGTTTCCACTTCAGTCATAAGCCAAAGAGGAAAGGAGCCCCAAGAAAAAAGGTACAGATTGGCAACCTCCAGTCAGCTGAACTGAAGGCTGACTTCCAGGCAAATCTCCAGTCAAGACTAGAAAATCGCAGATGCTTCATGGATCCCTCTTTAGATACTCTATGGGAACACCTCAAAACCAGCATCCTGCAGTCCTCTGAAGAGGTCCTAAAGTTCTCCACAAAGATGAACAAAGACTGGTTTGACAAAAACAATCAGGAAATCCATGAATTACTGTTGAAAAAGAGATCCGCTCATCAAACACATCTTGTGTGCAGTAACTTCAAAATAAAGCTTTGAGAGATTCAGAACCAGTGGTGGACCAACCTAGTGGAAAGCACTCACTGTTGTGCAGATGTCAATGAATACAGGGGCTTTTATGAAGTGGTATACAGCCCTTTGCACCTGGTCCAAAGCCCACTGTGCAGTGCAGATGGTGAAACACTCCTTAAAGACAAAGCATTGATTCTGAACCAGTGGTTTGGCCACTTTCAGACTCTATTCTGGGCCAACTGCGTAGTTTTAGATTTGGCGCTCTGTCGCATTCAACAACTACAAATGAAAACAGAGCTGGATGAAATCCCTACTCTTGAAGAGACTCTAAAAGCTTTTGTGCAGCTAAAGAATGGTAAGGCAGCAGGAGTTGATAAGATCTTACCAGAGATCTGGAAATATGGGGGCCCAGCACTACACGCTAAGCTCCATGAGCTCTTTGTTTGCTGCTGGAGGACCTTCGCAATGCAATTATCATCATCCTATACAAGAAGAAGAGAAAAAAGTCAGACTGCTCTAATTACCACCGGGAGATAATTCTGCTCTCCATTGTGGGGAAAATCCTTGCATGAATATTCCTCAACAGACTGATCCACTGTCACAGAAGAACTCCTCCCAGAGAGTCACTGTAGCTTTAGAGTCAACAGGAGCACCACTGACATGTTTTTTTTTACTCAAGCAGCTGCAAGAGAAATGCAGAGAGCAGAACAAGGGACTTTATATTACATTTGTTGACCTTACCAAAGCGTTCAACACTGTGAGCAGGAAGTGTCTGTGTAAAATCGTGGAACATATAGGATGTTCCCAAAGCTCCACAACATGATCATCCAGCAACATGAAAACCAGTGTGGCCATGCACAGCGACGACCTGTCAGAGCCCTTCCCAATAAGTAATGACGTGAAGCAGTCCTTTCACCAACCCTATTCACGGTATTCTTCAGTATGATGCTGCAAAGGGCCACAGCAGACCTTGGTGATGAGGATGGGTTCTACATCCGATACCACACCGATGGCAGTCTGTTCAACCTGAGGAGAATAAAGGCCCACACAAAGACAATGGAACAACTTGTTCAAGAGCTACTCTTCGCCATTGATGCTACCATTGTTAACCATTTGGCGACAGCTCTGCATCGACTGACATCTTTCTTCCCTTAAGGCTGCCGAGCTCTTCGGTCTAGAAGTTAGTTTAAAGTAGACGGAAGTTGTGAAACAGCCCGCACCTCAGGAAGATTACTGTCCCCCTTGCACCACTATTGGTGAGTCCGAGCTGGAAACAGTCCATCAGTTCACCTACCGGGATTGCATAATCTCCAAGGCAAATGGTGCATTCAGCAGGTTATATAAAAATGTTTGGAACATCATCTGAATAAATGCACCAAGGTCAATGTGTACAGAGCTGTTGTGTTGACTACCCTACTGTGCTGCTCTGAGTCGTGGGTTACCTACCGCCATCACCTACGACTTCTTTCATCAATGCTGCCTTCGCACCATCCTCAACATCCACTAGAATGACCATATCACCAACATTGAAGTCCTATAAATGGCAGGAGTCATCAGCATTGAGGCCATACTGTTGAATACACAATTGCCCTGGACAGGACACATCTCTAGGATGGAGGGTCATCGGCTTCCAAAGATTGTGCTATATGGTGAGCTCACCACTGGTAATCGTGACAGAGGTGGACCAAAGAAGAGGTACAAGGACTCACTGAAAGAGTCCCTTGATGCCTGTCATATTGACCATCATCGATGGATGAGTTTAGCTTTGGACCGCAAGTACCATTCACAAGGTCGTCTCCTCTTTCGAGAGAACATGGGCTGATCTTGAGGACAAAAGGAAATGGAGGAAAAATGGCATCACTGCAGCACCCAAACCAGAGCAAGCCTTCTTGTGCCACCACTGCGGCCAAGTCTGTCTGCCACACATAGGCCTCCGCAGTCACCAGATGCCCGTAGATGTGGAGAACATTCCTTTCAAATCTTCATTCGCTAAGCAAAGCCAAACAGTACTGTCAAGCATAAGTGTAAAGAAATGTGAGTTTCTTATTTATAAATGCTTAGTTCAAACCACATATAATAATATTAATCCCCACTTTTGCATTCTCAAATAATTATAATTTAACGAGAAACATATTTACCATTTAAGGTGCAACACTGGGGTGGGTCTATGTATGTCTGCTAAGGTGAGTGCTTTCTCTATAGTGAAGTAGACCTGATTAGCAAAAAAAAGTAGACATGATTAGCAAATGCAGTGGGTGTGAACCTGGACCTGGAGTGTAGGAGCCAAAACATTCTTGTGTGGGTGACAGAACTAATTGTATAAACAAACAACAAAACAGACTAATTCTAAAAATCCACCTTGTGTAATAAGTCTCAGTGAATATACTAAAGCTCTAAGGTAGGGGTGTCTTGAAACTTATTTTGTAGGACTGCCTGTGAGGACAACTCCAATCTTATTGGATACAATGTGTGTTTGTAAGGTAAAGTCCATGTAAGGGCATAAAACACCAATGGAGTGTGGATTCTTGTATTAATATAAATCTGCCACTGCTGTAGATTTCCAATGTATCCGAGATTAGGAATCAGAGATCAAATACTTGAAGGATTGCTGTTTTCTCATTGGACACTGTTCACAGAGTGTCTTTAAATCATGAAAAACAGAAAGGGCAGGGGGATTCGATTTTACACTCACATGCGAAACCCTCATAAAATGAGGTAGGTATGACTCATAGTTGTTGACCCCTTTCCAAACATAGCTCTTATGGTTGTGACCATAAAGCTCTATTTTGGTCTTGTCACTCCAAATTACAGTGTGCTAGAATCTGTGAGGCGTGTCAAGGTATTGTCGGGCATATTGTAACCAGGTCATTTTGTGGCATTGCGCAGTAAAAGCTTCTTTCTGGCAACTTGACCATGCAGCTCATTTATGTTTAAGTACCGTTGTATTGTGCTTCTTGAAAAACCACACTGTCTTTTTCCAGAGCAGCCTGTATTTCTCCTGAGGTTACCTGTGGGTTTTTCTTTGTATTCCGAACAATTCTTCTGGCAGTTGCGGCTGAAATCTTTCTTGGTCTACCTGACCTTGGCTTGGTATCAAGAGATACCCGTATAGCTCCTGGTGGATGCTTGTTTCATCCAGACGGTTGGAATCAATTCTATTGTTTATGTCCATGGATGCTGTAGGCAGGTAGAGTGGAGATTACAAAGTCTCTCAATAGTTTTATTGTTATCGTCATTTTAATTATGCCATTATGTCATTCGTGAATATCAATAAAGTTATCATAGTACTTAACAATATTGCTATGTGATTAATTGTGTACAAGGAATATTTACAATTTTATTCCATATTGTTTTACCATCTAATACACTACATATGCCGTCAAAGTTAAACATCTGAAGGTGGTAATAGTCAAGGGTGTTTGCATACATTTAACCTGTGTAATAGAGGTAAGAACCCAGCCAAAACAGTCCTAACGAGACTCTTATAAACTTGAAAGACTTTGTAAGCTCTGCTCTACCTGCCTACACCATCCATGGAAAGTGAACACAAACAATAGAATTGATTCCAACCATTCTGACAAAACATGCATCCACCAGAAGCTATCCGTGCAAGTCATACAGTTGTGTCCAAAAGTTTGCATACCCTTGGCAAATTGGTAATATATGTACCATTTTTAAAAAAAACATGAGTGAACAGGCAAACACATTTATTTTATTTCTTATGGGATTTATATTCAACTGTAGGTTATAACATAATGACACAGGCATAAAACAAAACATGGCAACAAAGAAAAAAAAATGGAATGACCCTGTTCAAAAGTTTGCATACCCTTAGTTCGTAATACTGTGTATTGCCCCCTTTAGCATCAATGACAGCATGCAGTCTTTTGTAATAGTTGTCTATGAGCCCCCTAATTCTTGCAGGCGGTATAACTGCCCATTCGTCTTAGGCGTGTCAAGGTTTTGTCGGGCATATTGTAACCGGGCTTTTTTGAGGCATTGGCGCAGTAAAGGCTTCTTTCTGGCAACTTGACCATGCAGCTCATTTATGTTTAAGTATCGTTGTATTGTGCTTCTTGAAACAACCACACTATCTTTTTCTAGAGCAGCCTGTATTTCTCCTGAGGTTACCTGTGGGTTTTTCTTTGTATTCCGAACAATTCTTCTGGCAGTTGCGGCTGAAATCTTTCTTGGTCTGCCTGACCTTGGCTTGGTATCAAGAGATACCCGTATAGCTCCTGGTGGATGCTTGTTTCATCCAGACGGTTGGAATCAATTCTATTGTTCATGTCCATGGATGGTGTAGGCAGGTAGAGTGGAGATTACAAAGTCTCTCAATAGTTTTATTGTTATCGTCATTTTAATTATGCCATTATGTCATTCGTGAATATCAATAAAGTTATCATAGTACTTAACAATATTGCTATGTGATTAATTGTGTACAAGGAATATTTACAATTTTATTCCATATTGTTTTACCATCTAATACACTACATATGCCGTCAAAGTTAAACATCTGAAGGTGGTAATAGTCAAGGGTGTTTGCATACATTTAACCTGTGTAATAGAGGTAAGAACCCAGCCAAAACAGTCCTAACGAGACTCTTATAAACTTGAAAGACTTTGTAAGCTCTGCTCTACCTGCCTACACCATCCATGGAAAGTGAACACAAACAATAGAATTGATTCCAACCATTCTGACAAAACATGCATCCACCAGAAGCTATCCGTGCAAGTCATACAGTTGTGTCCAAAAGTTTGCATACCCTTGGCAAATTGGTAATATATGTACCATTTTTAAAAAAAACATGAGTGAACAGGCAAACACATTTATTTTATTTCTCATGGGATTTATATTCAACTGTAGGTTATAACATAATGACACAGGCATAAAACAAAACATGGCAACAAAGAAAAAAAAATGGAATGACCCTGTTCAAAAGTTTGCATACCCTTAGTTCGTAATACTGTGTATTGCCCCCTTTAGCATCAATGACAGCATGCAGTCTTTTGTAATAGTTGTCTATGAGCCCCCTAATTCTTGCAGGCGGTATAACTGCCCATTCGTCTTAGGCGTGTCAAGGTTTTGTCGGGCATATTGTAACCGGGCTTTTTTGAGGCATTGGCGCAGTAAAGGCTTCTTTCTGGCAACTTGACCATGCAGCTCATTTATGTTTAAGTATCGTTGTATTGTGCTTCTTGAAACAACCACACTATCTTTTTCTAGAGCAGCCTGTATTTCTCCTGAGGTTACCTGTGGGTTTTTCTTTGTATTCCGAACAATTCTTCTGGCAGTTGTGGCTGAAATCTTTCTTGGTCTACCTGACCTTGGCTTGGTATCAAGAGATCCCGAAATTTTCCACTTCTTAATAAGTGATTGAACAATACTTACTGGCAATTTTTAAGGCTTTAGATATCTTTTTATATCATTTTCCATCTTTATGAAGTTCCATTACCTTGTTACACAGGTCTTTTGACAGTTCTTTTCTGCTCCCCATGGCTCAGTATCTATCTTGCTCAGTGCATCCATGTGAGAGCTAACAAACTTATTGACTATTTATACACAGACACTAATTGCAATTTAAAAAGCCACAGGTGTGGGAAATTAACCTTTAATTGCCATTTTAACTTGTGTGTGTCACCTTGTGTGTCTGTAACAAGACCAAACATTCAAGAGTATGTAAACGTTTGATCAAGGTCATTTGGGTGATTTCTGTTATCATTATGATTTAAAAAGGAGCCAAACAACTATGTGATAATAAATGGCTTCATATGATCACTTTTCTTTAATAAAAGACATGTTTTGCATGATCAGTCATATATTCAGAATAAATGCTAAAGTTTAATAATTTTTGCCAGGGTATGCAAACTTTTGAGCCCAACTGTACCTGCCTTATGTTATGAGGATTTCACACATGAGTGTAAAATCGAATCCTTTCTATTTCTTGTTTACGCTACCCAATGGTATCATATTGATCTGCACTAGGAGGTGGTGCAGTGTTTCCCCCCTGCCCTTTCTATTTTTCAATCTTACAAAACAACCTCTATCCACATACATCAAACGCTGGAAAATCAGGGGGAGATTTGTCCCCAATCCAGTTTCTACCCCAATACTTATGAGCTAATGACATATTTGGCATATAAATATGTTGAGCATATTCTAGCAACACCAAAAACGTTTGAACGTTAGCAGCCTTATTAAATTGTGATTCAGCAAATTTAAAAGGCGCATATCATATTTTTTTTACAGAAGTTTTTAGTTAGTGAACTTATATCCAAAAGCAAGGTCTTTACTAACTAAAATCTTCTGTAAATTAAATATGCCGTGGGCTTAAATAGAGCCATTTTAAATTTACTGAATCGCTATTTAAGAAGGCTGTAGATGTTTATTTAGTGTGCTACAGTCTTTCTTACATTAATTAGGTTGGTGTCCAAGGGAATTCCTTGTAAAGCACTGATAATAACATGCTGTTGTAAAAAAAAAAAAAAAACGGTTGCTACCTTGGTGTAAGAAAAGGTGAAGATGGAGGACAGGTGAAGTTTTTAATATTTAGGGAGCTGAGAGAACCTAAAAATGCTTTATGTATGATTATTTTTTCCAATAATACAATCCATGCTAATTGTCCTACTGTTGAAAAAGCAGCCATATTTAAGCTTAACTTTTCTAAACAGGCAAAAGACTGGTTTGCAGGATGTTGTTTGTAGAAAAATAAGTGGCTGTTTTCAAGCATTACATAGTATGTATATTTATGACACTACAAACTTTTGAGGTTGTTTCAGTCTCTTATTTAAGAGTTTCTCAATATTCACTTAAGACATTTTAGACCTTGACCTTACCTTCCCATTACTGCCTCTCAATGTCATATTCATTGTAGGATTGTTTTCATTCAAATTAATGCTGCTTAGGTTTCTGATTGTATACACTAAGGAACCTAAAGTCTGAGAACCATGCAGGGCTTCATTATCTCCACATGGCAAGGCTGCAATTTAACATTGAATGCAAATATTACAGGCATGCTTTAAATTATAATAACCCATATATTTCCAAATAGAGATGCAAATTTTATTATGGTTCATATTTAATTCCATTGTATTTTATGCAATCAGAGTTTGAAACTGGGTGTAAAATGGTTGCAAGTTGCCTTGTGAATTCTGTTATTTCAGTGGGTTACCAAGTGTTAGCATGCAGAGTGTGGCGTGACCAAGTGTTAGAATGCAAATCAATGAGAGGCCAACTATTAGAATGCAGAACAAGGGTCTTACAACATCTCACCTCATGATATTATTAGGAGAAACTGTATTGAAATGTTACTGAATATTAAATAGTGACTGAATTGATGCCTATATCTTTTTCATAACTGTACTTAGCACATTGAATCTCCATTGCAAGGTCAATTTAACAAGTATACAAAAAAGGACAGTTGCCTTTTATGAGAACTTTTATGAGAACTGCATACCCTCACACAGGGCCAACTCAAGTACCCTGGGTGAGGTCTTAGATATTGCACCCCATATAAGTGTCAAGTACTGGAAATCTGTATTATGATACTCTATATATCAGTAATATAAGGAAACTGGAACAAATGATTATGAAATACCATACTAAAGGCCCAAAACATTTTAAAATAGAACCTATCCCAACACATTCATGGATGCTACTGGGCATGGCTCCTACTTTTGACTTGAGGCACAAGTTATGTGCAATATTTTATACCAGTGATGGAGCCCTTATCTATTAAGTTAACAAAAACTTTAGTAACGTAGAAAACAAACAAAACAAAATATTCAGACTGATGATTAAATTATTTATTTATTAAATCTTTTCATGGGTCATCAATGGGGTTATTAAAAATATGCTAGGTGCTTTGTTGACATACCTGTGCTTGATTGTGGGTGTACCGACAAAGCGATCGAAAATATGCAGCCACATTAAATTAAAAGCCTGTAGCTGCACCTGTACGCTCGCAAAGTCTGCGGGCTTGAAATTCACCGGAGTTACAAAACTTTTACATTCATCCATGCCGCGACCAACAGGCCGGAGATGCAAACCCGTAAACCATTCTTGTTCACCTTGCATATGCGGTCGTGAACATGATCAATTAGTCAAACCCATAGTTACAGGTTTAGACAGAGGCAATGGTAAAAGAGATTGTCATCATTCCATCACTGAAAAATGGAGGTTAGATTTCTTTTTTTTTATTAATGATTTTATACATATCAATAAATGTTGGAAAATAAAAATATACAAGTATAAAAGCTACAATAAACATTGTGTACCTCTTCAAACTTACACAGATAAAGTTACTATATAAATACTTTTATCATTATTCACAGTGCACTCATTATAATTCTACTAGCGACTTGCTCGTCAAAAAATGACAGTGAATTGTAATTCTGGGAATGCTGTTTGCCAACCTTTTTGTTATGTGGAAAGAAGTACAACAATGATAATATTTTTATTTTTTATTTTGTTAACAGTCAACTTGTCTTTCAACAACTGGTAAATGATCAGTTTTTAACCAAACAAAAAATGTTAATCGTCATGTATGCAGGAATAATGTAACAATTGATGAAGTTTGTCTGAATAAATAGTTGTAAACCATTACATAAATGCTTTGCAATACGCAACTTAAATTTGAAACATTAGTGAACCATTTATATTAACAATACTAAAAAATTTAAAACTGAGGTATGGATGACTAACATAACATTAGGTCAACTTTATATGAATGAGTATATAAAACCATTACATAATGGTTTGTAACATGCAACTTTTATTTAAAGTACTGTGAAACCACATAGGTATTGAATCCAGAGGATGGCAAACAGTAAAAAAAAACATGAAAACTTAGCCAATGTATCAAAGAAGGGAAAAAAAGAATTCCTTCCTGACCCCATAAACTGGCTATGGGATTACTCCCTGGATCAATACTCTGTCTTTAATTATACATTTAATTTTTACAACAAATGATCATCCTCCTACTAACATGAATCCTTAATTGTATACAATGTAACAACTTTTGTGACCTTCGCAAAAACAATTTTAACATTACAAACATAAAGTTAATGTATTACATTTTAAACACTATAATAGTAATAAAAAGCAACGTGACTTTTTTATGGGGCCAATCCTGGCAAAAGGCCACTTCCAAGACATTCCAATAATTTTTGCTTGTGCATGTCCAAGTGGTTCCCTTAAAGAGAGCCCAGCAGACTTTTAATTTTGTCTATGGGATATAACCACTGTTTATTGTTGTTGGGGTTTTTTTTCAATTTTTTTTGCTATTGTTGTAGTTTTGTAAAATTGTACATAGAGTTTCGTATGTGAAATAGTGGTCCTCTAAAAAGAAGCCAAGTGACATTAAATTTCGTCCTGGAAATGAAACCACTAGTACACAATGTTTTTTTTTTAAATGCGTCCATTGTGTAATAGATCACCCTGACTTTGGTTGTCTTCAATTGAAACTTTAATATCATCTGGATTTGTGCACCTTGAAAAAGCAACATAGAGTTGTCCATGTGCAAAAACAGGTTCCTGTAAAAAAATACCCACAGACTTTTTCCTTGGGATTTATTTATGGTCATGGCAAATGCCATGATAACTGGAAATTGTCTCCTTTGAAGGACAAAAGTCAAACCCCTCTCACTTGGAGCCAAATCAATTCTTGGTATAAAAACTTGTTTACCTTTATGGGTAAAAGTCATAATTTCTGCATGTATAAAAAGATCTTTTAAATCGTGCGCAATTAATCTGGTCCCATTACAAAGTCCTTTTTTTTGGATTCATATTTCTCAATATCATGACAATTGCCCCTTTTTTCAATTGCAAAACATGTGGTGGCATTCCAGATGGTGTTAATGAATTAATAAATTCTATACTAAAGTTAGATTAGTTAGATTCACTGTCTTTATTGTCAGCCAGAACTGAATCTGCACTGTAATAATTATTTTGGGGTGCGTTGATGAATTTTGAAATTTTGTTATTTAGATTCAAGGGCCCTCATTCAATTGCAATTTGGCCAATTGAATAGGGGTGTAAATAAGCACATAACATATATTTTTAAGAAGTTTTCAGTTAGTAAACGTCTATCCAAAAGCAAGGTTTTCACTAACTAAAAACTTATTTAAAAAAAATATGTTATGTGCTTATTTAGAGCACTATTGAATTGGCCAAATCGCAATTGAATGAGGGCCAAGACATCTATATTTTTGATGTTAATATCACTTTGTTTGCAATGTCTGAGTAATCATCATTATTGAGAGTGTTTAGAAAGGTTGCCGATATGAGTGATTCCTTGAAAACCATTTGTGATGGAATTTCAATGGTATCAATGGGTAAATCATTTATTTGTGGATGTTTTCCTTCTCCAATTTGCCAATCATTGCATTCGTTTTGGCATTCAGATCTCATATTTAATTCTAATTTGAGGTATGTAAATATGTTCCACAGTTTACTTGTCTCGACACATGTTTCAATGATGTCAGTCCTATTTCCGTGTGGCACAACAGGTAATGTTTGCCCAAAATCTCCTCCTAACAAAATCACCTTTCCACCAAATGGCAAATTATTATCCATCACTTCTTTTAATAATCTATCAATACATTGCAAGACATGACATGACATCATTGTTGCCTCATCTATGATAATTAATTTACTTTTTTTTTTTTGCCTTGTAAAGAATTCAGTCGAATATCTGACACTAATGTTTCTAAAATAGGAACTGGCAGTTTAAATCCACTATGCACAGTTCTGCCACCTTCTAACAAAAGTGCAGCAACTTCAGTTTTTGCAAATGGCATTGCTATTTGACCCTGTGCTTAAATGTAACTCATCAAACAATTGCACAGATACATTTTTCCTGATCCAACAGGGCCATCTACATTGAAATAGCATTTGTGATGGCATTAAATGCTTGCAATTGTAAAGTATTTAAATTTGCCAGTTTTTCTTGTGTTTTTTGTTGTTGAAGCTCAGTGTCATAATCATCAAAGTTGATGTCATCTGTAAGCCCTGGATCAGGCAAATTAAAACTTGCACAATTTAATCCGTGAGCAAGAAATATTTCTTAAATTTCCATTAACGCTTTTAAGAGTGCAATGGGCTCATTGTAATGTTTCCAGAAGTCATATTTAATTAAAATGTTTCCCACAAAGCAAATGCCTCAGGTACATTGCAGAAGATGCAAATGAATGCAAATTGTTCTCTCATTTGCTTTGGCATTTGACATAGTTCTGCTTCTTCCAGACACCTCTCCCCTTCTGTATCATCTGCTATGAAGTTTTGTCTTGCAGCTAATAGGAAAGTATCATAAACGATGTCATTCACTGTATGTAAATGTTCATAACTTTGTACACTGGGAACATGTAAAATAATTAATCTTAAACTGAAAGGTTCAATGTCTCTTGGACTGACGGTATCAATTTGTGGTATAATTTTATGAGTATCTCTTTTTCGTTGTCGCCATTGGCCATTTACAAATACATAGTGATATGGACAGCTAATCGATACACAGCATGTGTCCAATTATGCATGTAAAATTTCAGAAGACGCCACATTGATTTTGGAGCACTGACATAGCGAGCATCTAAATAACATGAAAGTTCGTCATGTAAAATTGGATTTTCCTTTTTGTTTTGTGCATCTTGCACAACAACAGTTGCTGCATCATATCCTTTGTATATAGATTTATACACATATTTTATGGATTTAATAGAAGTGCAAGCTTCCACATGTAAGTGTGCATTGTACTTCATCAGCAAATGGATAATAGCTGTTTGTCCTTCTCTTCTTTTATACAAAGGGTATCCATCACAATTGGCGTGGCATTTGAAATTGTTTTGGGAACTCTTTCGTACATTTTTTATTTTCCATACATGGTGAATTTGGATTGATATCTCCACATGGCCCATAAATAATTCTGTGTGTTACAATCTCATAAAGTTTTGAATATTTTTTCTGGATGTGAAAGTTCAGCAGTAATTACTGAATCCACTCTATCTGCAGTATTCACTTTATCTTTTTCCTGCAGGAGTAAAAGTATGTGTGCATGTGGCAGGCCTCTTTTTTGAAATTCAATGATATAAACAAAAGCCACACATTTTCCAAATAACTGTGCTTTCGTTATATCATGTATTAATGATTTGAGTTTTATTTTGAATACTCCTGGAATCATCATCCGTTGTTCAACAGCTTTCATTGTATCTAAGACATATAACTGCAAATTTCTATTGCTCTCCTTCTTGTGGGGGTAAATGTGAAGTGCGGTGGTAAATTTGTCCTTGAACTCTAAAACAATATGGACCATGTCCTGGGACATTTTCTGCTAATGTAGCACCCATAGAAGCAAATGAAATTGCACTGTTATAAGACCTTTTTTTAAAATTGGTATAATTTGGAAATGTTGGATCGCTCATTATACTTTGTAAGTAATCTGGAAATGTGTGTCTTTGTGGAAGTCTTACCTTTCTGACAGCAATTAATGAAGTCTCAGTTGGTCTTTCCTTGAGAAAATGATTGGCCCCACAAAACTGACAAACAACATTGAGTAATCCACAATAATGAGTGTCTGCTGTTAGTGCAGTAATGAAAGCAGTATCCTGAGCTTTATCAACATAGTTATCACTACAACTTTCTATATCTACATTGGTGTCTTGTGTATGAACATTGGTGTCATGAGGCAATATTGAATCATTAGGCAATGTTTCACAGACATGTTTTTTTTTTAACTTTTTCTTTTCTTTGAAGCTCCAGCACACTCACTTTGTGCTTTCTTACTGATTTTTCTTTTATTTAAAAGTATCTGTCGTTCTTCTCTTAAGTGTTGGGAAGTCTTGGGGGACTGTGCATCTCTCCACCTTTGCTTCCTTTCCCTTGCCGCTTTTCTTTTTCGTTCAATCCTGTCTTCTCCTTTGTCCGCCATTGTAATCTGTAATTGTAAATACAGGTGTAAGATGTAAGTTTTTTTTACTGTACATATTGTTTGTAGCTTCTCTCAATCCAAAGCTAAATAGCATTAATTAAAGAATGCAATGATTTGAAAAGCATTTTGAATTTTTCCATGAAAAAAAATGAAATAATTTTTTGTTTTGTTGGCATAAATTAAAAAGCAAAGCACCGCACATATATATATATATATATATATATATATATATATATATATATATATATTGCTAAGTCTTTTTTTTGTACTAATTAATTATTACATCATTAATAAATGAATATATGTTAATGAATTAATCAATAACTTACATCAATGGTAAACCTAAAGAGGTGATTATGTATTCCTAAAGAAAGGCAAACAGAAAGAGCTATGAGCAAAGTATAGATTGGGCTTAAAATAATGTGCAATTTTGTAATTTTATTAATGTTGAAATCAATTGATTTATGAGGTGTAATTTGCATTCTATAAAAGTTAATAAAGTATGCATATATGTACGCATAATTTTTTTGTTTTGTTATTATGAATGAATAATGAAATACTAAGGGCCTCATTCATTTGCAATTTGTGCAATGCAACGGGGCACTATATAAGCACATCGCATATTTTTTTATGGAAGTTTTTAGTTGGTGAAAATCTTGGTTTTGGATCAATGTTCATTTAAAAAGTTCGTTAAAAAGTTATGTAAGAATAATATGCTATGTCCTTATATAGAGCCCTATTCAATTTGGCAAATTTCAATTGAATGAGGCCCTAAACGAATATAGGTTAATTAATTATTTATTAACTGTCATCAATGCAAAACAAAAAGAGCATCATGAAATCATATACCTGTGAAATTGATGTTATTGCAGATAAAATCCTGCAGAATTCACTCTCTGTCTTCAGTCAGGTGCAGAGATGAGTAATCTGTGAAATTACATGAAAATAATTTTTAATGTTTGTATTCTAATTATTCGTGACTCATTGAAACTATGATGTTTAATTGGCATAGATGCAAAACATAAACGCATAATCATCAATATATTCATAAATAAAAGCAGTATAAAATATTAAATGTAGCACATGTCAGAATCTAAGAAACTGCTTTAAATATTTAAGTGCTTTGAAGGTCCTATTCCTGTCAGGCAATTATAAGCACTCCAGATATGTAAGTGCTTTGTAAAATGTACATATTTTTGATGTATTATAAATGTTTTCTTTTGTTTGTTTTTTATTATTATTAACTAATAGCTCCAAAAGCAATGTACATGAATGAGCTGTAAGTCCGATATATACCGTATTTTTCGCAGTATAAGACGCACTTTTTCTTCCCCACAACTGGGGGGGGGGGGGAGTTGGTGCGTCTTATACGACGAATACACATTTTACATGAATTAAAACTGCCTCTTTCTGCCCCTCTTGATCCTCTCCCCCTCCTGATTCTCCCCTTTGACCCCTCCGATCCTTCCCTTGGCCCCCTTTAGAGCTCCACTCCTGATCCCCCCCCCCCATTGGCGCTTCCTACGGCACCAGCAGCATGCCTCTGAACTGCATCTCGTCTGCCGGTGCATCTTAGTGACGTCACAAACGCGACGCAAGGGAAGGCTGCAGTACAGGAGGAGTGCTGGTAGGAAGCGCGATGGGGTGAGATCAAGATGGGCCAAGGGATGATCATGGATGGGCAGAGGGGAGAATCAAGAGAAGAAAGGGGAGGATCAAGAGGGGCAGGGGGGATCAGGAGGGTCAGGGAGGGTCAAGAGCTCCTGGAGGCTCCCAAATGTGTGTTTGTGGTGTATATATATATATATATATATATATATATGTATATATATATATATATATATATGTGCATATATATATATATATATATATATTTGTGTGTGATGTAGGTGTGTATATGTGTATTTGTGTTTGATTCTGAATATTTTTTTCTTGTTTTCCTCCTCTAAAAACTATGTGCGTCTTATGTGCAGGTGCGTCTTATATGGCAAAAAATACGGTAAGTGCAGGTTAAAAACATTTATTCTTTTTATTGCAGTATAAAATGTAAGCTTTTTTTTTGTAATGATTACTAATTATTAATTAATATAGTAATATATGTTAATTAATCAATAACTGTCATCAATCCAAAATAAAAAGACGTAATCCTTTTTTGTTCCATAAGAACATAATTAAATGATATACCTGTAAAGGTGATCTTTATGCTGTTCAAAGGCTGCAAATGTCACTGTCTGTGTTCAGTCAGCTGCAGAGATGATGAAACTGTCAAATTAGATGGAAAGTATTTATAATATTTGGATTCATCCCCACGAGGCAATCAGCAGCAACACGCAAATGTCAGTGCATAGTAAAATATACATATTGTTTATGGTCCTTTTGGGGGGGGGGTACTATTACTAATTACTAATTAATAAATTAATGTACATTAATAATCAATTCATCAAAGGCTTAATGTATTCTAAAGAGCTAAGCAATAATATATTAATAAACTAAAGGCATTGTAAAATATAGAATATTTGTTGTTCATAATGATTACTAATAATTAATAAATTAATGTACATTACTAATTAATTATTTAATTAATTAATACATTACAAAAAGCTAAGCATGAAAGTATTGATAAACAAAAGCAAGTGTAAATTATAAGTTTGTTGCTCAATTTTTTTACTATTAATATATACCTTTTTTAATGGCTTGCCACGCTATGCGAGGCTCGCAGGCGATGAGCTCCAAAGGCGCTCATCGCCTAAGTGCTCCAAGTTAACGGCTTGCATCGCTACTTGAGGCTTGTTCGGCGATGAGCTCCTTTGGCGCTAATCTCTAAGTCGTACACACCACGCAAAGCGTGATGACGTCTCGTAGTCCGACAATTTTAATATGGAATCCTTTTAGACAACTGGAGATCTTGAATATAATAACTTGCCATCCCCAGTGCAAGACAACTTGCAGTCAAAGAAAGTTTGTCTATATAGTTAAGTGCACTGAACAGTCGGGGACACCACATAACAATACATACATAAATCCATTACAACCCCGGTGGGGGTTAGGCTTAGTGAGTGAGCTATCTCAACTCACTTTAAGCATGTGTCAGGATCTAAATATTAAGTATGTCTGCTTTTTGGTCCCAAGTCTTACATTTTTGCACAGCAATTTGAATTACCACAATTTCCTTGAGATCTATTTCTAGGAGACATGTTTTGCTAATCTTATCGTAAGTTTCTCCCCAAGTAGGCACGTTTTTTTGTTTGTTACAGGTTTAGATGGAGCCAATGGTAAAAGAGATTGTCATCATTACGTCACTGAAAAATGGAGGTTAGATTTCAATCCCTTATGGGTTTGAATTATGAGTTCTGATCGGACCTGCATTCCTGAAATAATGATATTTGCATTTACAGTGTTACGGATAGGACTTTAATCCTCTTGCGTTTCCTCTCTACTACCCGTAGGCTTTATGCCTACATTTGCGGGTTACAGGTTTGAACGCCAGTGGATTCGTAGCAATTTAATGGCGATTTTCGAATGTAACAGTTACGGGCTTGACAGATCAAAGGTTTTGCGGCTACAGAGTTCAGATTTCGACAGCCTGTGGGTTTTTTCTGCCTGTAACTCGCAGATCATTTGCGGGTAGCTGTAAGAAGCCAATTTAATAGCCGTAAGTCTTGCGGGCTCCGTTACGGGCTACGGCTTTACACGTTGGGGGAATTTAATAGGGCTGATAGTATATTGTTTGCAAACAAAACTCTCCCACTTGTTATAAATGAGAATCTAGCGCAACATCGGTTGTTCAAGCCTGTGTTATTGTTCTTTATAGTTTTAGAGTACATAGCACAAATCAACTAAAGAAAAGCATCCCTGTTTTGATTTGGCAAAACTGAGGCATTGACAAGCAGGCTTTTAAAACTTCATTGCGTTACTATAAACCCATCTGTGCAATAATACACATCAAAATACAAGGACTTTTCAGAGGGCATAGGTCTTACATTAGTGCATCTGTATACTTGGATAATTGAATAAAGAAAGGTATCCTTCAGTGCAGAAAACAGATAAATACGGCTATTTGCACTGTTCTATGAAGTTCACAATGTATGACTAAGTGCAGCAAAATGCAGGCTCAGTATTTAAAAAGAAAGGAATGTTTTTGTTCTGTTAATGGGTGAAACTTCTAGAGCAATAGCAGGTTCTATTCAAGGACAGAAATACATAATAAGATGCATAAATTATATACAAATTTGTAATAAATGGGAGTGTAGAAAATTTGCATACAAAGGGAAAATGAAAGAACCTTGTAATTTGAATTCTGCACTCTGACCCTGTTGAAAAATTGTAAGCTTGTGATAACAATAACACTTGTAATTAAGTCAGAAGTTGATGGTTGAGTTTGTTGAACTGAAAGTAAAAGTTATTAGAAACAGTTATAGACTTAAAACAGAATATATGTCTTTTGTTGGGTTTTAGAACAATGAGGCTCATTATCTTGCATTATTAACACATCTCAGTTAAGATATTTCCCATCTCAGAACAGCAGAGCAAAGGAAGGTTATTGATGCTCTAAGAAACACAGTTATACGACCTTGCCTTCACTACCTGCATTATAAAATAGTCAGTAAATAAAGGTGTATTGTTTTTAAGTGCCATTATTCATGTATGCTTAGTGCATTTCCTATTAGGTTCAATGAAGTTTAAACCTTTTTTTCTTTGAATTTTCTCATGCAAAATACTACTTTGGTAATGCTTAATGCATGGTTGTTCATATGCATGAAAATATAATTGTGTTCCATGTCCCTTTAATTTGTGTTCTGCTCATGAAATTTAAAGGGACACTGTATTGGTAAAAAAGTCATGACTCTTTAAAGGTATGAGATGAATATGGTAAAAAGCCATATTGAAATAGTACAGTTGTATAGAGTTGTAAAACAACTAATGTTTTAACTTCTCATTAAATGCCTCAAAGATTTGGCTTTTTGGCTTCCATCCTTCCCCCAATTCCATAGAGTGTAGGAAAGGTGAAAAAAATGCAGTTTCTATCCGCACCAAATAACCATATAGTACAACAGGAATTTGCTGGGAAGCTATCAGCCGTATTAAATTCCCTCAAAGCGTAAAACTGTAGCCCGTAATGTAGCCCACCAGACTAATGGCTGTTAAATTGGCCCTGTAAAGCAACCTGCTAATGATCTACGGGTTACAGGCAGAAAAACCTTACTGGACGTCGAAATTTAAACACCACGGCTGCAAATCTTTTGATCGGTCAAGCCCATAACTGTTACATTCGAAAATCGATATTAAATTGCTACGAATCCACTGGTGTTCAAACTCGTATTCCGCAAATGGAGCCAAAAAGCCAATTGGTACTGGATAGGACTCACAAGAGGGTTTAAATCCTATCCGTAGCACTGTAAATGCAAATATACACACACTACTGTACTTATAATTAAAGATAAAGTGATGTTGGGTATTAAAATTAATAGCACAACATTCTCAAGCTCGCAAATCTGCAATATAAATATATTTTTTTATTTTCGTGTTATATCGATCCCGGCAATCAATGTGTTAATACATATAATGGAACTCGCATGGACTAGAATATCATATTTACTGATTTATTAATATTGCAATTTTTCTGGAATGCAAGTCCGATTGAAACTCGTAATTGAAACACGTAAGGCCTCGAAATCTAACCTCCATTTTGCAGTATCTTAATGAGGAGTATCTCATTTGCCATTGGCCCCGTCTAAACCCGTAACTACAAGTTTGACTAATTGAACATCCAACGTGTTCAAGAATGGTTTACGGGTTTGCGTCTATGGCACATAACACGTGGCATGCTTCAATTTAATAGCTCTGTAACGCAGACAAATTTCAAGCGCGCAGGCTTTGTGGGTGTGCCGATGCAGCTACGGGCTTTGAATTTAATGGGGCTGTTAGTGTATTAGAAACTAAAATAATGGGATTCCCTGTGTAGGAAATTATCTAATGAGGCTTTCCTACTCTATAGCATCCCTGAAATTGACCACAAAATGTAAATTGCAGAGCTGTAAAAGTAATTTTTAAAATATAATTTCTCTGTTTGCAGTATGTTGAAGAAATGTATGAAAAACCTAGAAATGTTACTGCAAAGTTTAGATAAAACAACTTCTTCCTCAGTCCTGTACATAGCAGGGTTAGGTATAATTAATAGAATAATATCAAGTCAGTCCAAAATAATAGGTCCATTTAGTATATCCATTTTATTTACCTAAAACCTTTAAGAGTGAGGAATTCTCACCTCTAGTGTACTGTACAAGGAAAATATGGCATGGCAAGTGCATTAAACTTCTAAATGCTTTATACACATTGTCCACACAAGTCTAACTGATAATTTATCTGATCCTTAAACTAAACATTTTATTGACTACGTATAGACTAGCGACTTGGCCGTCAAAAATTACGGGGCAATCAAATTTGAAGCCATGGGAATGCTGTTTGACACACAATGTAAACCTTTCTGTACTCTGAGGACCTTCAGGGCTCATTGCGAGCCTCGCGCTGAGCACCTTGGGCGATCATCGCGTGGCTCACCATAAGCGCCTTTACGGACCAAAAGCCCAAACCGTAAACTATGCAATCGGAAGTAGCATTTCAGAGCGTGATCATGATCAATTAAGCAAGGCCGTAACTACCCATTTAGAAACAGCCAATAGTAAATTAGACCGTCATCGTGACATTAAAACATGGAGATTAATCGTCAATCAGCTAGCATTTAGAAGTCAGATATACGATTAGACTTGCAATCCGCAAGCATGTACAAAATAATAAAGATGAATGAAGGAAATGTTCTAGTCCATGTGGGTGGCCTGATATGTTTGAACTCCTTGCTCCCTGGGATCAATATAACATGAAAATAAAATGTAGAATTGTTTTTTTTTTTGTTGCAGGTTTGCGAGCTTGAGACTGTTCTGCAATTAATTCTTATGTCTTTCATCGCTTTATAATATTCTATTTCATGCGAGTTCCATTATATGTATTAACACATTCATTGCCAGGATCGAAATAACATGGAAATTAAACATGAAATAAAGTATTTTATATTGCCGATTTGCGAGCTTGAGAATGTTGTGCTAATTTTTCTAATACCTAGCATCACTTTCCCTGTTATTATATGTACAGTAGTGTGTGTATATTTGCATTTAAAGTGCTAAAGATTGGACTTTAACCCCCTTTCGGGTCCTCTCTGATACCCGTTTGCCTTTTGGCTTCATTTGCGTGTTATGGGGTTGAACATCAGTGACTTTGTTGCAATTTAATAGCTAAATTGGAACGTAGCAGTTATGGCCATGCCAGAACAAAAGATTTGTGACCACGTTCCACTTCCCGTAGGCTTTTTTTTTCGCTCCAAAACCGCAGATTGGAAGTGACTTGATTTACGGGGCCAATTTAATACCAGCAAATAGTGATGTCGCAAACATAACATTTTCGGTTCGATTGATGCAAATGTTCGCTAACCGGCGAATCTGGCGAACCGCCATAGACTTCAATAGGCAGGCAGATTTTAAAACCCACAGGGACTCTTTCTGGCCACAATAGTGATGGAAAAGTTGTTTTAAGGGGACTTACACCTGGACTGTGGCATGCCGGAGGGGGATCCATGTCAAAACTCCCACGGAAAATTACATAGTTGATGCAGAGTCTGGTTTTAATCCCTAAAGGGCATAAATTACTTAACATTCCTAAATTGTTTGGAATAACGTGCTTTAAAACATCAGGTATGATGTTGAATCGATCAGGTAGTGTAAGGGTTAGGCCCGCTTCACAGTGACAGACCAAACTCCTCGTTTAACGCACCGCAAACAACCACAAACAGTCCATTTGCACAACAGCAAACTCCCCATTTGCTCAAGGCTGGATACCAACCTTGTCCTCACTGATGTCATTGAAGGTCTCTTCCTCCACCCAGCCACGTACAACACCAAGGGTCCCCGAAAGGTGACAACAAGCCCCCTGGGACGCCTGCTGTGTTTGGTCTTCCACCTCCTCAAAGCCACCTTCCTCCTCTGACTCCTCTTCTTCAGACTCCTCTTATGCATTGCCTCTCTCTGCATTATTATAAGGTGTGTTAAGTAGTACTACTCTTATCAGTTTAATACCTGTTACATCACCTATCAGGGGACGTGTATAAGGCCTGGATTTTTGGAACCGGGAGATGGAAAAAGATGCTTGGTTGGTCCTCCCACTTCCATTTTGGGGCACGGCGCGTGCAATCTAAGGTGCCACCAGATAGGAGTGGTGTGTTTGTAAGTACTACTCTTATAAGTTTAATACCTGTTACGTCACCTATCAGGGGGCGTGTATAAGGCCTGGATTTCTGGAACCGGGAGATGGAAAAAGATCCTTGGTTGGTCCTCCCACTTCAATTTTGGGGCACGGCGCGTGCAATCTAAGGTGCCACAAGATAGGAGTGGCGTGTTTGTAAGCACTACTCTTATCAGTTTAATACCTGTTACGTCACTTATCAGGGGGCGTGTATAAGGCCTGGATTTTTGGAACCGGGAGATGGAAAAAGATGCTTGGTTGGTCCTCCCACTTCAATTTTGGGGCACGGCGCGTGCAATCTAAGGTGCCACCAGATAGGAGTCGCGTGTTTGTAAGTACTACTCTTATCAGTTTAATACCTGTTACAGCACTTATCAGGGGGCGTGTATAAGGCCTGGATTTTTGGAACCGGGAGATGGAAAAAGATACTTGGTTGGTCGTATCACTTCAATTTTGGGGCACGGCGCGTGCAATCAAAGGTGCCACCAGATAGGAGTGGCATGTTTGTAAGTACTACTCTTATCAGTTTAATACCTGTTACAGCACCTATCAGGGGGCGTGTATAAGGCCTGGATTTTTGGAACTGGGAGATGGAAAAAGATACTTGGTTGGTCGTATCACTTCAATTTTGGGGTACGGCGCGTGCAATCTAAGGTGCCACCAGATAGGAGTGGCTTGTTTGTAAGTACTACTCTTATCAGTTTAATACCTGTTACGTCACCTATCAGGGGGCGTGTATAAGGCCTTGATTTTTGGAACCGGGAGATGGAAAAAGATGCTGGGTCAGTCCTCCTACTGTCACAGGGCCGGGAGGGCGACCCCTCGTCAGGCTACCTGGTTGATCCTGCCTCAAAGATTAAGCCATGCACGTTTAAATACACACAGCCGGTACAGTGAAACTGCGAATTGCTCATTTAATCAGTTATAGACTGGTTCCTTTGATCGCTCCATCTGTTACTTTGATAACTGTAGGAATTAGAGAGCTGATACATGCCGACGAGCGTTGACTCCCCGGGATGGGTGCACTTATCAAAAATTAGGTATTGTTGCAACTGCTGCTGTTGCAGTGACCAGAAAAATTTACGTTTGTTTCCCAGGCAGAAACTGCCCTAAAACATTGCGTCTTGAACCCTAGTTGGTGGCGGATAAGTCACACAAGTCATGCGGCATTCAAAGATAAAATACTGCAGCTTGTGGACCATTTTTAGCTCAAGGAAGCTCATCTCATCAGCCCTTTTTTAGTCTAATGTATCGCCCAGTGTCAGTCCGTTCGGGATCCATCCCTCATTCATCTTTATAAAGGTGAGGTAATCTAGACTTTTTTGACCTAGGCGACTTCTCTTTTCAGTGACAATACCTCCTGCTGCACTGAAGGTCCTTTCTGACAGGACACTGGAAGCGGGGCAGGCCAGAAGTTCTATGGCAAATTGGGATAGCTCAGGCCACAGGTCAAGCCTGCACACCCAGTAGTCAAGGGGTTCATCGCTCCTCAGTGTGTCGATATCTGCAGTTAAAGCGAGGTAGTCTGCCACCTGTCGGTCGAGTCGTTCTCTGAGGGTGGATCCCGAAGGGCTGTGGCGATGCGTAGGACTGAAAAAGCTCTGCATGTCCTCCATCAACAACACGTCTTTTAAACGTCCTGTCCTTGCCGCCGTGGTCGTGGGAGGAGGAGGATTACTTTCACCTCTTCCCCTGTTAGATTCCCTTTGTGCTGTGACATCACCCTTATACGCAGTGACATGTGACATCACCCTTATACGCATACTTTTTAATTTCATTTGGAACTGCTGCATCCTTTCTGCCTTGCGTTAATTCGGTAACATTTCAGGTACTTTGTGCTTATACCAGGGGTCTAGTAGCGTGGACACCCAGTACAGGTCGTTCTCCTTCAGCCTTTTTATATGAGGGTCCCGCGACAGGCACGACAGCATGAAAGACCCCATTTGCACAAGGTTGAGTGCCGAGCTACCCATGTCCCATTCCTCGTCCTCAGTGATCTAACTGAAGGTATGTTCTTCCCCCCAGCCACTTACAACACCATGGGTACCAGATAGGTGACAGCGAGCACCCTGGGAGGGCTGTTGTGATTGGTCTTCCTCCTCCCCCTCAAACCCACATTCCTCCTCTGACTCCTCTTCCTCACAATCCTCCTCCAGCGTTGCCGCAGGTCCAGCAAGCGATGCTGATAAGGCTGTTTCTGGTGGTGATGGTGACCACAACTCTTCCACTTCTTCATCACGCTTATCTACGGCCTGATCCAACACTCTTCGCAGGGCACGCTCCAGGAAGAAAACAAATGGTATGATGTCGCTGATGGTGCCTTCTGTGCGACTGAAAAGGTTTGTCACCTCCTCAAAAGGACGCATGAGCCTACAGGCATTGTGCATGAGCGTCCAGTAATGTGGCAAAAAAATTCCCAACTCCGCAGACGCTGTCCCAGCACCCCGGTCATACAAATACTCGTTAACGGCTTTCTCTTGTTGGAGCAGGTGGTCGAACATTAGGAGTGTTGAATTCCAACGTGTGGGGCTGTCACAAATCAAGCGCCTCACTGGCATGTTGTTTCGCCGCTGGATATCTGAAAAGTGCGCCATGGCCGTGTAGGAACGCTTGAAATGGCCACACACCTTTCTGGCGTGCTTCAGGACGTCCTGTAAGCCTGAGTTCTTGTGCACAAAGCGTTGTACGATCAGATTACACACATGTGCCATGCACGGCACATGCGTCAACTTGCCCAAATTCAATGCCGCCAACAAATTTCTTCCGTTGTCACAAACCACTTTGCCAATCTTCAGTTGGTGCGGAGTCAGCCATTGATCCACCTGTGCGTTCAGGGCGGACAGGAGTGCTGGCCCGTGTGACTCTCTGCTTTCAAGCAAGTCAACCCCAAGACGGCGTGACACTGCCGTATCCGGGATGTGGAATAGTATCTGGGGAGCTAGGGGGGTGCCGTTGATGTGGAGAAAGACGCAGCAACAGAAGAGGACTCACCAACTCCTCTGCAGAGCCACGCATTCCATGCTTGGCAGGCATCAGCAGGTTTACCCAATGCACAGTGTAGGTGATATACCTGCCCTGACCATGCTTTGCAGACCAGGTATCAGTGGTCAGATGGACCCTTGCCCCAACACTGTGTGCCAGACATGCCATTACTTCCTTTTGCACAATCGAGTACAGGTTGGGGATTGCCTTTTGTGAAAATAAATTTCGTCCGGGTACCTTCCACTGCGGTGTCCCAATAGCTAACATTTTTTTGAATGCCTCAGACTCCACCAGCTTGTATGTTAAAAGCTGGCGAGGGCTAAGAGTTCAGACAAGCCAGCTGTCAGATGCCGGGCAAGGGTGTGACTTCTTACGCTCAAACATGCCCTTGACAGACACCTGACTGTGGGGAGATGAGCAGGAACAGCTAGAGGCGAGAGACAGAGTGGCGGATGGTTGAGAGGGGGCAAGGAGGACAGCAGTGGTTGACGTGGACGAAGATGCTGGACCAGGAGGAGGATGGCGGCTTTGAGTTTGTGTGCTGCTTGTACTCATGTGTTGATCCCATTGGCGTTTGTGATGTGACATCATGTGCCTTCGCAAAGCAGTTGTACCTAGGTGGGTGTTGGACTTCCCACGACTCAGTTTCTTTTGGCACAGGTTGCAAATGGCATCGCTGTTGTCACAGGCAGACACACAAAAAAAGTGCCACACTGCTGAGCTCTGCAGTGACGGCGTTCTGGTGGTGGCAACAGCATGCGTTGATTGGCGTGCTGTCTGGCTGACCTCGGGTGCCGATGCATGCTGTCTGACTGTGCCACTAGCTCCTTGCGATGACCTCCCTCTGCTTCCAACTCGTCTCCTCCTCTCTGTCTCCCCATTTGAAATTTCCCCCTGTTCTTCTTCTCTTCTAGCGAGCACCCACGTGACATCCACGGACGCATCGTCATCATCATCACCTGCTTCACTTGTATCTGACAACTCAACAAAGGAAGCAGCAGCGAGTACATCATCATCATCATCACACCATACGTACATGTGTGTAATGCTGCCTGACTAAGACATATCCCTGTTATCTACATCCTCTGGCAATAACTCTTCTGACTGATCAATTGAAGCGGCTGTGGTACAAGTGTTGGTGGTGGCGGCAGGCGGGCGAGTGGTAACTTGAGAGGTGCCCGAAGCTAAGCTGGAGGAGGATGGTGCGTCAATCTTCCGAGCGAAAGCTGTAGAAGATTGGGTGTCCTGTGTTAGCCAGTCAACTATGTCCTCAGAAGTTTTTGAGTTCTGGGTAACTGGCCTCTGAACACTGGACATTATTGTAGGGCCAAAGGGAATCACAGCACCACGACCACATCGGCTCCTGCGGATTGGCCTGCCTCTGCCTGTCATTTTTTTTGTGATTAGTGGTACTATGTGTGCAAGCTACTGTGACAACAGATATGAGTGGCACTGTGCACTTGCAGAAGTTGGCAGAGTAGACTTTGTAGGCCTGACACACACGCTTGCAGACAAGTAACTGCTATTCAATGTATTACAGTAAAAAATGTATTCTTTGTTTAAATGTGGACTACTGACTGTAACACCAGATATGAGTGGTGGCACTGACTGGGCAAGTGGGCACAGTTTATGCTGTGAGCCTAAGACACACACGCTGGCAGGCAGGCAAATGAAATTAGAAAAAAGTGTTGCTTTTTTTTAAATGTAGACTGCTGGTACACCACCAGATTGGATTGGTTGCACTGGGCACAGTATAAGTTGTGAGCCTGAGAGACACACACAGACTAGCGGTCAGGCAAATTAACTTAGATTTAACAAAATACAATTTTGTTGTTTTTAAATGTCGACTGCTGGTACACCATCTGATTGGATTGGTTGCACTGGGGACGGTATCAGTTGTAAACCTGAGACACACACAGACTAGTGGTCAGGCAAATGAACTTCAATTTAACAAAATACAATTTTGGGTTTTTTAAAGGTAGACTGCTGGTACACCACCTGATTGGATTGGTTGCACTGGGCACAGTATCAGTTGTGAGCCTGACACACACACTGGCTAGTAGGCAGGCAAATGAACTTAGATTAGACAAAATAAAAGTTTTGTTTTTTAAAAGTAGACTGCTGGTACACCACCAGATTGGATTGATTGCACTGGGCACAGTATCAGTTGTGGGCCTGACACACACATTGGCTAGTAGGCAGGCAAATGAACTTAGATTAGACAGAAAAAAACAAAAAAACAGACTGATGTTATAGCCCTAAAAAGGGCTTTTTGGGGTGCTGTCCTTGCAGCAGAGATCAAAAGAGTCCTTCAGGACTGTATTAGACACTGTGTACAGTAGCCTAGCTATGGTTTTCCCTATTGAATTAGTATCACCTACACTCAGCCTCCTCTCAGTAAGACTGCAACATGATATGTTCGCCGGGAACAATCCGCCGGCGAACTATTCACAACATCTCTACCCGCAAGTCTTATGGGCTAAATTACGGGCTACGGTTTTACACATTGAGCTAATTTCATAGGGCTGTAGGTGTTTAACCCCTTTGCGAGTCCTATCTGATACTTCTAGGATATTCTTCTATATTTACCATGTACAGTTTTGAAAACATTTGCAGACTTGAGGAATTGTAGCAATTGAATTTGTGATTGATCGTCAAGCCCATAAATGTTGCAAAGGCTTAGATGGGTCGGAGTTATGATTTTAACCACTGCAGGGATTTTCAGCCTGTAACCCACAAATCGTTTGCAGGTAGCTAAAAGACACCAGTTGAATAGCAAATTAGCTTACAGGCTACATTATGGGCTCCAGTAACCAACAATTGCTCAATTGAATAGGGGCCATAGTCTTCCAGCATGCATTTCAGTGGTTTCATATGCTATAAGCCCTATAATCTCTGCTGTTCAGGTGTTTTGTCCAAACTGGCTGCCATGGAACAGGAAAGAAAAGAAGAAGGCCCAGCAATATCTAGAGTAGAGAGTTTTTTGAAAGATTTAAAGCTCCCAACGATTTTGGACCAGGAATTGGAAAGTTTAAATAGAACGATTACTGTAGAGGAAATTTCTTTGGCAGTTAAAAATGTTAAATCACATTCAGCCTCGGGGCCAGATGGCTTCAGTAATCAAGTTTACAAAATATGTTTACCTGTGATTATTGAACATTTGAGGGACATGCTTAATGAAATTAAAGAAACGGGGGTAGCTCCCTCAGAAATGCTTTCATCTAATACTATAACTATACCCAAATCAGAACAAGATCCAATGCTCTGTAGGAATTATAGGCCCATTTCCCTACTGAATTAAAACTTAAAGATCTACGCAAAAATGTTGGCATCCAGGATGAATTGGGTAATTAAAAAAATAAGTTTAATTAATCAGACGGGCTTCGTGGTGGGTAGACAGGGAGAGGAGAAATGTAGGAGATTGTTGAATCTGATTTAATTTTCTACGTTGCAGAGAATTCCAACAGTTTTCCTCTCTCTTGATGCAGAAAAGGCATTTGGTCATTTGAGTTGGAAATAAATGTACCAAACCTTGGACAAATTCAGCTTTGGGAAATTTGGTAGGAGAGCAAGTGGTGCTTTATATTCAAATTGACTGCTTCTGTAATGGGGCCAGGATATATTTCTAGAGTTTTCCATATTACTAATGGAACAAGACAGGGCTGCCCCCTGTCACCCTTACTGTTCGCCCTTATGATTGAACCGCTGGCTGAAGCAATAAGGGCTTTGGATGAAATAAAGGGATTGATTATAGGGAAGCAGGAACATAAAACACTTATGTTTGCTGATGATAATGTTTTGTGTATGACCAATCCAACGGAATCTCTAAGAGCTCTTTAGAGAGTTTTGAATGTGTACAGTTCAGTGTTTGATTATCAGGTGAATATTATAAAGTCTGAGGTTTTTGCTATTAATATACAGCTGAAAAATGCCCTGAATAATATCTATATAAGTGGTTTATGAATAAAATAACACACTTGGGAATAAATGTTACTTAAAATCTGAGACAAATAATTGCTAACAACTGTAATAGACTCTATCAAAAGATTAATACTTTGATAATTGCATGGGAGGATAAGAAAGCTTCATTTGCTGGTAGGATTGCCATAACAAAAATGTCTTTGCTCCCAAAGATAAATTATCTGTTTCGGTGTATCCACTTAAAATTGCCTAATTATGTAATAAAAAAAATGTCAGCTCTTAATTGACAGATATATACATCAAGATATGCCAGTTAGAGTTAAGAGGGCCATTATGTTTATACAATTTGAGAAAGGAGGTTTTGGCTATCCGAACTTTATTACGAAGCTACAATGATGTCACATATTGTCAGGTGGTTTGATCCAAAAGGCAGTTATACATGGAACCAGATGGAAAATGAAATGACTTAATGGTTTAACGCTGGGACACTTGGAAGACCCCCAGCATAGGGGGGTTAATTTTAGATGCCGGGGGTATTTGGCGTACCCCCCACAGCAGGTCTTATGTTTAGAACTGCCTCGGAGGTACCAATCGTGCCCCCAACGGCAAGTGATGAGGTGAGAAACCTGCAAGATCATCTCGCAGACCTTTAACTTCTCCTGTCAGTTTGACTTGGTCATTGTGGAACTGCTGTGCTGCAAGCTCATACGTTGCTAGCCTCAGGTCTAATTTAATAGCGTTGGTAAACTGTCATATTTCCAGCTCGCAGCCTTAACATTCAAACCTTGTTATAACGTTTTTCAAATGTAATGGGGCTGTAGGTCTGGTGTAGAATACAGTGCAGTAAAGGATGTGAAATCAGTGCTACTCTTTTGTTCAACTGCATAGTATTTAGTATTATTGTTTTACTTCCTATGCATTAATTACCATTAATCCAACACAAGATGGATTTTTTTCAATCATGGTAGACTTTTACATTTACTAGGCAGGAAATAGGCAAATTTCATGCCCTATGGACCAATTTCTTTGGTTATTTTGTGGGTCGTTATTGGGTTGAGGGAAAGTGGTGTTAATTGGTTCAGTTCCTGACAGCCATTATTTCCCAGGAATGATACAAGGCTCCCCAGATAGGAAGAATCTACATATGCCAGGACTATTCATCTACACAGTGCAGTAGTATACAATTTTATCTAGCCATAATTCCCCAAACCTTCTTTTCTTGGTTGAGCATTACCCCTTTGTTAATTTGGCAAACATTGTAGTCTTCTAAAACAAAGAATCAAATTAAAGAAGAGTTAAGCCTGTTGCATTTGTTCTGTGTGTAGCTTCATCTTTTGCTACCAGAAATTTAGGTAACTGTATCCTGAGTATTACAGACACAATGAAGTCCATCACTGTGAGATAGCCCTAGATGTATTCCTAGCTGATCTGAACACCACCATTTGATTTAGAGTCAGAAGCCACAGAAAGGGCAAAAGGCATTGGGTAAATGCAAAAGGTGATGGGCAAGCAATCCATATTTAGTAAGAAGCAACCATGAGAAATTGGTGCTTGCAAAGTAACATGGCTATGTTAGCATACAGAAGATTAACACTAACTCTTGATCAGTCTCAAAGTTATATATTTTTGTCACTGAAAAAAAAACCTGACATTTTATAATTCTCAGTAGCTGTTTTGAACCTCTGCCCAAAGCAAGGTCTTAAAGTTGAAGTCAAGCAATATACTGCTATAGTAGGTAATGAGTCCCTATTGTTTGTCCATACAACAGAGAATAAAGGCTTGGTTAAGAGGCTTAGAGACAAATCAATGGATTAATGTATTTTTGTTATTAAAAAGTATCATATAGTTATAATAAATGATTAAATAAGTGAGTTAATGTCAGACTGTTTTAAAACAGTGTTTCCCAACCATGATGTTAAAGTCAGTACCACATTTTTATTGCCTGACAAACACATAGCAGTATCACTATTCATCCCTTTTTAATGTTCCATATACTGTATGTATTTCAACTGCTTCACTGCCTATGGAGCTCAATGAGCACCTAATTATGAGCAGTATATAAAAGCTTTGTGCAACCTGTTGTTGAAATTGTACACATTAATATAATATGTTTAGTAGTGTGTCTTGCATTTAATTATACTTGCTGTTACTGAACTACCTTGTGATGCGATTGTTTAATAAGAATTTTCTCTGAATAGAAGCAGGCCTTCAAGTTTAATTACTGAAATAAGAAATGCTTTGCTGATAGCTTGTCACAGTGCATTAGAGAGAAAACATTACAGTATATATACGGTATCTTGATCTTTGATCTTGAAAACACTTATTGTTCACAAGGTGTGCACCATACACTCTGGGTATAACTGTAAGAATTCATGAACCTTTCTTAACTGTAGCTTTAATAACCCTTAAAGCTACAATTTCTTTTAATTTAGAATTAGGTATTTATAGCCAGTTGGATAGATTACATACATATTTATCCAGTGAAAGCAAATGGATTTGTTACACAAATTACTATAAAGTCATCAGAACAAAGAATAAAAGGAAAGTCTCAGACCTTCCACAGCGCAGGGTGTATAAAACCTATATTCAGTAACCAAACATGTTTCACTCTATTTGATAGAATTCATAGCTAATGCCTATTCATTCAGCTTTGGATTTTTACTGTTTTTCTTTAAATATTCATTCAATATCCTGCTGCCTAAATATATGCCTAAATACAAGATGAATCCCATCATTCATGGTGTATCATTATGAGAGTAGATAGATAGATGTAGCTGAAGAATAATAAAGTAAATGGTGGAAGAACTCACTATTATCTACGGAAATTCCTAAATTATGGGGTAATGAGTGACACAAAAGCCCATGAACAGTGGCCTCAAGTAATTATGTTATAGGGATAACCTTGGAGGTTAGTGCATGGATTACTTGACTACCTATAGGCACAAAGTGCATTAGATTAAATGGTACATTAAAGAGTTTACCTCAAAGCCTTTCTGGTTGGTGGTGGCTATATAGCATTCCAGGTTAACTACAGGAGTGATATGATCTACCTGGGGAATTTTAGGTCGGGGCATCTTTGAAGAATTTAGGCTATAGGAAGGGTGAATGGTGTTTTCCGAAGACTTTATGCCTGGGGATAGGTAAATGATTCATTTGGTGACCACAAGTTAAAGAGTGGGTACATATGGTTAACCCTTTGATATGGATTATATATAAAGGAAATCGTGGATGTATGTAGTTTTACTGTGGATCTTATATCTGTAATTTATTTTTTTAGCATGAACTGATTGAATGGGCACCTTGGAATGGCTTAAAGACTTCTATGGGATAGATAAATATACAAGAACATATTTCCAATGAAAAAGCTAGACTGTTTAACTCTACTCTATGAAATAGCAACACCGAATACCATAGACTGTTGAGAAAATATGCTAATTAATTTCAGATCTTTGCAAGTGTACACTAAAAATGTTTGAGTGCAATGCAATAACAGTCCATGATATTATTCATGAAAATCAATATAAAGCATAACATTTTTCAGTTATTTTTAACACATGATTTTCACGCTTAAAAATTCAGCTAAGGCAATATAATCAGGGTCTAAGTTAGGTGAGCTATTAGCTCTTTATTACTTTCTTTGAATGGAGTAGCTATATAGCAAATAGGTTTTTCCAGTATTTAGATCTCACTCTTGAATGTTTAATTCTAATGACTTAGATTATATTGATCTAAATGTAGGTGTAAAACAGAAAGATGATTATAAGAAAGCAATACTTACATTTTTATCATGCACAATAAAATTACAGAATAGCTATTAGTTTATCAACACTATACATTGTATATACTGTACATTATGTTACAAGTAAAATATACCCGTATAATTTATTTAAATGATTAGCCTGTGGCTTGCATTGTTTGCTGCTTATGTGTGAGAATACAGTTATAGCTGCAATCAAAAAAAAAAAACTTTAGCCCTTCAGGAACAACCTTTTTAGATCTCTTAGGATCCTTGTTATAGGAATTGTGAATTAGTCCAGAGTAAGGCAAAGCAAAGACGTGATAGGGATAAACACAGTAAAGGAATTTAGGCGTAAAGATATCCTGATAATGCTCAAAAAATTATCTTAGTATGATTTTTAGGCCTGGGTGTTATTACTTAGATGCGTACCAAAAAATTGTCCTATGGATCCTATTTTGGAATCCTTGAACAACCAACCATGGTTGTACAGAAGCACCTTTTATGCAGCCTTTTTTAAAATTATTATTGCCACATACTAATTTAAAAAAATTCAATCTTTATTTGTACATTTAAAATATTGTTAAAAATGCAACAATTAAAAAATTCATGTTAAACCCAAGGTTTTTAATCCTTGGAGTTTTTTGACGTCCAGCAAATTATTAAAGGTTTATTTCGGTTTTAATTTGGTTGTTATTATATTCTTTGCTTTGATCATAGCTTTTTTATTTAATTACTTTATTATGCTCAAGTCAATAAAAGATTTTGTTTTTCAGTTCAACTGTATTTGAGTATTTTTGGTTATTTTTCCTTGATCAAATCCTTATCAGGTACCCTGGATTTTAATTTACATAAGATTAAGATTTTTACATAAGATTTTATAATCCTTTTATCTGTTTATAGATTTGTTTATTCATACAGCACTTCACTTGAGTATATGCTTTAGGTGCCTTTATGTTTCTTTTGTGTTAATCTTTTACCCTGTTTATTTATGTTAATTCGTGATTCTATTACTTAAAGTGCATTTTAATTCAAATTGTGCTATTCAAAACTGTTATTTTAAAGTGCTTGTGCTATTGTGACTTAGTGCTAATTTATTCTTATATTGTTGAAATAACTTTTTACCTCGTGACTGTTAGTTTGTCACAGTCACTACTTTACCTTATTCATTTATAGTGCTAGTGCTGTTATCCTGATATCCTGAGTTGTAATTGAGCCAAGCTTTTTAGGTAGATAGAATGGTTGTTATATGTCATTAAATATATATTTGTGTGTTTAAAAAAAAAACAGAAAAAAACAACTAAAACATTGCTATTCCTTTTTGAAGCAAACTGGCCAAAACTGTACTCCAAATTCCTTTTCCTGTAACTTATGGATAGCGATACAGAATATGTTGGCGCGTTACAAATAAACGATAATAATAATAATAATAATAATATTAATAATAATAATAATAATATTCCAACTGATGAGTTTTCAATGGATTTTTATATTGGCAGAATTTAACTTGCTTCTATGACCCTCTTAATAAATGCAAACACACACATATATATATATATATATATATATATATATATATATATATATATATATATATATATATATATACACATATTAATGCATATATCTTTACTATACATTATTTGCCTCCTGGCTGTTTAAAGATATTTAGCATTTTTTGGGAGTTCTATTCAGGAGCTATTTCATTTATCATATGTTCTGGTAATCAGAAATTTGAAGCCAAAGTAAAATAACACTGAAATTAAATAAGACTTAACCTTGCAATATGTCTGTTCCTTTATGATGATAAATGGCGCAACCTGTAACAAACAAGATACAAAACTTGGAAAAACGAGAGTGATAAAAACATTATAAATATATAGTAGAATATTTCACCATTCAATGCTGTTTCATTTAACTTTGTTAGAGAGGAAGTGTCTTGAGAAGCAGTACAATTCAACCAATCAGGGAGTAACGTTGTTATTCCCACCCCAAAGGCATAGCATCTCCTGCAAGAAGCTATGTGTAAACCACAAAGTATGTGTAAACTCAGGGCACTTGCCTAGTCTACCTTATGGTAAAGCTGGGCCTACCTAAAAGGCCCTCAACAAGACCACTCCAGCCTAAAACTCTCATTTGATCTTTAAATATTCCCCTAACTGCCCTTCTGCTTGCGACTTAACCACAAATCAGTACTGAAGGTAGACAAGAGTTGAAAAAATATCCTTATGGAATTCTCTATATTGCACTGTCAGAATTTCACTCCTTTTTATTGCTTTATTCACACTCTTCATATCTACTATTCAAGAATGTTTGCAGCCATGGTCCCTAATGTCCATTAAACAAGTTCTCCTATAAAACACAGTAACTGCCTCCTCTCTGTAGATCATGACATCTGATCAGACCATCATCCACACCATCTACACCCATTTAAATTGGAAGCTATCATGACACCGAAAGTACCAGTATTTACCAGTATTTATTTTATAGCTTTGTCTATTTTCAGAATTGATCTTAACCCCTTAACTTAGAGCTACTGAAAATGCAGAATGTGCAAGTGCTCAATAAAGAAGTGCTAATAAATATCTTGTGAATACATAAAAGTACAAGCATAATAATTGTTATATGAGATCAAATATGTTCATCACGACAGAACAAATACAGTGTCCCTAGAAGCATTTTTAATTTCTGACTGGAGTAGCTCCATAACTCTTACTTTATTTTCTATTTTCTAATAACTATGACAAACTTTATACTATAACAAAACAACAAAGTCAGAGGTGCTCAATCAGAGAACGAACTAACCTTAATAGGTTAGTTCTATGGACATGATAATCCACTCTGAGAGCAACCTCTTATAGCTCACTTGTGCCCTTCATAGGGAGAAATATCCTGTAGTATATCAGTCTGGTCCCACTCACTAGCGTGACCCAACCCTGAAATACCAGGCAATTCTACCCTGAGCAGGAGAAACAGCAAACCCCAGACGTACGGCCTTCATTGGGCCTCATCAGTGACGTGTAGCTTTATACTAACTTTATACTATACCAAGAAAATTATGAACTTAACATGTATGACCCATTGACGATCACATGTTCTCAAAATACTTCCTGTATTATAAACTTTCCTTCATTATCTTGTATCAAAATGCAATGGAATATAAAAATAATATAGTACTCTTCTATGTAATACAATATTAATTATTATGATATTAATGTGCTTTTTCAGTTTAGTAATTTTTATAACAAGCATTAAGTTGCCAAAGCCATCGATTGTATTACCATTTTTGTTCTATCTATATATTTTCCATTTAAACTTTCTGATTCAGATATTAGTTTGAGGACTGCTTTACATTTTTTTTAAATATGGTTCTAAATCATGTTACAAGTGATAGTGTCTTTCCCCAGTCATAATTTACAGGACTTTAATATGTTAATTGAATCCCTTATTCATTGACCTGACAATAAGAATCTTGTACACAGCACACACCAGGGTTGGAATGACTGCATCTTTTCTTTTACAAGTTTTGTGATAACAACAGGACCTTTTTTTCTTAAGGTCACTGACTTTGGTTTCCAGTTTTCAGTCTTTCCCCTTTGCCCCGAAAGAAAAAAAAATTGATCAGAATAAATTTGTCTCTCTCCATTAATGAGTGTTTTAAAAAAATGCTTACTTTTTTCCCTGAAGAATGTCGGATTTGTATCTCTGCCCCCTTACAAATTTACAAGATATTTCTGCCACTTTGTTTTTCGTTCACACAAGGGAAATAACAAAGGTTCCTGTGATGACTGTGGCACATCACCATGGTTACGATTCAGAGATACGGTAAAAAGCAATTATGGTGAAACAGAGGAAGAAATGTGCCCTTTTGTCAGAATTTCATAACAGCTGTAATAACAGGACAGCAGCAGAACGAATGTAAAATAACTCAAATATTGTGGCATGCTAAATGCCAGCACATTAAAAATGGGATTTCACTGTCACATTATTGAAAATGACAGGAAACATTAATTCCAGATGCTCTGAGATGCTTGTTAGAGGACAGAAGAAGGCAAACTAGTGTATTTAATGTAGTGACTTAAACACTGAGTTTGATGTTGTCCTGGGAGTGTTTTATATACACAGTCATAACATGAGCAAAATAATGTCTAAAACTGAATCTAAAATATGTTGCTGTATATAACTCTCCCCCTCATCTTAATAAGCATTTATCTAATTATTAACAACTGTCCATGGGCGGAGGTAAGAAATAATTGTTTTGACTTGTATGAATCTATGTTTACAGAACTGTGTCAAAGCTTGCAGAGGCAAAAGAATGGTGGGATCAGGGGCAAGGAAGCAAAGGCTTACGGTTTTACAGTGAGGAGCTTCATCAACAAGAAGATCAGTCCAAAAAAGCAAGGAGTGGTTCTCTTCAACTGTGACCCTGGTTATAGTATACAGCAAATTAAGGTACTGGCAGATGGTATAGAAGCACTGGAATGAGGCAATCCGTAACTAGCTGATGGTACAATGGCACTGATTGGAGGTACTCAGTATCGCTCACATTAAAGGATGATATAGTGCCACTGGTATGAGGCATTCTGTGGTTTAGGAAAATAAGCTCTGACTAGCACACTGTAAGCCCAACTAGGGTGTTTGGTTGAAGGGAACTTAGAGGATGTGAACCATGAACAGAAAAGGTAAGTATAGAATGAGTGGAGGGTTGTATAAAGACTGGTTAGGTTGGAACATGCCTAGTGAGAATTATTGGAAATGAGACACTGTCCCTTGCAATTTTGCAAGTTATCTCTCACTAGAACTCCTGCAAGTTGCTGAAGGCAGGCAAAGTGGGTCTTGGTTATTTTCTCATAATATCCCTCCCTCTAGAGATGGCCTTTAGATGGCTCAGGCTGGGTTTGGATGGATATTGACAAAAACAGGCTTTTTAATTTACTTTGGAAAAGTAAAGGTTGTTTGTTTGCTGTGCATACCATTTATTGTACAGATGAAAGAGGGAAGGAACGAACTTAGGAGCTTGCATAGAGTTCTAGTAAAAGTGTAGTTTTAGTATGAGTGTGGGCGTTTAAATAAAAGGAGGAAGTTCAAAGAAAAGGGGGAAATTGTTGTGCAGAAAGGGAAGAAAGAAGCAGAAAGAAGGGTAAAGTAAAAGAGGAAAAACAAGGGACAAAAAAAAAATTGTTTTTATTAAGGTACAGAAAAACAAGCTTTATACAAATAAACTGACTTATTTTCTCACTGTATTTTTGTAATTTACTCAGTGTGCGACCTGCAAACGGAATGCACTGTTGTAGCAGATGATCCAGGGTCCATACCTCTGTTTTGCCTCCTTTTAAGCTCAAATTAGAGAACTGGAGAAGTGATTTGCAGCACTTCGTGATATTGCTCTACTGGAAAGGGAGTTGGTGCTTACTGAGCAAAGCTTAGCTAGCATGTAGGGTGGAGTTACGACTAGTGAGGATGTCCAGGGAGGTAGCTGGGTTGCAGTTACAAGCAGAAGCAGAAGCAATAGGAGGAGCCAGGCCAGTTCTGAATTGACAAGACCCAATATATTTCCCAGATTGAGTGAAACTGTTGCAGATGTCCATTCAGGAATGGCAATGCCAGATCAAGCTGTTCATAGCAGCCGGGAGATCTGTTCTACTGGAGAAGTGGGAGGGCAAAAAATGCAGAGCAACAGACAGGTTTTGTTGGTAGGGACTCTATTGTTAGGAAGGTAGGGTCATTTTTAAATCTTCAGATAGGTCTGACCCTTTTTTTATAGCAACTTTCTCCTTAAGTGTAATAATATTCACACAATAAATGATATTACATTTTTTTATTGAAACTTTTTAAGAAAATGTAACAACGTTGCTGAAAAACAAATTGTTTAAAAAATAAAATACATACTTTCCACTTATGATACATAGGCCCTCATTCTATTATCGGCCATAGGAGATGCGGGGCCGCAAGGACCGGCCGCAAGCTATTCGCCTATTTTATTCCCTTCCAGCTGAGGATTCCGGCAGGCTTGCGGCCGGCGCCTTGCTATCCCTTGCGGCCGCAGGCGCCGGAGGAAAGCCTTTGATCTTAAACGGCCGCAAGAGTTTCGGCCGTAAGAAAATCCTGGTTGCTATTCAATTGCTCCGGGAAACCTCTCAGCAAGGCTAAAACTGAGCCGCAGCTTACTTGCAGCAAAAAGGTCCCGCAGGCACACAATTAAGCACATTTTAAAGCCATAATAAAGCCATCCTGCACTCTTATGAGACTATAAAGTGATTGTAGGTGTTAGGATTAATAGCACAACATTCCCCTACACTCAAATCCGTAAATATTTTTTTATATTATTTATGTCACATATCCATGTAAAAAGTCCAGAGGGCTTGGAGCACCTCAGACCCGCCCACGCTGCGGCCGGAAAATAAACAGTTAATGTAATCTCGGATTTGGGCTGATGTGCAAGCTTGAGAGGGGGTTGCTATTAATCCTCATGTCACCCATAATGATCCCTAGCATTTACAGAGCTTTACAGTGCCGTCTTGAATTTATTTTTGCATTTAAAGATTTCTGACCTTACGGCCGATTGCAAGATATCCGGCCGGCCGTAAGGGGATATCCTTGCGGCGCCGTATAATTGAATTGCAAGTTAACGGGAGCCCCGCAAGGAATCGCAGCTTTGCGGCCGATTTACGGCCGATAATAGAATGAGGGCCATAGTAATTACATATATACAAAAAATGGATGTGTTTTAGAATTTATATTCTTATAAATTGGCAGATCAGAGCATATATATAGGAAATAATTTGAATGTGTATACTAGGGAAATTGTAAAATATATATTGATATTTGATTTAATTATCTTTTGTTATTAATATCATCACATATATAATTGTACGCTCACAATTATATATGTGATATTTGATTTAATTATCTTTTGTTATTAATATCATCACATATATAATTGTGAGCGTACGAGCCATTGCTCACGCTTGCGGGCTCGCTACGCGAGCCCGCGGCCCTCGCATAGCGAGGGCTGCGGGCAAGGGCCTCAGTTGCTGGGATGGAGCGCCTTCGGCCGGCAGCGTACGGCCTGTTGCTCACGCTTGAGGGCTCCGAAGGCGCTCCATCCCAGCAACTGAGGCCCTTGCCTGCAGCCCTTGCCCGCAACCCTCGCAATGCACTTGCCCGCAGCATCGCAATGCCCTTGCCTGCAGCCCGCAGCCCTCGCAATGCCCATTTCCGCCCTTACTGCAGTGTGCGACCTGAGTCTGTGTCAGTGCGCATCTGTTCCCGCCACTGACGTCGCTCTAAACTGGGGTGGTAAAGCGTAGAGTGGAGCTGGGGGAGGGTTGTGAGATAGAAGGGAGTCCTGGCCTGGTTTGTGGGGACCTCACAGGGGAAAAGGCCTCGCACTGCAGGAGCAGGTGAGGCGTGGCAGGCTGGGCCCTGAGATGTCACATCTCCAGCCATCACTGGGGCCATAATGTGATACATTACATTGGTATTTTCTTAGATGCGGTTTTTATTTCAAAAAATAAATATCGAATAATCTCTTGGCTTTCCAGCTCTATATATATTGTATATTGTGTGTATGTATTGTTTGTGTATATATAATGTGTGTGTATATTGTGTGTGTATATATAATGTGTGTGTATATTGTGTGTGTATCAACTGCGGCCCTCGCGAAGCAACTGCAACCCTCGCAAACTTTACGTTGCAAAGCAAACAACATACGAGACACGTTAACACACATTACGGACTCGCAAAAATCGCCCGCAACCCGCGGACATGAAAAAATGAAAAACACAATAAATACACACAACACATACATAAAAAGCTTACCTACAGCAAGAGGGAGCATCCAGGACCTCAAAAAATTAAGTTACACCTTCATTTAACTCATAATAAAAGAGTTTAGACACTAAAAAATTGCCTAAGCGAGAGAAAAAAGGGCCGCCGAACAAAACGAAAATGAGGCTACAGCAGTCTAAACACGCAAAACGCCACAAGAAACACGCAAAACACCACAAAACACCTACGGATATTCCGCTACAGGCGCATACCACACATAAGCCGCCATTTTATAACAATGCGGAAGTACACAACTACGCTAACGGATTTGTATCGCGCACGCACACTATTACACTGCACACATTCAGCACGCTTACACAGCAGCTCCACACCACTAATGCTGCAGCAACATCAAAACAGATTGCAGCTCTTCAACAATGCTTCAAAATAGGTTAAGTATATTAATTTATTAATTTGTATTATATATTTCAGTAGTACACACAAAACAACATTAGCTACCTTACAATTCCATTGCCGTCATTTTTTGACGGGCAATTCGCTAGTAATTTAATATTGACCAAATCACTTCACACTTGTTTAAACGCTAGGTAATAATTAATACGCCTTTCTTAATATCAATTAATGGAAAATAATGAATATACTAAAATACACTGAAAACATGTGCACAAAGACCCAGAGGAGAATCATATGATATTGATAACAAAAGATCATTAAATCAAATATGAATATATTACTGTGCTGTTAAATTAGAGTGGGCTTGAGACGCAAACCCGTAAACCAGTTGTCGGCCAACGGATTTGCTGTTTTGTTGATGATCAATTAAGCAAACCCGTAGTTACGGGTTTAGATGGAGCCAATAGAAACAGAGATCGTCATCATTCATCATCAGTCATCACGTGAAAAATGGAGGTTGGATTTCAATTAAAAGTTACGACCCACATTGCAGTCATAATGCAATATTAATAAACCCACAAATATGATATTCTATTACATGCGAGTTCCATCATATGTATTAACACATTGATTTGCGGGATCGATATAACACAAAAAATATACATGAAACAAAGTATTTTATTGGACCGATTTGCGGGCTTGAGAATGTTGTACTATTAATTCTAAGACCTAACATCACTTTCACTTTTAATATAAGTACAGTAGTGTGATTTTATTTACAGTTAAAGTGCTACTTATTGGACTTTATCCACCTTGCAAGTCCTCCCCAACACTAGTTGGACTTTGAGCTACATTTGCGTGTTACAGGCTTGCTCGCCTGTGACTTTGTTGCAATTTAATAGCATGATTAGAAGTGGAGCAGTTATGGGATAAAAATACTGAACATAATTGGACAATGTTCAAATCCTTACTAAATGGTATATAGTTATCACCATATACCATGTGGATACAAAAGTAAAAGCAATAAGTCACTTCCTGTGTGTCTTAACAATGATTAAAAAATCAAGATACGGAGTAAAAAAAACTGGCATTTAAATTATACATAAAAGAGGGAACAGAGACTGCTTTACGTGTGTACAAGGAAATCAACAAGGCTTGCGAAAGAAACTGGCTAAAATGGAACATGAAAAGTTTATTGCAAAGGAGAGTAAGACTAAACCTATTTTTTAAAATATCAATGGGAAGAAGGCCAAGGAAGGAAGCTATACAAACATCACAATGTGAATCAGGCTAGAGAGATACCAGTTGTTGGGACACAGCAATATAATGGGGCAACACTACCTTCACCAAATAATTGTTAACACAGGAGGAATTCCAAAAGAGGTTAAAAAAAATAAAAGTTAATAAAGCCCAAGGTCCTGCTGGAATACACCCAAGGGTACTGAGGGAACTGGGGGAACTGGGTTCTGTAATAGCCAAACCATTGTATCACTCACTCATTCACCACAGGGTCACTACCAGATGACTGGAGAAAAGCAAATATGATAACTATACAGGGAGTGCAAAATTATTAGGCAAGTTGTATTTTTGAGGATTAATTTTATTATTGAACAACAACCATGTTCTCAATGAACCCAAAAAACTCATTAATATCAAAGCTGAATATTTTTGGAAGTAGTTTTTAGTTTGTTTTTAGTTTTAGCTATTTTAGTAGGATATCTGTGTGTGCAGGTGACTATTACTGTGCATAATTATTAGGCAACTTAACAAAAAACAAATATATACCCATTTCAATTATTTATTTTTACCAGTGAAACCAATATAACATCTCAACATTCACAAATATACATTTCTGACATTCAAAAACAAAACAAAAACAAATCAGTGACCAATATAGCCACCCTTCTTTGCAAGGACACTCAAAAGCCTGCCATCCATGGATTCTGTCAGTGTTTTGATCTGTTCACCATCAACATTGCGTGAAGCAGCAACCACAGCCTCCCAGACACTGTTCAGAGAGGTGTACTGTTTTCCCTCCTTGTAAATCTCACATTCGATGATGGACCACAGGTTCTCAATGGGGTTCAGATCAGGTGAACAAGGAGGCCATGTCATTAGATTTTCTTCTTTTATATCCTTTCTTGCCAGCCACGCTGTGGAGTATTTGGACGCGTGTGATGGAGCATTGTCCTGCATGAAAATCATGTTATTCTTGAAGGATGCAGACTTCTTCCTGTACCACTGCTTGAAGAAGGTGTCTTCCAGGAACTGACAGTAGGACTGGGAGTTGAGCTTGACTCCATCCTCAACCTGAAAAGGCCCCACAAGCTCATCTTTGATGATACCAGCCCAAACCAGTACTCCACCTCCACCTTGCTGGCGTCTGAGTCGGACTGGAGCTCTCTGCCCTTTACCAATCCAGCCACGGGCCCATCCATCTGGCCCATCAAGACTCACTCTCATTTCATCAGTCCATAAAACCTTAGAAAAATCAGTCTTGAGATATTTCTTGGCCCAGTCTTGACGTTTCAGCTTGTGTGTCTTGTTCAGTGGTGGTCGTCTTTCAGCCTTTCTTACCTTGGCCATGTCTCTGAGTATTGCACACCTTGTGCTTTTGGGCAATCCAGTGATGTTGCAGCTCTGAAATATGGCCAAACTGGTGGCAAGTGGCATCGTGGCAGCTGCACGCTTGACTTTTCTCAGTTCATGGGCAGTTATTTTGCGCCTTGGTTTTTCCACACGCTTCTTGCGACCCTGTTGACTATTTTGAATGAAACGCTTGATTGTTCGATGATCACGCTTCAGAAGCTTTGCAATTTTAAGAGTGCTGCATCCCTCTGCAAGATATCTCACTATTTTTGACTTTTCTGAGCCTGTCAAGTCCTTCTTTTGACCCATTTTGCCAAAGGAAAGGAAGTTGCCTAATAATTATGCACACCTGATATAGGGTGTTGATGTCATTAGACCACACCCCTTCTCATTACAGAGATGCACATCACCTAATATGCTTAATTGGTAGTAGGCTTTCGAGCCTATACAGCTTGGAGTAAGACAACATGCATAAAGAGGATAATGTGGTCAAAATACTCATTTGCCTAATAATTCTGCACTCCCTGTATTTAAGAAGGGAGCAAGAGCAAATCCAAGGAAGTATAGACCTGCAAGCCTCACTTTTGTAGTGGGAAAGCTTTTAGAAAGGCTAGTTTACACAAATATGTCTTTTTGAAGAAGATTGTAAGTAGGAGTCGAAACCAATTTATGAGGGATAGGTCATGTCAAATACATGTAATTAGTTTCTGTGAGAAGGTTAGTAGGAACAAGAATCAATGCAACTCAGTGGATGTAGTCTTTTTGGATATGCCACATGGAAGACTATTGTGCAACTAAGGGATAAAGGTATTGCAGTAAATATCTACTCATGGATTTTGAGAACTGGCTAAAAGACAGGAAGCAAAGGGTTATTGTAAATGGAACATACTCAGATTGGGCTAATGTGGTAAGTGGGGTTTCTCAGGGTTCAGTAATAGGTCCTCTGCTTTTAACCTATTTATTAATGACTTAGGATAGGACTGTAAAGTATTGTCTCCATTTTGCCTGTGACACATAGTTGTACAAGGTAATTCAATCTGAAAATGTTGTACAAATATACATCTAAATGACAGATGAGATTTAATACAAATAAATGTAAAGTTATGCATTTAAAAAGGGAAAGAAAAGGTATGCAATTAATAATCCTAATGGAGAAAATCTACAGGGTATCAGATATTGAAAGGGATTTAGGAGTGCTTGCGGACAATCACCTAGCTAACAGTGCTCAATGCCAAGCAGCATCTGCAAAGGAAAGTAAAATATTAGCATGTAATAAAAAGGGTATAGAAGCAAGGGAAGTAAATATAATTCTGTCATTGTACAAATTCCTACTATGCCCTCATTTGGAATATGGAGTACAATTTTGGGCACCTCTTCATAAAAAATAAATTTTAGAGCTAGAAAAAGTACAAAGCAGGGCAAGAAAACTAATAAGGGGAATTGAATGGGCTAAGTTATGAAGGAGGACTAACCAAGTTAAACTTATTTTCTCCTCTAGAAAACAGGTGTCTAAGAGGTTAAATGATTACCTTATATAAATATATCAAGGGCCGATATAAAGCTTTGTCAAGTGATCTTTTTGTGCCAAGAGGTTTTCAACTGACATGAGAAAATCTCTTGAGGTTAAAGAAAAATATTCCACTGTAAAGAAAGAAAAGAGTTCTTCACAGTAAGGGTGGTTAAACTGTGGAATTGTCTTCCAAAGAATGTGCTGACGGCGGATTTGATAGATAACTTTTAAAATAGATTTGATATATTTCTAAATAAAAAGGGCATTCAGGGTTATCCTGGATAAATAGAGAATGAATATTGATCTAGAGAGGAATCTGATTGCCAGTATCTGTGGCCAGGAAGGAATTTTATCCTTTTCCCCTTTTGAGACAATTGGCAATGTTTCAATTAGGTATTTTTCTGTATGTCTCCCTCTGGTCAATTACCAATTAATCTGCTTGCGAGAGCTTACTCTCTTTCTCAAGTCCGGAGCTGTAATGATATTAGATTCAGTATAGCTCTGGACTAGAGAAAGAGAGAAAGCTCTCGAAAGCTTATCAAATATTGATGAATATGTTTGCCCAGTAAAAACGGTATCACTATATACTGCAATACTCTGATTATTCATCTGTAATACTGGACACTCACAGCTACCTCACTCTTCATTATATATATACTAGCGAATTGCCCGTCAAAAAATGACGGCAATGACATTGTAAGTGAGCTAATGGTGTTTGGTGTATAATAATCAAATAAATAATACATTAATATACTTTACCTATTTTCAAGTAATATATGCAGGAAGCATTCTGTTGAAGAGCTGACAATCTGTTTTGATGTTGTTGGAGCATTAGTGGTGTGGAGCTGCTGTATAAGCGTGGTGAATGTGTGCAGTGTAATAGTGTGCATGCGCGAGACCAAACCGTTAGCGTAGCTGTGTACTTCCGCATTGTTCTAAAATAGAGGCCAATGTGTGATATGCGTCTGTAGCGGAATATCCATAGGTGTTTTGTGGTATTTTGCGTGTTTCTTGTGGTGTTTTGCGTGTTTAGAGTGCTGTAGCCTCGTTTTCGTTTTGTTTAGCGGCCATTTTTTCTCTCGCTTAGAGAATTTTTTAGTGTCTAAACTCTTTTATTTTCAGTTAAATTAAGGTGTAACTTCATTTTTTGAGGTGCTGGATGCTCCCTTTTGCTGTAGGTAAGCTTTTTATGTATGTGTTGTGTGTATTTATTGTGTTTTTCATTTTCGCGGGTTGCGGACGATTTTTGCAAGGTTGTAATGGGTGGTAACGTGTCTCGTATGTTGTTTGCGTTACAACATAAAGTTTGCGAGGGTCGCAGTTGCTGGCAAGGAGCGCCTTCGCGAGGGCCGCGGGCTCGCTATGCGAGTTCGCAAGCATGAGCAACAACTCGTATGCTCACAACTATATATGTGATCTTTAGACTTGACCGTCCAAAAATGACAGCAATAAAATGAGAATGCAGAGAATGCTGTTTTGTACTCAGTGCGAGTGTCTTACCCCCTTCCATTTTTGGGGGGTAAATTGCCCTTTTTTTGTGTTTTGTTTATTGTTATTACCTGTATTTTTCTATATGTTTCCTTTCCTTTGTATGAAAAAGGACAATAATTATTTTAATAATTAGTCAATATATTTATTGTTCTAACATCTAACTTATATCTTTATTCAACTCAGAAACCATACTTTTGTGAAATATTACCTTTTTATTGTAACATATACATTAATATTTGAAGAAAGTGTAAACTTATTTTTAAACAATTTATACATTTTTTGCAAAATTGAATCCAGAGGAAGGCAATACATTAAAAACACGAGTGAAACTTACCCAATTGTCTCAATATGGGAAAAAAATGAATTCCTTCCTGACCCCAGATACTGGTGATCGGCTTACTCCCCGGATTAATACTTTCTCTTTAATTATACATTAGAAGTCCTTAAAAATGCAATATTCCCCCTACGACATCCCCTAAACCCCCTAAATCCATACATTGAAACCGATAACTAAATACAATGCAATTGCTAAGTATATTCAATGGTACCCATACAGGTTATAATAGGAATGTTAGACTGTGTAAACTGAGTAATGCACAGGGCATTTAGCCTGTTTGTGCCTCACCTATGTTAACACAGTTTTGTTTCCATTTCTGAACCTGTTTGTTGCATTTTTCCAACCTGTTTGGGAAGCATTGGGTAATGGTTTTAATAATTTTATTAAACTTACAACATCTTCTAAGATACTATTGTTACATTACAAACTGTAACATCCTTTAATAACCACTAAACTTAAAATGTCTGAAAATAGCACATATAGTTGTTGTGGTGCAAATAGTGTTTCACTTTTCCATCATTTAATAACTGATGCTCACTTCCAAACGTTAATTTATTGTACAAATTGGACATTGAGTTGTCTCTGGTCAAATAGTGGTTACTCTAAAAAGAGTCCAACAGACTTTCCAGATTTTCAATGTTAATTATAATTTTTTTGGTTTGTCTTTTTTTTCCTTTTTCTTTTGGAATATAGCTGATATTAGTGAATCTTTACAAATCATTTCCTATGATATTTCCACAGTATCTTCAGGTAAATTACATATGACCTGTATTTTTCCTACGCCAATGTTAATTAACCAATTCATTTTGGCCCTCAGATCTCATATTTTTTTCTAATTTAAGATGTGTAAATATTTTCCATAGTGGACTTGCCTTTATACATGTTTCCAGAATCTCTGTCTGATTTCCATGGACAACAGATAATGTTTGTCTAAAATCTCCACCTAACAACATTACCTTTCCCCCAAAAGGCAAATCTGTAGCCATGACTTTGCGCAACAAACGATCAATACATTGCAAGGCATGGCATGACATAATTGTTGCTTCATCTATGATAATTAATTTAGTTTTTTGTAATTTTTTTGCTTGAGATGATTTCATTCGAATATCTGACACTGATGTTTCCAAAATGGGAACTGGAAGTTTAAAGCCACTATGCACAGTTCTCCCACCTTCTAACAATAGTGCTGCAATTCCAGTTGTTGCAAAGGCCAGAGCAATTTCACCTTTAGCTCGAATGCAACTCATCAGTAAATTATATAGATACGTTTTCCCTGAGCCTCCAGTCCATCCAGATAGAAATAACGCTCTTTGAGCGTGTCATCATCTATTGTGTTTTTGATGGTGTTAAATACTTCCAACTGCAATATATTTAAAGTTGCTATTTTTTCCTGTTTTTTGTTGTTCAATATCAGCATCATAGTCTTCAAAGTTTATTTCATCAATCAGTTCTGCATCTGACAGATTCAAATTTGCACATTTTAATCCATGACAAAGAAAGACTTCTTGAATTTCCATTAATGCTTTTAATTCAGCGATGGACTCATTGTAAAGTTTCAAGAAGTCTTCACACATATTAACTTTAAATGTTTCCCACAAAGCTAATGCACCAGGAACATTACAAAATATTGAAATTAATGCAAACTGTTCTCTCATCTGCTTTGGTATTTGACACAGTGCTGCTTCTTGTAGACATCTCTCTCATTCAGTATCATCTGCAAGAAAGTTTTGATGTATTGCAGCTAATTGAAAGGTATCATAAAAAATGTCATTCACCATGCGTAAATGTTCATAACTTTGTGCACCAGGAACATTTAAAAGAAGTAATCTTAAACTGAAACGTTCAATGTCTCTTGGACTAACCGTATAAATCCTTGTGATAATTTTATTTCCACTTCTTCTTCTTTGTCGCCATTGGACATTGATGAAAACATAGTGATATGGAATCTCAATGTATAAAAATTATGTCCTGTGAATTTAATTTAAACCGTGCAGTAAGTGTTGTTTCTTTATATTCATTTTGAGCCAGAGCATGTCTTTCATCTCCAGCATTAAAGTAAACTAATTGTCTTTGTGGCAAATGTACAGCTAATATACACAGCATGTGAGCGATCACGCATTTCAAATTTGAGCAGACGCCACATGGCTTCAGGAGCACTTACATAGTGTGCATCAAGATAACATTACATTTTGAGTGCCTAGTTTTTGATGACCCCAATTGATGTGCTACAGCAGAAGCCACTCTCCTTCATTTGCATCAAGGGAGGCGCTCTGTGGCTGAATATGCTATGGAATTCAGACAGTGGGTTGCTGATACTACCTGGAACCAATCAGCCCAGAGGTTCCACTTCAGAAAAGGTCTCTCAGAAGCTATAAAAGATGAGCTAGCTCGTGTTGATCTTCCTGCTGACTTTGATGCATTTGTGCGTTTGGCTATCCGTATTGATCGGAGACTTTCTGAAAGAAGATTGGAAAGACAGGGCTCTTTTAGACCAAGTGCTACTCCTACTTTCTTTTCAAGAATTTCTACTCCGACCCCACAAACACCTACAGACTCTGAGCCTGAGGCTATGCAGGTAAATCTAATAAGAGGGCCATTATCCAATGAAGAAAAACAGTGGCGATGCACTCACAATTTATGCCTGTATTGTGGTAGTGCAGGGCACTATGCCATCAATTGCCCTAGCAAATCCAAAAGAACAATAGCTATGGCTGCTGAGGGTGCACAGATTCAACACCAATCCCAGATTTCAGGTCAACTGGATTCTGTCACACAACCTTTGTTTTTTCTGGCTCATGGTGAAGAGGGTATGTTGACTCAACATTCTCATTTTGTGGTGCCTATCACTTTGCATTGTGGTGATAGTAAAATTTCAACTACAGCTATGATAGATTCTGGAGCAGGCGGAAACTTTATGGACATCAAATTTGCAGTAGGAAATAGAATTCAGTCTATCCCTAATTCTTCACCTGTGTTAATGGAGACAGTAGACGGTTCTCCACTTACGTCAGGCCCGGTTACACATGAGACTGTGCCCTTAAAGTTGACTCTGGAAGTGAATCACCATGAGGCTATATCTTTCCACCTAATTTCCTCAACACAGTTTCCAGTGATTTTGGGGTACCTTGGCTTGCTCTGCATAACCCACAGAATGATTAGAAGACCAGAACTTTGTCCTTTTCTTCAGAACATTGCTTAATGAATTGTCAACCCTCTAAGGTAACACCTGTTGCCACAACAATTAATGAAATGGTTGCTACAAACTTAACTAAGCTTCCTCTACAATATCGGGATTTTGCAGATGTCTGCGATAAGAAGAATGCTGATCAGCTTCCACCCCACAGGCCTTATGATTGCCCAATAGAGCTGTTACCTGGGGCTGCTATCCCATTTGGCCGTATATATTCCCTTTCTGAGACGGAATTGAAAGCTCTTCGTGAATACATACAAGAAAATCTTACCAAAGGCTTTATTCGACCATCTACTTCTCCAGCAGGAGCTCCTATATTCTTTGTAGAAAAGAAAGATGGCAGCCTACGGCCATGCGTTGACTACAGGGACATTAATAACATCACTGTTAAAAACCGCAACCCCTTGCCTCTCATTCCTGAACTTCTGGAGAGACTTTGCTCAGCTAAAATATTTACGAAGCTTGATCTTCGGGGGGCATATAATCTGGTTCGCAAAAGACCAAATGATGAATGGAAAACAGCTTTCAGAACCAGGTACGAGCATTACAAATATCTAGTAATGCCATTTGGGCTTTGTAATGCCCCTGCAACTTTCCAGCATCTTATCAATGATGTACTACGAGATCTCCTGGATCAGTTTGTTGTGGCATATTTGGATGATATCTTAATATTTTCTGATAATCTTGAAAACCACAGAAAACAGGTCTGTATAGTTCTGGAGCGCCTTCGTACCCACCACCTATACATTAAACTGGAAAAATGTGAGTTTGAACAAACAGAAATTCAATTCCTGGGGTATGTAATAACTCCCAAAGGTTTAAGTATGGACGCAAGTAAAATTAAAGCTGTGCTGGACTGGCCCATCCCCAAGAATGAAAAAGATATTCAGAGATTTGTGGGGTTTGCCAATTTTTACAGGCGTTTCATTAAGAATTTCTCTGTCGTTATTACACAGATCACTGAACTTACACGTAAAGGGACTCCTGTAACGAAGTTGGAACACAAATCCAATATCTCCGCTGGTATACGGTAAAATACCCAAGAGGCACTACAGTTTCACCATCCCCGACCTCCCATATTGGACGACACACAATTTGGGAGTCAAATGAATACTGACTTTATTTTGTTGTACAGAAATATTTATACACATCTCTTCCCACAGGAAATACACATGCCCATATTTGGCCACACAATACACATAAAGAGAACAATAGGTGTGGTCACACCTCCCCTAGGCTACCTGGCTACTTTGATGCAATCAGACATGGATCAGATTATACTTCTTTGTTCTCTGTCTCATAATAAAACACTTTATACAATAGACTTCCTTATCTTATAAAGGAGTCTCTGTTAAAGGATTATCTATTAGCCTAGTAGCTGTAATATTCTGAGCCAATATATTCTGTACAACATAAAACAACATATCTACAGTACAGCAATGTGATCATATTTTAACCAAGAATTAAATAACCATAAAACAGGGTAAAACAGTGATGGGTTATGTTACACACCTCCCCCGTGACCATAAGCCGGCATACACGGTCTGATCCCAACGGATCGGCCTGGGGATGTCCGGACAAAAGTATTTGTTGGTCAATTCTCTAGTATGACAACCCATGAGCATTACTGCAATTCACATTTACTCACATTTCACATATCCCCAGATAGCTGGGATCTGAGCGCACAAAACTACCGAATAGCACTCAGATCCTATTCACACAGTTCAATTGCCATGTAGCTAAAGTCTTTCCCATAGTCTTTCATTATATGAATGGGCTCCATGGCATAGCTATCTGTGGTATCATGGTTCACACAGGGCAAGTACCGAATGTCCCCCTGTATGTAAAGGGCCAGAATGAGTGACATACACTCTGGTATGGCCGAATACTGTGTTTAAAGGGCAATATGTCCCAGGGCCATAGTCGCAGGGCAGGAGGCTGGCAAACAGTCCTCTCCAAGACAAAGTGGCGAAGGGCACTTCGTCACACATCTCCCCTTTGGGGGGAAGTCTAACCAGGCACCTGACCTTCTGCCGGTCAGTGCCTCCGTTAGACGATCCACCAACCCACAATAAACCAGTGCTAGAGCAGCCCCCCTACAACAAACAGTTACGGCACCTGGATATTTCGCTGTGGTGATGGGGCAACACGCTGAGGGTACTTGAGGGGCAGAGGCCAGCGGCACTCTGCCCTGATGCCAGCTCTTCTGCTTGTATAACCTGCAGGACATCCTGCTCTGTACAAGGGACAAAGGGAGGGCAGAGGCCGACTGCACTCTGCCCCGCTGTCAGCTCTTCTGCTGGGGTACTTGGGACATATTCCGGCTCAGTAGCCAGGGAAACATGGGGGTCAGTGGGGGTTAACATTTCCTCTGTTAACCCTGTGGCCACATTAGAAGTTAGCTGGGGAGGGGAATTTGTACTTACCCCCTCCTCCGGTTGTCCCAGTGAGGGTAGTTGGGGATCTGGACAGGCTGTGGGCGCAGAGACCACGGTCCCATCTGCGCCGTCTGGGAGATTGGTGTCTCCCCTTGTTAGGGTAAACTGTCGCTGGGGAGGAAGGACGACACCTTCTGCCCCCTGTGGTTCACACTGCCGCTGGGGGGGAAGGACGACACCTTCTGCCCCCTGGGGTTCACACTGCCGCTGGGGGGGGAGGACGACCCCTTCTGCCCCCTGTGGTTCACACTGCCGCTGGGGGGAAAGGACGACACCTTCTGCCCCCTGGGGTTCACACTGCCGCTGGGGGGGGAGGACGACACCTTCTGCCCCCTGGGGTTTACACTGCCGCTGGGAGGAAGGACGACACCATCTGCCCCCTGGGGTTCACACTGCCACTGGGGGGGAAGGATGACACCTTCTGCCCCCTGGGGTTCACTCTGCTGCTGGGGGGGAAGGACGACACCTTCTGCCCCCTGTGGTTCACACTGCCGCTGGGGGGGGGAAGGGCGACACCTTCTGCCCCCTGGGGTTCACACTGCCGCTGGGGGGGAAGGACGACACCTTCTGCCCCCTGTGGTTCACACTGCCGCTCGGGGGGAAGGACAACACCTTCTGCCCCCTGGAGTTCACACTGCCGCTGGGGGGGAAGGACGACACCTTCTGCCCCCTGGGGTTCACACTGCCGCTGGGGGGGAAGGACGACACCTTCTGCCCCCTGGGGTTCACACTGCCGCTGGGGGGGAAGGACGACACCTTCTGCCCCCTGGGGTTCACACTGCCGCTGGGGGGGAAGGACGACACCTTCGGCCCCCTGGGGTTCACACTGCCGCTGGGGGGGAAGGACGACACCTTCGGCCCGCTAGGGGTACACACTGTCGCTGGGGAGGGGAATTAGTTGGAGTATTCCACGTGGAGCGGTTTCTGTTTCTGGGACAGTCTCTCTGCATGTGGCCCTGCTGGTTACACGTGTGGCACCTGATGTACCGTGGAGGGGTTTGGTAGTTCCCACCACCCGGAAGCAGTGCTGGGGGGGGGGGGTTAATGGTGGGAGGTGGGTTAGCAGCTCCCAAGATGGACCGCTCCCGTGCCCGCTGCTTTTCCATTATGTATTTGTGGGCATCTGTCATTAACCATTCCAAGGTTTTTATGGGAAGCGTACCTGGGAAAAAGGGCAGTCTGCTTTGGAGTTCTCTTCCAAACTCAGTTTGTGTGGCATTAAGAGGTACTGTAACCGCTACCCGGTCTCCCTCCATGAGTTCCTTTCTGTCTGCATCCATGTAGTCCGCGGCCGCCTCCTCCTCCTCATCATGGAACACTGTCTGAAAACTAGCCGGTTCCATCCTGCTGTAGCCAGGGGCGCTGTACGGATACTAGCGTTGCCCTCAATTTGTACTCCACGGAATGGTGTCTCCTGTAGGTGTCCTTCTGACCGTGGGAACAATTCCGCCACTTGCCACCAAATGTAATGGAGTTGGAACACGAATCCAATATCTCCGCTGGTATACGGTAAAATACCCAAGAGGCACTACAGTTTCACCATCCCCGACCTCCCATATTGGACGACACACAATTTGGGAGTCAAATGAATACTGACTTTATTTTGTTGTACAGAAATATTTATACACATCGCTTCCCACAGGCAATACACATGCCCATATTTGGCCACACAATACACATAAAGAGAACAATAGGTGTGGTCACACCTCCCCTAGGCTACCTGGCTACTTTGATGCAATCAGACATGGATCAGATTATACTTCTTTGTTCTCTGTCTCATAATAAAACACTTTATACAATAGACTTCCTTATCTTATAAAGGAGTCTCTGTTAAAGGATTATCTATTAGCCTAGTAGCTGTAATATTCTGAGCCAATATATTCTGTAGAACATAAAACAACATATCTACAGTACAGCAATGTGATCATATTTTAACCAAGAATTAAATAACCATAAAACAGGGTAAAACAGTGATGGGTTACGATAAGTGGTCCGATAAGGCTGATAACGCATTCTCCCGATTATAGACTCTGTTTACATCTGCCCCAGTCCTGGTACATCCTCAGCCGGAATTACCATTTATTGTGGAAGTTGATGCTTCTGATTCAGCAGTTGGTGCTATACTGTCTCAAAGGACTGGACCTAAGCTGCTGTTACATCCGTGTGCCTTCTATTCCCGCCAGATGGTGCCAGCAGAAAGAAACTATGACATAGGGAATAAAGAACTATTGGCTATAAAAGCTGCCTTCACCGAATGGAGACATCTCTTGGAGGGAGCTACCCATCCAATTACTGTCCTCACAGATCACAAAAATCTGGAATGTATTCGATCAGCTAAGAGACTGTCAGCCAGACAAGCACGCTGGTCCCTATTCTTCTCGAGGTTTAATTTTTTGGTTACATACCGTCCTGGCTCCAAGAATGGTAAGGTGGATGCCTTGTCTAAAATAGCTGACACCCTCCATACTACCGTAACCAATACCACCATCTTGCCGGAGGATATATTTATAGGAGTTACATTTCCTTCTGATCTGATGTCTCGCATTAAAAAGGGCTACGCTGAAGATCCAGTTCTTCGTGATCCTCCTCGTGATCTCCACATGACGATGCTTAATGGGTTTTGGATTTTTCAACAACGTCTGTTTGCTCCGGAGTCAGTGCGACTGGACCTTTTACGTCTCTACCATGACTCAAAACCAGCAGGTCATCCAGGAATCCGAAAGACACAAGAGCTACTTGCCCGATCCTTTTGGTGGCCCAAGTATTATGAGGATGTTAAGAAGTATGTGTCCTCTTGTGATGTATGTGCCAGACATAAGACTCCTCGCTCATCCCCTGTTGGCTTGCTTCAGCCTCTTCCGATTCCTCATCGTCCCTGGGGATCTATATCCATGGACTTTATTGTGGAACTACCTCCCTCTAAGGAACACACTACCATTCTTGTTGTTGTGGACAGGTTAACTAAGATGGGTCATTTCATACCAGCTCGTGGTCTCCCTTCAGCTAAACAGATGGCTGACCTGGTTATTCGGGAAATATTTCGTTTGCATGGAGTGCCTGATGAAGTAGTTTCTGACAGGGGAGTGCAGTTTACATCTCGTTTTTGGAAACATTTTTGTTCTAATCTAGGTATTAATGTAAATCTGTCGTCAGCTTTTCATCCACAAAGTAATGGACAGACTGAGCGAACCAACCAGACTTTCGAGCAATATTTGCAGTGCTATATTAGTTACCTGCAGGATGACTAGCTGGATTTTCTACCCACGGCGGAGTTTGCCTATAACAATGCCCAACACTGCTCCACTTTTTTGAGCCCATTTTTTGCCAACTATGGTTACCATCCGACCTCTCTAGTGAGTATCCCAATTACTACTTCCATTCCTGCATTCACTGATCGGCTAACCACCTTACGAGATTCCCAAGACCTGTTGAAGGAGACTCTTTCGAAGGCTCAGGAATGTTACAAGAGAGCTGCTGATAGAACAGAGGCCCCAGTTTATCATGTTGGTGACAAGGTTTGGCTGTCAACAAGGAATCTTAAGCTTAGGGTTCCTTCTCATAAGTTGGATCAGAGGTTCATGGGACCTTTTGAGATCATCGCTCAGATCAATTCTGTCACTTTTCGTTTGCAACTTCCAGATTCCATGAAAATACATCCGGTGTTTCACGTTGCACTGCTGAAACCTTTCCATGCAAACACTTTCCCTGGCCGAGCCCTGCCTGCCCCACCTCTAGTCCTCGGGGATGGTGAGGATGAATACGAGGTGGAGAAAATTCTGGACTCCAGGATCTTCCCCAACAAGCTTCAGTATCTGGTGCGTTGGAAAGGCTATGGTGAGGAGGATAGTTCGTGGGAACCAGCGGACAATATTCACGCTCCTGACCCTTTTCGGTCTTTCCATGTGCAGTACCCTGCTAAACCGGGTAATAGGGCATCCAGAGGCTGCAACTATAGAGGCGGGGGTAATGTGAGGAATTGACTCTGCTGGGTTTTGAACCCTGCTCCCCAGGCTGCTGATCCTCTTCCCTACCACTGCGCCAGCCTGCCTTTGTGAAATTCCTGGAGATCTGATAACCTTGACTCTGCTAGCAATAGCATCAGTGACTAGTCTCTTCAGCTGTGTCTGGTCAGGTGTCTTGTCCTTGGCCTATATAAGGCACTTCCTGTTTATGTACCTTGCCAGATTATTGTGGTTCCTGATCCCTTCAATAAAGCTTGTTCCTGTTTCACCTACAAGTTGCTGAATTGGATTATTGCTGACCTAGGCTGCTGGTCTCCAAAACCTTGTGATACCTATATCATTACACCTATTTTCCATACATGGGGATTGGGGATTAATATCTCCACATGGACCATGAATCCTTTGATGTGTTACAATGTCATAGAGTTTAGAATATTTTTCTGGATGTGGACGTTCAGCACTAATCAGTGAATCCACTCTCTCCGATGTATTTAATTTATCTTTTTCTTGCAGTATAAAAAGAAGGCGTGCACGTGGAAGTCCTCTTTTTTAAAATTCAATGATATAAACAAAAGCCACACATTTATCAAAAATGTGTGCGATGGTTATGTCATGGATTAACGCATTGAGTTTTATTTTCAATATTCTTGCCACTAAATCTGGTCGATCTGGAGCACTTTGTACCTGTTTCAAATGTTTGACTATCTGGCCATTGTGGATTACATGTAAATGTTATGAATAAATATGGTTTTCCAAAATTTGTTACAATTGCCATTGCATCCTTATATCTGGAAGTTCTCTCTTAGTAGTTAATATAATAATATTGTTCTACCCTAAGTTAATTTTATTGAAATTTATTAACATTTAGATTATTTGCTTCTACTTTTAAATATGAATCAATGATCCATTGTTGTGTGAGTTTGCCGCCACATAAAATGGGATTAAAGACATCACGAATAGCAGTTTGTGCCACTTTATATTCCAGCATGGAAATATTGTTTCTGACATGAACTTTACTATTTGGGTAACTTTGCATTAGTAATTTTGGTTGCCATCCTGGCTTACCGTTTGGGAACAAAATTGGATATGTCATGGGATCCAAATTAGTACTTAATATATTTATTTTTATGAAAGGTTGGTCTGGATTTCTTGTATATATTCTAATATCCTGCTCAAATGGTGGTTCACCATTGTCATTTCTTAAACACCATGGCAAGCTCATTTGATGTTGGTAAATTATAACGTCTTTGATCACAATGCCGATCTCTTTTAAGAACCATATTTTCTCTTGTAATTGGCAAATGATTTATTTGAGCATGTTTCTGTTTTTCTCTTTCTACTTAAGCTAATTTTTTTTATATGCTTGAGTATAT